>CAOKZL010000699.1:600000-951026 GCA_948472985.1 Iguana delicatissima | reverse complement strand
CCTTGACATCCATGTGAAACAAAAGAGGGGATGAAAGAAAGACCATTTGCGATCTCCCAGTGGGCAAGTCTAGGCACAGCATCCTGCAGTGTCCAGCAGGTGTTGCTGTAAGAGCAGCAGAGTCTGCAGTCTTTTCCAAGAGAATCAAATTCAGTCACAGCCTGGGACTCCCAGGTCCACTATAAAATGCAGGCATCTCACTTGGCAATGCAAGAGGCTACTGCTGTGCTACTGGAGTGACCCCACTTCTCAGGCATGCCGTGCCAAAAAAACTTGCAGTAGACAAAATAATAACAATAATAATCAATTTATCACACTGAAAAGAGCCTTTTTGGTTGGGAGCTTCCAAGCATCCTCCTGGCCTCTTTTAAAGCACAGTCCAGTACAAAATAAAATGCAAGGATGCATTAAGAGAAAGGAGATGCACCACTGTCCTTTTTTTTCCTCACACCAAATCAAAGTTGCATTAAATTGTTTTTAAAATGCAAATGTTCCAAATGAAATTCAGGGCAAGAGTTAGGTAGCAGCCAATGAAAGCAAGCACAGCTGGAATGCTAGCGACCATTACAAGTTCGGCATCCAAGCAAAACATCTTCAATTGCTGGTACTGTAATAAATTACAGTTTTCACTTTCCTATTTTGCAAGTGAAAACAGCACTACATCAAACTGGAGAAACAGAGATGAAATGATGTCCTTTTTCTTCCACCCTCCCAGACTTCTAGCCGAGGAGCTGAACTACTGCTGGCTGTGTGATGAATTAAGCAGAAGAGGTCAATGGACATTTCCACATGGAGTGGACAGATCTGTCTCTAACCTTAGTGACACAAAGCAGTCCGGGGGCCATTTCTGCACTAGACTGTTACAGTGCTATTATTCCACTTTCAACATCCTATGGAATCTGGGGCTTGCCATTTAGGGAGAGGTCCCTCCCTAAATTGCAAACCCCAGGATTCCATAGGATATTGAAAGTGGAATAATAGCACTGTAACAGTCTAGTGCGGAAATGGCCCCTGTTACTGTATAGGTCAGAAACAAAAGCTAATGTGCTTGTAGAGTGGTCAATTCCAATGAGGTATGGGGGTATAAATCCACATTTCTTTCATTCTGACTACTTAATGAAAAGTAATTTTCTGAAGTTTTCATCCCCTGCTGGCATGTGAGATTTAAAAGCGCTTTTGTACATTTTCCAATGGTTTTTCAGATGGTGAGAGTTTTGGTCTCTGCGACAAATACTATTCCTGCACAGAGTTCCACTGTTTTCCATGCAAAAACAAAAAAACAAAAACAAAAAAACCTGAGACAGAAGAGGTAGAAAATCACTATTGTCTGTGCAAAAAAAATTGCTTTTGGTGCAAATGAACTTTTTGCAGATCTGAAAAAAATAAAACTCTCACAGGAGATGGCCATTTTCTTCCAGTGGTGGGTCTTGGTTAGTTCATTTCTTTTCCAGTATTAATTTGCCCTGTTTAGCTTTAATGAGTAAAAACACTGAGATTAAGAGATGGCCCTGGAGCATTCAGAGGGCATGAAGGGACTATGAGATGCTTTATCTCAACCTTTGATTAGCCCATTTGAGGAGAGATACAACACGAAACCTGTCTAGTGTAATGAAGAAGGGTCTCCTTTAGAGGTAAAGGAATGGGTAAGCACTGCCTCCCCCACTCTTAGGAACAAATCAGGGCATCCATCTTTCCAGAAAAGATTTACTTTTGCTATAGTGACTGTGATTTATTTACTAATTGCAACCTGGGCTACATCAGTTTGGATTGACTCCCTTGATCTTGACACAAGTAACTGGGTTTTCAAACAAAGGGGGAAATACAAGATAATGGAAGAGCCATTGGAAAGGTTCTTGGGGTTTATTGTAAATAGAGTGTTATCTTCAAAGGCAAGTCCTCTCGATGTGACAAGGCACAATTATACACTATTGCATTTTGTATTCTAGTTATTTGGCCACACAGTTTTCCTCAGGTTGAAGACTGCTCTATATTTATCCTTGAAATTGTAAGTAGGGGGCCCTGAAGTAATTTTCTGCCTAACCAATGTATAATGATGACAAATCCGTAATCAAAAGTTGAGAATATTCATGGAAAAATTCACTCCCATTTACTATGGGAAAACCAAACAGGAAATGTGTTAGTGTTGTGTTCTCCTTCCATGAGCTGCGTTTACCTTGAGATACCCTGGCATTGCTTGGTAGATAGTGCTGCCCTAGTGAAATATAAAGGGAAATAAAAATTCTAAGGGAAATAAAAATTCTATTATTGGAGCACATGAAGAGTTTGAATACTTGCCTATCTAGTCTATACTTGCAAGAAACTCTAAAATCTCAGGCAGATGTCTTCTCCAGGGTGACCACTGGGAAGGATGAAGTGCTTGTTTTAGATAGGACAAGTTGAGAGGCAGAATGTCATCTTCCCAAAGGGAGGAACTTTGCCAATGGATAATTTTTTTTGCCAGTTTTTACTATGTCCAGTTGGGAAATGACATTAAAACCTTGCTACAGTAGAGGAACAGACATCACATACCAGGCCCTAAATATCTTGCTCTGAGAAGTCATCAGAGTAAAGCATTATGGATTGGCCATGGTGTAGTGAAATTTGTGCTGAAGTAGGTTGTGGAAGAAAGAATGTGGCAAGGTGTGGAAGAACAGTTGAAGGGAGGGGAAGCAAAATGGTGTTAGTGACATGGCTAAAGCAGTGTGTGTACACCCACCTCAGGGAACACAACATCTTGTCCCACCCCTTGCCTGCCTCACCCCTTGCTTTTCTCAATACCTTTTAACTGGAGATTAAACTTGGGACATCCTGCATTCAAAGTATGTTCTCCAGTACCGACCCACGGTCTTTTCCTTTCTGTAATTCAGCCACACATGCTCAGGAGACCACAATGCTCAGCCCATGTCCCCAAAGAACTGGAGAGATCCAGTGGATGCATATCGTCACAGAGGTCACTTAATTGTAGGAAACAGTACTTGACTAGAGATAAATTGTGTTGCTGTGTACACAGTCCAGTCTGCACACATCTGTATCAGACCATTTTCACACTACACTGCTATAGTGCTATTATTCCACTTTCAACATCCCATGGAATCCTGGGGTTTGCAGTTTAGGGAGGGGCATTTAGAATTCTCAGCTAGAGAGCTCTTAAGCATCAGTAAACTACAAACTCCAGAATTCCACAGGATGTTGAAAGTGGAATAAGAGCACTATAACAGTTTAGTGCGGAAATGGCCTCAATAACCTCCCTACCTCAACTGGACTACCTTCATGATACTGTATTTCTACTTATTTGTTTACAATTTTTATACTGTCATTTCTTTCACAAGAACAAGCAAAAAATCAATAATAATAATAACAACAACAACAACAACACAAGATAATAATAGACAATGTCTCTCTGTGGTGGCCAGCAGGATGTAGGGCTAGATGCCTCAACGTTTGACAGAATGTTTTTTTGGTTGTTGTCCAAGCTACAGTGCTGAATTTCAGGTCAAAATTCCAAAGGAGAGAGAGTTGACTAGAAGGAGAAAGGGAGCAACCATAACTTATTGGAAAATCATATTAGATACCTCGACATTTAGCAGAGTGTTTTTTGTTATCATCCACATGGCTGCACCCAGTTTCAAGCTAAAAAGCCAAAATTCCAAATGCAAGGCTCCGTAGAAGCAAAAGTGTGGGTAGCTGTAACTCAGTGGGAAATCATGGTAAATATCTCAAAAATTGACAGATTATCTTTGGGTATCATCCAGGTTGCAGTTCCCATGTTTAGAAATAATTTTTAAAGGACTAGGAAATGAAAGATGGCTCTCTGAGGTATGCTGCTAAGTTTCCTGAGGCAGAAAAAAGATGGGAAAATGGGAGAGGGCTAAGGCACTGCTGTTAAGCCTACTAAGATTTAAATATGAAACAGGAAAACATGAGGGGGGACTCAGAGATATTGCTTATAAGGTTCCTGAGGTAAAGGGGTGGAGGACAACAGTCTTGTGGAAAAACAGGAGTGCTAAGGCACTGCTGATTAGATTACCAAGATTAAAAAGAAGGACAGGAAAATAGGAGAGGGTTCTCTGAGGTATTGCTTGTAATATTCCTGAAGTAAGAATATTACTAAAGAGGCTAAAGTCCTCTTTTGGGGCATTAGGTATACAGCTGGGCACAGTCTGGGTTACCCAGTTAAAACAGACCATCTAATGCAGGAAAAAAAGTAAGAAAACAGAAGGAGGGCTAAATAACTGCTGCTAAGATTGTTGAGGTTAAGATGAGGTGAGAAAATGGGATATGATTCTCTGATGTACTGCTGGAAAGATTCTTGAGGTTTGAAAAAAAATTATATAGACAGAAGCAAGAGAACAGGAAGTGCTACGGACTCTTTTGGGGGTATTAAGTACGACCCCAGTCAAAACCAGGTACACATCAGCTATATAATATGATACACTTTATAGAAAAATCAACTATAAAACAATATCTATAAAACAAAATCAACTATAACTGTAAAACTCAGGAACTACAGAAAATAGATAGGTCCTACCAGCCAGCTGAAAACAGATAAGTTTAAAATGGCCATGCTGGTAGACTCTGGGACTTAGAGTCCAAACAGTTACTTTTCCAAGGCTTCTTCCTACTCTTAAAGCAGCATATCTTCAGAAGTTAAGTGCTGGTGTTGGTAGTAGGGACTGGTGGTGGGAATGAAGTATCATCACTTTATCACATGAACATCTATAGGAATATGGTGCATCAATAGGAGTATGGTGTCTAGAGTGAGGAAAGTAATTGTACCACTCTATCCTGCTTTGTTCAGACCGCATCTGGAATACTGTGTGCAGTTCTGGGCATCTTATTTCTATAATGATATTGACAAGCTGGAACGTGTCCAATGGAGGGCAACCAGAATGGTGAAGGGTCTGGAAGCTATGTCCTATGAGGAGTGGCTTAGGACTGGGTATGTTTAGTTTGCAAAAGAGAAGATTAAGCGGGGATGATAGCCATGTTTAAATATTTGAAAGGATGTTATATTGATGAGGGAACAGGGTTGTTTTCCATTGCTCCAGAGACTAGGACAAGGAGCAATAGATTCAAACTACAGGAAAAGAGATTCCACCTAAACTTCAGCAAGAACTTAGGCCCTTTCCACACGGGGGGCGGCGAAATGGGGGAAGCGGGGTGGCACACATGGGGACGGAGCTTACCTTGCAGCAGGGCGCTCCGTCCCCGTGGGGAGCAGCGTGAATTCGCCGCTCTAAACGTCGGCGGCGCTTGGCGGCACCCAAAATGGTGGCCAGCGCCTTCTGGCGGCGCTCTGTCAATCGGGGCAGCGCGCCAGCCGGAAGCCCTCCCCCTGGCAGCTTTGCAGGGACATGCTAGCGCATCCCTGCAGTTCTAAATGGGGCGCTGAGACGGAATAGCGCGCGCAAGTTTTAAAAAGATCACTTGAAAAGTGGTGTTCATAAAACACGGAGCGCCACACCCACGGCTGCGCGAGGGCGGTTTGAGGTCTAGAACCTCCCCTTTTTTCACCACTCTAGCACACCCCGCGGTGTAGACGACCTCCGTGTCCGGTTGTCCCAGCGTGGGGATTTACCCCAGTGTGGAAATGGCCTTAGTGATAGTGAAAGCTGTTTAGCAATGGAATAAGCTGCTCCTTCTTTGGAGATTTTAAAACAGAGGCTGGATGGCCATCTGTTGGGAGTGCTTTGATGTGTGTTTCTGCATGGCAGGGGGTTGGACTAGATGGCCCCTGTGGTCTCTTCCAACTCTATGGTTCTCTGATTTTATGAAGAACGTCTAGTACAGAAAAAGGAAGTAACCAAGTGGATTTGCATTATATCAGCAAGGGGGTAGCACACAATCAAAAATGTGGTGGGGTTCAAAAGATTTGAAAAGAACAAGCAGAACTGAATTTGAACAATCTGGCTGCAAGTTATGAAATGAGAGAACTCCTCCCTCCAACCAAATTCTAATCCAACAGAAGAGATAAGAACAAGCCAAAAGGGGATAGATGTGTGGAAGGTTTGATTTGGAAAGAGTACAGCTCATTGTGTAAAAGGGTCTACTACAAAACAACCCAAAACCTCACTGAAAGTCATTCTGCATGGGCTTTAGCAGATGTTAGATCCAGCCCTGAAGTATGCCTCAGTATGTAAGTTAACGGCAAAAGAAAGCTTGAACATATTAATTAGACTAACATTTATCCTAGAAGTGACCTCCAAGGAATAAGCACTGTGTAATTAGGCTCTCCACAATGGTTCCTGCCAGATTTCTCCTGGACCCCAGAAGAGCAACCGCTTCTTAGGAAAAGAGAAGGGCATGGCTTGAATAGACTCTGTTCCATTCTTAGCACAGTGGCCCTGAGGGGGCTGTTGCTTGCCATCCTGCCAATTACCACGGTTAGGCAAAACAATGTAAAAGGCAGAAAGTATGGCAGGGCCAGGATTTCTAAGATCACGAGCCAACCCAAGGACCCCTTGGAGACAGTGGTTTCCAAAGCAATAGAATTTCATCTTTACATATTCTGTTTGGTTCCCCTCTAGTATACATTTGTCATAGAACAAAATAGTAGGGATGGCAACCAATTAAAGTGGTTTTTTGTTGTTGTTGTTGGTTGGTTTACCATTTGCATTTAAATGGATAAAATCAATCAAGCTGAATATATTTCAATACATTTTCATTTTGCAAAGGCCTCAGAACAGAAATATTGCAGAAAATGTGGGATAGGTTATATGTGAGTAAAGAAAAGTTAATGACTCATTGGTAGAACACAAGGGGGAATGCAAACAACCAAAATAAAACGGTAGCCAAGATTCTGCACCATGGGCTGCAATGTGGAACTTTATGATGATAAAGCTATGTCCCTGACACAATACCCAACCACGTTCGAGAATTGTAATGATGAGCAATGGGGCACCACACAGTGGGGACTCCCACTACACAATAGGGGCACCATGAAAGGTGGGGACTTTTTCTGACCAGGTGCAGGGTACCCATGACTTTCCACTGCCCTCTGTTCTGGATTACTAGTGCCCCATGGCTCTGTTGGGAGCTATTGCCCCCTTCTCCTTGCTCTGTCATTGTGCAAGGGCAGCCTATCCTACAAACTGCTGTATGGTAGTGCATCATAACTATTGCAAAACAGCTATGCTGCTTATTCTGCTTGAGAAATGGTCGCAGTGGTGCAGCTATGACAATGCTCCCCTCCTGGGACTACAACCATTGCACAATGCTACATTGCTAAACTGTGCAAATGTTAAGTTCATTTACAATGTTGTAAATTCCCAACAGAGCACCAGTCACTCCATTCCTATCTCCATTCCCACTGATTAAAATGGGACCTCACCAATTGCTCAAGTAAGGCTACGGTCCTAATGTCTGAATACTATTCTTAGTTCCACCTAAAGTCAACCCACTGAATCTTTTGTTCAATAGTGATTCAGTATGTAGGTGAATCTAACTGATTTAGTGGTTCAACTCTAGCTGGGACTAAGGTTATTTCCACACCTTACCAGTTCCCATTGTGGTCCTGGTGTCATTCCAGCAGCACATTTGCCAGGAAGGGAGCATGACACCAATGCTCCCCTCCATACTTGGCTGGCTGCCTGTGGATGGAAGCATGAGCAGCACACCCATTACTTCCTTCTGCAGCACAGCCAGCCTCTGTTCCATGCTGCACTGTGGAAGGAAATATGTAGATTATGCTTCTACTTGTTCCACGTGTCTGGTGGTGACAGGAGCACTGCGCAATAGCGGCCATTTAACGGATTTTTCTGTTAAGCAAATCCTGAGATCACAATGAATGGGGATGTGCTGACTGTGGAACTGTGACAACATCGACTTGCAGACCGCTGCCAACACATCCCTATCATGGGACAACGATGCCATGGGGAAATGGACTAAGTCTCACATAATTTAGTGGGATTTGATCCAGAGTAAAGCAGTACAGAGTTGTGATATAATTGTCTAATCCTATGCATGCTTACTCAAAAGCAAGACCCACTGAGTTCTATGGGACATTCTTATGGATAAGTGTATACAGAATTATAGCCTACTGCTTTAGTTGAACAACTCATGCATCAATATGGGGCCCAACAGCAATAGATGGCTGAAACGCTTTTTAATAAAGCTTCAGCAAGTGCAGTTTTCCCTGTCCAGAGAGGTTTTGCAGTCTGGTGCAAATTTATATGAGATTATTGAAATTTTGTATTAGTCCTGCTGAATTATCCCATCTTTGAGGTCTGATCTAGCCACAAACAAGGGCCCAAGGAGTGTGTATGGAGCTGGTAGTCAGGGGGTGAAATACAGGCATACCTCAGTTAACAAAGCCTCTGACAAAGAAGCTTCTTTTTTCCACCACTGGGTTCCCACTTTCTTCTTATTGTCTGTGTAGCTGGCAGGTGTTTCGCAGTATTGGTACAGGGAAGATACTGAAAGAGGTCTGGCAAAACACAGATGTTCAGTATTAGGTTTCAGCAGCATGTCTGTGGTAAAAAATGCAATAAAGCTTGAACTTGGAAAGAATGGGATTCTGTCTAGCCAATTCTACTGTAGCTGCGTATGGCTGCCTAGAATAGCCAAGGTGATCAGCAGCTGCCTCCAGAATCCCTTAAAGATTGTGCATAAGCAGGAAGACAGAGAGATGGGGAGAAAGCAGACAAATCTTCCTCATTAGCTACTATCCAGAATGTTAGCATCATAAACTTACATGTTTGACCACAAAAAATAAAATCATTAGAAAAGTGGAGGCTGATAAAAAAATTAAAAAATTTCCCTAGGGGCAATTAAGAAGCCTTGAAGTGGTCTCTAGAAAGTTCAAAATGTTTCTGGTTACTTAATGCAACGCTTACCTCACCTGGTTGTTTCACCTCACATGTGTGTTTTGTTAGTTTTAGCTAAAATATTTGCTGAAACGTATTGAATTGCTCTTCTTTTGTAGTTCAGGAACCTAACCCCATTCTTTCCACATTGTTTTGGCCTCTGATACCAAATGGTCTGTTAAAAAAGTAATGCCCAGGAACACATCTATTTTGTTAACTGAGGTATACTTGTACTTATTAGAAGCAGAAAGACTTGGTTTTTTTTTTACCCTTTCAGGTATGGGCTGATGACATTTCCACACCTCCTTCCACCAGCTAGTGAAGCTGCAGTGATCATAAGCAGGATCCCTGTTGCATTTCCTTGTAACAGCCTTTTTGGCTGGGGGAAAGGAGTAGAAACATCATTTACTCTTGCCGTGATTGCTGGCAGAATGGTTCCCCTTCTCCAGGACCATGCAGCAGTGGTGAGGGAAGAGTTGCCAGACTGGATCCTGGACATGGCTACTGTGACTTCAATCTTCAGCAGGACAAGGTAGTATAAAGCTCCATCAAGCAGGATGAAGGTGCCTGTCCTCTCCATCTTCCAAACACCCCAGGGTGTAGCTGTATTTATTCAAGACGGTCATCGACTTACTGGACGAGAGGGAGAGTACAGAAGTGCCTAACTCTGTTCTTGTTGTCAGATGCTCCTCCACAGTATGGCACTCTCCTCTGGCAAGGTAACAGCTGCAGCTGAAAGTTGGCATTTGGAAGATGAGCAACGACAGATATCTTTGTCCTGCTTGATGGAACTTTAGTCTTTGCATGATCTTTTAAGGACTAAAGTTACAGGAACCTCACCCCAGATCCAATCTGGCAATCCTACAAGGGAGAGCAGACAAAATCTGAGCAGCCTTCCTTCTTTCTTCAATGCCATACCCATGGCCTTTTCCCTCCTGCTACCACCACCTCCTACACTGACCAGCCTAATGCACCAAAAAGATCCAGCCACGTTAGGCTTCAGATAGCTCATCAGACAGCTGTTACAAGAACAGGAACACAGGCAAAAAGGAAAGAGCAAGCAACATTTACTGCACTGCCTCCAAGCTCTTTTGGCACACAGCTTTGAAAATGGGAATGCTTCTTTCCAGGGTCTGTTTGTTCTGGAATGTGGACTTGGCAAAGATGAAGAAGTGTTGGTGGATGAGATCTAGAGTTCTGTACAAATGACATTCTGAACTTCTTCACCTTATTTGTGGGCAGGAGAATGGAAGAAATAATTTCACCGAATTTCTTAGGAAGAAAAGACATTTTACAGTGGTTTCTTGGCACAGGACCACATTTTTTCCCCTTAATTTTTTGTGTATGTGTCATTCACCATTTTGCATCTGCCACATTGCTCCAAGCCAAGAATCATTTTAGGGCTGTGTAGAGAAAAATGGTTACTGCCAATGGTGACATCAATATAAATATGAATAATACTTAGACCTGAATCCTGTTCCCAACTAGAGTAGACCCATTGAATCAATGCGATTTACCTGGATGTTGACCTTTCGCTCAATAATTGATTCAGTGGATCCATTCCAGCTGGGACTAATAATTGAAGCCAGACCTTAGTTTTGCAAAATGCCTTTTTTTTTAAAGAGAAGAAGAAACATCTAAGAATTTTGTGTAAAAATTCTCTTCGAGAAATTTCAACTTATAATTTCAGGTCTAGGATGTAAGTTCTGGATTCTGGTGTTTCTCTCTCTTGCTGAGCATGATCTGTTCAAACAATTAATGGACTGAACAGGAGAAGGATCAGTCAAGTAATATTGGCATACATGTGTGTATGTATGTTTGCACATAGGTCATAATTTAAGTGGAGGAATAAATCATATAGATATGCAAATAGAACTTTGGGGTCTTTTTATCCCCTTTGGGAAAAAAATGTGAAAACTAACAATATAACAAATGGGAGCAGGGGAAATAGAGGAAGAAAATGATATATATTTGTATATATATCATTTTCAAATCTTTCCAAATCCTAACTGAAATTTGTAAGGACTCCCAAACATCAAATTTGCCATGGTGACAGCAGAACACTGCCGTTGCACTTTAGCACAGTTATTCCAAGTAACGTATTTTGTGAATCTTGCTAAGTTTCAGCTTATGATGAACAGGCTTATCTAAAGGACACAAAATTGGTATGTTGGCATGTTTCAAACCTGACTATCTAGCAGTAGAGATTATTACAGGAAGGATGCACATATGAAGAGAGGCAAAGAACTATGTCATTTCTACCCTACACTGTTATAGTGCTATTGTTCCACTTTCAACCTCCTGTGAAATTCTGGGGTTTGTAGTTTACTGAAGTCAAAGAGCTCTCTGACTGGGAATGCTAAATGCCCCTTCCTAAACTGCAAACCTCAGAATTCCATAGGATGTTGAAAGTGGAATAATAGCACTATGACAGTGTTGTGCAGAAACGATCCTAGACAGAGCTTGTAACTGCCAGGTTTGAGTTATGAATTTCTCCAGGCTGTAATGAAGGGGTAGGTAACTGTGGAAGGATAATGGGCTGCATTAGCCCTCTAGGAGACCTTAAGGTGTTGGAGCTGCTCCAGCAAAAGATAAAATAACAATGATAATAAAGAAACTAAAAAAACAACAAAAAAAACCCTGACTTCAAATGCCTTTTCGGGTATGGGGCATTTTCACCACGTTTTGAGTTTCAAAAAAGGCTTCCTCTGGGCATGAACTGACTTAGGGGCCCCACAAAAGATAGTGGAAATTCACCCCCGTCCCCTAGTGGACATTTTGGAGCATTTCAGAACCAAAAGGAGGAAAAATTTGAAAAAATGGTTTTTGATCCATAGGAGGCCTGTTGGAATCCCTCTTGATTTGACACAGCCAAGCTAAGTCCTTATGCAGGTTTAACTCTCTCTCAAGAAAATCAGCAGGATTTCAGCATTTTCATTAAACATATATGTGCTGTGAGGAGTGCTGTACAGACAGGAATTACAGACAGGAAGCATGACCCAAGCCACTGGATATAAACCCAGTGAACGCTGCATGCTGGGTACTATCAATATACAGGAAATAATATTCATTTATTTATTATTTATCCTGTAGATATCCCACCCACCCAAGAAAAGATGGTGTTGGGTTGGTTCTATGGTCATTTCTGTGCTACTCTCTTATAGTACTATTATTCCACTTTCAACATCCTATGGAATCCTGGGTTTGCAGTTTGGGAGGGTCATTTAGAATTTTCAGCCAAAGAGCTCTTTGGCCTCAGTTAACTACAAACCTCAGAATTCCACAGGATGTTGAAAGTGGAATAATAGCACTATTACAGTGTAGGGTGGAAATGGCCTATGATTTCTCCTGCACTACCAGAAGGATTCTTCTCGCAGAATGTCCCTCAGCTCAGTTTTGATGGATTCCACACTAGCTTACAAATTGGATTATGACATTTTAAAAACAAAATTGTTAATGGTGCTCAGGGTGGTGGTGGTGATGATGATGATGATTTTAATATTAAACAATTAAATATGAGGCATGATCCCAAGAGCATAATCCTGGAAATACATTGTTCCTCTTCTGTAGCATTTACAGCTTCTGTGGCAGTTCCAAGGAACTGTAGAGATAGACATGAAACCTTCAACTTGTCTGCTGAAATCTGATTGTTCAACAGACTTTTGCCAATGCCTTTAAGTCACACTTCCAAGATACGATTAAAACATTCAGTTGTTAAAGAACGCCCTGCATTACGATTGTCCAATTAATTAGGTGTTTAAGTATTGGGAAATTCAGAGACATATCTTGTTGGGATTGTGTGTGTATGTGCACACCCAAGCTCACCCATCCATTATATTCACAAATGTATCAAATATTGCTGTAGGTAGGTTTTTTTCTTACAGATTTCCAAACAGTTAAAGTAACTGCATGTCCCCACCCCCTTGTGTTTCAAGTATCTTATGAAAATTCCTTTGTCTCAATACTCTTAAAAAATGTAAGGCTTCAGAAAATTAAATTACACTCTCTTTTTTTTTATCTTTTTGGGATCAGTCTTGTTTCCTCCTTCTCTTTGTGTTTACTTTCCTGCAGTAGCTCACATCAAAATGTTTTCTGGAATGCCAGAGCTAAATAAGTTATGCTTAACTCAATATCTAATACAAATAGCTTCTGGGAAGCTTTAGCCACACAATCATAAAAGCTGCATTTTCTTTTAATAGCTCGCCACACTTTGCCGATATAGTATTTCTCTAATCACCAATCTTTATGTGCCTTCCTGACCTTGCCTCTCTCTGCCCAAATGACTAGGCGGGTATCAAAGGTCTGTGTCATTGGAAGAGTGAATGGCTTTCATTTTCCTCTTTCTTGAAACTTCCGGTTCCTGGCATCTGCAAAGAATTATTCCAAGGAGGGTTTTTGCTGCCTTGCGGCTAGTGCCCTGTAGTGGCCTGCTTGATGGAAGTTGTTTTTGCCGGGGAGAAAAAAGAGGTTCTTGTGGTCAGCAAATAGATGGATGATGCTGAGCATGCGGGCTACTCTGCTTACTTCAGGAATTTTTTTAGCCCTCCCAGTAGCATATCAGTGTTTGGGATGATGCTGGGATATAGAGTGTCTTTATGTCCCCCCACACTATAGACAGCTGGCTGAGACACTTGGCATCAAAGGAGCTGAGATAGTTCGGTGGAAAGATTTCCCCATGTGAGCAACAAGATATTGGCGTGAGGTCTAGGGGAGCCTTCATCAGAGCCTTGCCTCAAAATACACCACTCACTGTCAGGCAGGGATAGAGTAGCGTGTTTGCTGAATTTTTAACATAAAAAATTGTACAAGAACATTCTGAATACACAAGAGAGAGAGCCAAATGAGTGGGGTGGAAATGTCTCCCATTTCAAAAGGCCAGATGTTTCAGGTTTCAGTTTTAATTATGTATTTTAACTTTGTTTTAATTCTTATTTGCTCATTTAATTGGGTCTTAACTTTTGTATTCCATGATCTTTAACAATGTTTTCTTTTTTAATTATTGTAAGTCCTTACCAGGAAAAAAAGAGTGGAGTATAAGTAAAGATAATAGTGGTAGTAGAAACAATAATGATGACAATGATAACGATGATGATGATGATTATGGCGATGATAATAACAGTAATAATAACAATAATGACCCTCGAAAGAAAGAAAGAAAGAAAGAAAGAAAGAAAGAAAGAAAGAAAGAAAGAAAGAAAGAAAGAAAGAAGCCTGCATACGAGAAAATCTTCAGAGCCTCACAAAGATAAAGGACGATCTCCAAGTCTGACAAAAATAAGCACTGTATAGGCCTGTATCATTTGTATATTGTGTGTGTATGTTTTGTCAAGTTTATACGCTTTTAGATCAGAAGCTCTCCATCTTATACTACATATCCAAACGTGTTTCCTGCATGTGAAATTTAGAATAGAAGCCATTTTCACGCCCTCCTTCATCAGCTAATGTAGGGCATGGAAACATTACTTCTTGGACTGCAGCTCCCAGAATCCTCAAGCAAATAGGACCCATAGGTATGCTGACCAGGACATTTTGGGAGTGGTAGCTCAAAAAACAAAACAAACAAACAAAAACCGTTTGCAAGCCCTGAATCTTTCTTTCATTATGTCACTTGTTTATTGCCTTCCAGCACAGGAGCCTGTTGATGCACAACAAATAAAATCATTTTTAAAAAACAGTTTCAAGCCATTTGCTTTTTAAAAAAAAATCAGTTTTAGAGCACCAAACATTCTTAGAGGGGAAAAAAAAATAATTTTAGGACTAAAACAATCCCAACAGTCAACACTAAAATTGGGTTTAAGAAATATAGGCTTAACACAGACTTGACCATCTGTTGGAAGCTTTTGAATACTCATTGTTGGGGAACAACTTATTGCCCTATTCTATAAGGATCTAGTTGACAGGGCCCAAACTTTGGAGATGCATGACATCCTGCCCCATGAGTTTTGGGCTCTGAGACCCAGCCTAGGCTGCAACTCCATTTTCCCTATGAGGGGAAAAAATGAGGCTAAGATAACTGCTAATGGTATTCATTTCCCTGGCCATTTCCGCACTAGACTATTATAGCGCTATTATCCCACTTTCAACATCCTATGGAATCTTGGGGTTTGCAGTTTAGGGAGGGGCCCCTTGTTTCCTGCTTCTTTTGCCTCTTCTGCTCTATTCTCCTAATGCCCGTGACTTACAACATGTGGCACTTAATCATGGAAGAGGAGATGCACTGTGCTTTGTATCACATTACCCCAGTCCTGTGTGGTCTTGAAATGGAGATATGAACAAGAACAAACAAATAAATAATCCAGAGCTCTTGCCAGTTGGTGAGGTAGGCAAGAAAAGCAAAGGGTAGGAAAGAATACTGAAAAAAGAAACCAAGAAAGAAAATTACACAGCTAAACTCTTGATCGTGGCTTATATATCCTGCCCAGTTTCTTTCCCAGATTGCAGACTGTGGCCTTGACTTTAGATACAAACAAAAGAAAAGAATCCATTTAAAAACCTTGTTCCCTCTTCCCCAGAAAAGTAAACATGAAAACAAACAGAAGCTCCACCAGTCCCTAGACTTTTGTCACCTCTCCAGCCTTCTCCACAGCAAAATCTCTTTTATTACAGACTTTGACCATTTATGCACTACACTGTTATACTGCTATTATTCCACTTTCAACGTCCTGTAAAATTCTGGGGTTTGTAGTTTACTGAGGCCAAAGAACTCTCTGGCTGGGAATTCCAAATGCTCCTCCCTGAACTGCAAACCCACAGATTTCATAGGCTGTTAAAAGTGGAATAATAGCACTATAACAGTATAATGTGGAAACGGTCTTTGTTCTGTCTTTGCTGAGGTAAGAGGTCCTTGAGGCTGCTTTCTTTCTTTCAGTACTCAGAGCTGAAGGTGAGGAGAAACTATATATCGTCAAGCCCCTGATGGTTGTTTTAGCTTTCCCTCATCTTCTCTAAAGAAGCAATTTCCCAAGTAGTAGTAGTAGTAGCAGCAGCAGCAGTGGTAGTCCTGGTTTGTGTCTCAGGACAATTTTTTCCATGGACCCCTTGAGACCCTAAAGACCACCAAACACTTCTTCCAGGACTATACAACAGCCTTCCAGGACTGTACAAGTAAACCTTGTAGATACATCTAGGAATAGGCATGCGGTTGCCCAAGGGAAAAATGCAATTTGATTTCCAAGCTGATTTCTATTTTGGGGATTTCCAAATGTGTACGCAGTGATGGCTGGAGAAGAGATCTGAAGAACAGAACTACCCAGCACTTTTGTTGGATAATCAAAGGCGGGGGTGGCAGAATTCTCACTACTACTGCTCAGGCCCACTAGAACTAGAATACACATGATGACCAATTAAAAGTGTTGTCAGTGAAGACCCCTGTCAACAAAAACCTTCTTATACCTTTTTAATTATTTTTTTTAAAAGTAGTTACAGTAATAAAATCTACAACCTTCCTAAACCTTTAAGGGGGAGGGTCAGGGAAGGCTGCGTACCAATGAGACTTTGTGCGGAGGGGATTGCTTGTTGAGTTCTGCAAGAAAGACCAAGAGATTAATAAAGGCGGAAACTAACAGCAATGCCAACTCCTGGACTGATAGGTTTTGAATAAATGGACAGGTAGGAGTGGCTGGTGTGTGTGTGTGTGTTGGGGGGCAGGTAGAGAGGACAGTGTCCCATTTGACTTAATGGACCAGGAGTGGGAGATAGTGTGGTGGGCAGGGGATGCTTTGCTCAGTCTTGTGCAAATGAATGGCTCTTGGCTGCATAGCCACCTTTGAGGCAAACAGGATTCCAACTCCACATTTCTGAGGAGCTGATTTCAGACATCTCTGCCTTCCCGGTGCTTATAGGTAGGAGAAGGAGGCATTTTCTCCCCTCTTGACTGCTCAAAAGGCCTGGTTGACTTATGTACTAAATTACCACAGCAGGTCCTCATGAGTGGTACATTTCCAAACAAACAACAGTCCCCACGTCTGGTCAGAACTTTGAAGCAGGATGTTATAAGAAAGGAATTTACCTACAATAATAACAGTGGTTCTCTTACCACAGCTGCCTCATAGTCTAAGCTGTGACCCTCCTCACCCTCCTATTTTGTGGTGAGGCCCCCACCTTGGCTTTCCAGCCATGAGCCTCTCCTGCTTTTTTTGTTGCAATGTCACTACTGGCAACATCATTCCTTCTGGGCTGCAACATGCAAGTAAGAAAAATGAATTTGTTTTCTTAAAAAGTAAGATTTATGTGTTAACTTTGGAAATTAGTGTTCCAAGATCAGCTTCTGGATTCATCCACGTAGCAAACTTGACCAGAAATTGCCAAGACTTGAGCAGATGGTTTTGGTATCTGTTTGCATGAACTGCTGAGCTGCACACTGCATCATCTTTCTCTTAGGCCATTTCTGCACTACACTGTTACAGTGCTATTATTCCACTTTCATCATCCTGTGGAATTCTGGGATTTGTAGTTTACTGAGGCCAAAGGAGCTCTGTGGCTGCGACTTCTAAATGGCCCTCCCTAAACTGCAAACCCCAGGATTCCATAGGATGTTCAAAGTGCAATAATAGCACTATAGTGTACTGTATAGTGTACACTATAGTGTACAGTGTAGTACAGGCCTTAGATGGGGAAGCTGCCTTATATTGAGTCTTTTGGTCTAGCCTGGTATTCTCAATTCATCCTCAGAGCAATGACTGGCAAGATTTTCAAGAAGGATTCTTAGTCCTACCTGGAGATCCTATCCACTCCCTAGGAGTCTTCCATTCAGGTAACAATCTGTCAGGACCCTGCTTAGACACATGGCAAGTGTGTCTGGTTTTGTCCATCCATGTTTTTATAAACCAAAAGTCAAAAGAACTGAAGGAATTTGCCAACATTCCTAATCATTCAAGTTTTCATTGAGGGACAACAGGTAAACAAACTGGTAGGAAAAATATAATTAATTACCAGAATGGTAATGATGACCAAGAAAGGGAAGATCACGAAGAATCACAACTTTGTTCTCAACTGCCAAAGACTTCTGAACACTTCTTGAAGATTTTTCCTTGATTTTACTATACAGCAGACAAATAACATGGATAATCAGTCCCAGTGAATCTGCACCATTCACTCATGGGAAATTTTAAAAATATGTATGCCTTGATCAGCCACACGGGAAACAGACCCTTGGGCAATGTGCCTGATCTCCCTTACTTCCCTTAATTTGACTAGGCAAAGGCCCGGGGACTGTAATCAGGAATGCTGGTGATTCTCAAAGACATATAGAGCTGCATAATTAGCTGTAAGGTCAACCAACCTTGAGTCTCAAAGGAACAAGTGGAAATTTCAAAGTAACTAATCATCCATTTCTTCCAAACAGTCCTCCCTGATTTGGAGCACATCTTAAGATGTGTACTTGGGTCAAGTTGGGGAAGGAAGGAATCAAATCTGGAAGAAAAACCTAAAAATCTAAAAAAAAATATCCGTTTAATTCTTTTCTTGTCCATTTCCAAGCTTTAAAGAGCTCTTCTTCGCCCTCTGTCTTCTTTCTTTCGCCAAGATGAGTCTATTCATAATTCTTAAGAAAGCAAAGAAGGTTTAACAAATGATGAAAGTGATGGCCATGGATAGCCTTTCTCAGTTATGGTACACCTAGCACTTTCATTTAGACACCAGTGGTGCTTTTAGTTGATTCTTCAGACACTCTACTTTGGCTGGCTGGTTGGTTTTTTGGCGCCCCTCGCCCCCCTGCTTGTTTGAACAGTATTGGTGTTGGCTTGTATATGAGTTCTTGGTTTTTGGACAACCCTTTTTTTTTTTTTTTTTTTGGAAAAGGAGGATACATAGGTATAAATCCAGTTCCTTATTCCTGCATCACTAGGTTTTCTGTAAATGTTGGCTTATCAGGTTTCCATTGATTCAATGGGCCTATCTAGGAACTGGATTTATGCCATATATTTTAATGAAATAAATAAGAAGGTAAAATGGCAGCTCTAAGAAACCAGTGGGAGGACAGTATAGTTTCTTAGATCTCTCTCTCTCTCTCTCTCTCTCTTTCAAAATTAGGATATTTCAACAAAGAAACATTGGGGAGATAAGTGCAGGGTGAAATTGTTGAAGTACATTACATTTTAGTGTTTGTTACATACCTTCCAACATTTCACATATCAAAACAGGGACATATGTGACCAAGCAATATCAGAATATGGTCAACTTGGTGAACGTTATTAATGAGGAAGAATGCATAAGCTGGGAAGAGGCTACAGCTCTTTATTTTTGACCTGAGCCTAACTGGGAAGGGCAAGATTCCTCCTCTTCCTCCTCCTCTTCAGTTGAGTGCAGACTACTTTGGCACTTTGAGCTCAGTTTTCAATACAGTAGCCCCTCCACATTTGTGTGGGTTAGGGAAGCAGAACCCTTGCAAAAGTGGAAAAATTGTGAATAACTCCCCGCCATGATTCCCCTCTGGAACTTCCCTTGTCCCATTCGTTTGCCTCTGGCCCTGGCATTTTTTTGAGGGGGGAGCATTTTGTCTTCCCCTCAGACAGAGAAGAGGGGCATTCTGGAGTTCTAGTTACTTCCAGAAGCTATCTTGAGAAAGGAGCACTTGACCAATCAGCAGCCAATACACAGCAGAACGTGCAACCACATGGCAGAGAGGCCACACCTTCTGCAGTGGGAGGGGGCTTTGCTCACCCAAAAGGAAAAAAAATGTCCATTTTAAATGCAAGCCTCGCAAACCTGGTGTGAGGAAAGCAAGGGGTGGGAGGAGGCAAATTGGGAGGAAACAAGCACGTGTCTCATGAATAATCAAATTTGCAATGGTCAAACCTGTGAATGTGGAGGGCTACTGTAGTAATCTGAGGACAAAGAGGGAAAGTGAGAGGAGAAGAGGGAAACTGGGATATTTTGAAAGTGGTTGGAGAAGTGTCATGATATAAGATTGATTGGGACTGTCTCTGCCAAACTGGTGCAGTTGGGGGGTATATTGTTATGTGCCTTCAAGTTGACTCCAACTTTGGGTGATCTTATTGTATGGCAGGGCTTTCTAAATGGTGTGTTGTGACACATTAGTGTGTCACCTCCCTGGCTGATACCCCCCCCCCAAGCCTAGCCTGCTGCCGTCGCTCTTGCTGGAGTCTTTCCCTGACAAGAGCGATGGCAGCAGGCAATGACTGGGGGGGCTGCCTTTCCCCTTTCTGTTGCTCTTGCTGGGGCCTTTCCTGGCAAGGATGACAGCAGTGGGTCAGGGTTGGGGGGCTGCCTTTCCCCACCCTAGATACTCCTCTGGGTGCCTACCATTTGCTAGTAAAGCTGAATTACGGTGTCGCAAAATGATGCATGTCAAAAAATTGTGTCACCAACATGAAAAGTCAGGAAAGCTCTGTTGTAGGGTTTTCTTAGCCATTTATGCAGAGGAGGTTTGCTATTATCTTCCCCTAAGGCTGAGAGAGTTGGAATTGGCAAAGGTCACCCAGTGGATTTCCCTCACTGAGCAGGGACTTGAACCCAGGTCTCCTGATGTCCTAGTTCACTACACCACACTGGCAGTCATATAGACCAGCACTGAAAGAGCCTACTGCAGGGCTGCACAAGCTCAGTAGGCAAGGGAAACTATATTCACTTCTGGCCATGTTCTCACAGAAGAAAGAACTGAGAACACACACACGCACACATACACACACGGAAGAAATAATGTCAGAGATCTGTGGCACTTTAAAGACTATAGCTGAGCAGGGTTTGAAACCCTTGTCTCCCAGAGTCCTACTCTAACCACTATACCATCCTCTTTCTTTCCTTCCTTCCTTCCTTCCTTCCTTCCTTCCTTCCTTCCTTCCTTCCTTCCTTCCTTCCTTCCTTCATCTCTCTCTCTCTCAAAACGGACAAACAAAAAACCCCAAGTTCAATACTTTCCATTTCAAACCTATCTAGAGTCATGGGTTTCTTTCCCTCTACGTGACTAAGGAGACAATAAGATGAGAAAGACCCATTGAGAACGGATCACTACTCTTATCATGGCTTTATATGTATTTGAGATCTGCATTGAAATGTCACAGCTGCATTGCATTTCATGGCAATTCAACTTGACCGTTTACCAGTTGCTTTTTTTCTCTGTACCCATTTATGCTGATAAATACCGTTTCTATAAGAGTAAAACTTCAAGCTCCAAACATCTGACAGAGTATATGAAAGCCAATGCCACATTTAAATGCTTAGTATTACAAGATTCTTAGTTCAAAATGTTCGGGGTTATTTAATCAATACAGAATTTCATGAATTTCTTATGTAGGCAAATCCTAGAAATAAAATAGGGAAATCCAAAAATGACTTATGATTCAGTGCCAGTTAAAACGAAAACAACTGTTAGTAGCAAATACAGAAGACTGCCTTTCAGCATACAAGGATTTGCAGCTTGTGAGGTTTTCCTTTTACATTTTCAAACACTGGATAATTTAGTTTGTCACTTGTCCCAAATGAAAACTCATGGGGACAACTGTAATATTTTCCTGAGTGAATGCAGGGCCAAGATAATTAGGAATAAAGAGGTGAGCTTCAAGAAGAGTCATCTGTATAATTTCACTTGGTAAAAGTGAGGATGGCAGGTAGGAAATCTGTGTAATACCAAGCTTGTCACAAACCAAGGCCAGTTAAATAGAACAATTAGAATTAACATTTTGTGTGATCTGTGACTGAAATTTGAGGCACTATTACCCTGTAGAGCTAAAACTATCTTTTAAAAATCCATTGTAATCTTGGCATGATACATTAGGAAGTTCCTCTGCAAAAGCCCTATGCAGATTAATTTCTTTAAAACTGGGTCTAGGAAAATAGTCCTAGTTCAAGACTACATTTCAGTTTTACAAAAGCACAATACTTCCCCACTCCCCAATAAAGGTGATTTTTATTTTTTATTTTTATTTTTTTTTGTGATTTGTATATTCTGGTTTAAACACTGACCAACAGCATAATCCTACAGCATAATATCTAAACAGAATTAAGCTTCATTGAGTTCATGGGGTTTATTCCTAAGGAATGATATCATTTCAGCCAAAATAAATTCCAGTCTACAAATGTCTGCATACCTTCTGTAGAAACTCCACCTTTATGTTGTCACACTATACCAAAACTATGGCCCTTTCCACACCTTACAATGTGTGAGAAACACCAATGCACCATAAGGTGTAACACACTCATGTGTATATTTCCAAGCATGTACATACAGCGAGGCTTTGCCAGCATGGTTTCCCACCACATAAAAATAAATTATAGTTCTGTTTATCACAGTTAGGCTGTTAGTGACATACACAGGCATAAATATATCTTGTGCTTATGGCATTTCTTTTTTGATGGTTCCAAGGTTAATATTCTCTTCCACCTCCTACAACCTAAGCAGCCTGCCAGACTCCACAGGAGATCACTGGAGGACTCCAGTGGCTCTCAGCAGATGATGTCTTAGATCTGCATCTGGCTACAGAAGCTTCTTTGACCCCCCCCTTCACTAATTGACTGTTGCCAGGGAGGGAGAGAGGAGCTGCAGTGGCTAAACAAGGAATCTGGGAAGACTGAGTGGAAACATGTAGCATAGTTCCACCTGCAGCACTATTATGCTTTGCTGGCTTTACAGGATCTTGGCCACTGAGTCTACCTGTGGGTTTCTTGTACAAGGACAGTGTCAATTTAAAGATACTACATTATGTTAAGTGGTATTATTGCTTACTTCTCATGCATGGAATGAGGAGAAATATGGGGGCCTCTTTAGTCTTAGAAGAGTGAAATTATTGAAATCTGGTTTCTTTAGAACATGTGCTTGTTTCTGTGTCCTATTCACACCTAAACTAGGACACAGAAACAGCCATACGACAGTCCCTAAGGGGATATAGGGCTTTACAATGTTATGAAGGGAGTATAATTGCAGTGCACGCTACACAAACACACATCTGGACCCACTCATTTCACAGCCTCCTCCTAACTTTCAGGCAAGTGTAGTTCACCTATCCAAGTGGCTGAGTTCTTCTCCAGCTTTGTTTACTCACTCCTTAGAATTCAGTGCCTATGGCCAAGCTATAGTAAAGAAACAAAAGCAACAATGGTATAAAAATGATGATGATGGTGGTGGCCAATCTTTCTTCATGGATGTCACTTGGCTGCAAAGTTGTGTGCTTTTAAAGTACCCCCCCCTTTAATTTGAAATGTGTTGGACTATTCAAATCCTTATTTCTGATCACCCTTGGGATTTTCTGTCCGTCCTTTCCATTCCCCCCCACCCCAGTTAGGTTAAAGCCAGAAGATCCATTAACTTTTACTGTGCTTTCTGGTACAATCACATTATTCCACCGATCTCAGCTGTTATGATTACTTCAAAATGTATTCTGCTTTCCTTGGTCCAGAATCAGTTGGAGACACTAGAAGCTGGAAAGTACAACTTTTCTGTGCAGCCTGTAATATAATATGTGCTAACGCAGCCCTAATTTTATTTTCCACATTTTGATCCTCCAGTTATACCTAGGTCAGCAAGTACAGACACCCCCACTTCTCCTTGCCCAACCCCAAATTAACTCACTCTGGCAAGGAGTGATCTCACATTACACACAGGAAAACCTGCCCCCAAAGATTCCACTGTCTGAAATGGTGAACACATTAAAGTACCTCTGTAGCTTCCAAGACCACTTTAGCTGAGTTTGAAACTTTTATCTCACTCTGTTTCATCAAGGTATGTTTTCAGGTCCTACTGCAATTCTTTAAATCTGAAATGTTCTTTTGTAAAATGTTTCACTGCCAGGCTTTGCCAGAGCTTAGAAAAGCTATTTTTGGGGACAACAGTTCCCAGAATCTCTCAGCAAGCATGACTTTGGAACGTAGGAAACTTGTCATGTGAAGAGATGGCAGTAATAATTACAGTCTCTGACCACATCAACCACTAAGACTGCAAAAGCAATAAAAGGAAAAGTCCATCAACTTGGGGGCTAGTGTTGGCTAGCTTATTTCAGAGCTCTGGTAACTGCTGAGCTAGGAAATATGAGTGACTTTGGTAACTAGTTCATTTTTGCAGTAATGAGTTGGAACAGTTACTTTTTTTTTTGTCTGTAACACCATGACTGTAACACACTAATTTTCACTAGATTCCAAATGGTTTTTCTGATTGGGTGTGTCTCCTGACTCAGTCAGAGAGATGGTAATAAGGAGGAATAAAAGGGTCACCGACTGTGGCAGCTGGGAAGGACCGCTTTGTAATGTCTTTTGAATTTTTCTCAAAACTACCAGGATGCAATATCTGAATTGGCCACCTGGGGGAACCAGAGAGCACTTTCCTGTACTTTCCAGTCAGGTGGTAGTAACAGTGACTTGGTAGTAATGATTAAGTCAGGAAGTTCTCTTTCTGGACTCCAGTACCAGTAATAAGTCATGATCTATTAGTGACCAGACTAATGAGTAAAGTAACTACTTTCTTTTCAAAAGCAGCTATCCAGGATCTTCTGCTGAGGCAAATAGCAGTATACCTGGGGCTTGGCAACTATGTAGTTGTGTGTAGCCCAGTGGAACTTTTGAGGCTATGACTGCAGATGGAGCTATTTGATGCAGCATTTCAGTGAGAAGAAAGGCTGGAAGGCAGAAAGAGGAACAAGTATCATGCAGAGCTGCTTCTTGTTAGTCTGTTTTTCAGTGTAGCCTAAACAACTAGGAATGGGAAGCTGGGGAAGTGAGACAAATTTGTTCACTTTGCATTTTAATATGAATATGCTGAATTTTACACTATAAAAACAATATGTGAACCTGTTATCCATAGAAATATAAGCTTCTTTGAATTTTGCATAAAATTGGGAGAAAGTGTAAATGAACTGTATATAGTAGTAAAAATAACATTCAAAAGGCATTGAAATACAAAAATTGTTTGCAATATAAGTGTATGTTTGACTAAGCACAGTATAAAAATATTTTGCATTGAGAATTGGGGGAAAGACACATAACAATAAATACCCATTTTCAGGTGAAGTTTTAAAGCAAACATTTAAAAAATGTGGGATGGACCAAATTAAAAACTGGAAAAGTTCTCAGTTGGGGACAAATGAAAGAGAAGATAATGAGAAACTAGGAGAAAATGAAACTGTTTTACCCATCCCTCATGAAGACACTGATTGTGGCATTAAAACTCAAGGCAGGCAATGGGCCCTGGTCACTTTTATCAATGCTTCACTTTAGAGCAGTGGTTCTCAACCTGTGGGTCCCCAGATGTTTGTGGACTTCAGCTCCCAGAAGCCCCAGCCACTATGGTCAATGCTCAGGGCTTCTAGGAGCTGAAGTCCACGAACATCTGGGGACCCACAGGTTGAGAACCACTGCTTTAGAGCCATCATTAGTTTTGTGTTTTCAGCTTTCCTAAGCTATTCAGAATGAATGTCATACCCTGAGCCATTTTCTTCCATATTTTCTGCAGTGGGCTATGGTCAGAATACCTATATATTCTGAGAGCACCCTATTCCATCTGATTTGGGAAGCTAAGAAGTGTCAGGGCCTGTTTTGTGCTTGGATAGGAGACTGACAAGGGGCACCTGGTGCTGTGGGCTATATTTCAGAGGAAGGCAATGATGACAACTTCTGAGTATTTCTTGCCTGTAAAAGCCCTGTGAAATTCATGAGGTCACTATAAGTCCACTGGCAACTTGAGGATACAGACACTCACACAAACGCACACACACTATAGCCAGAATCCCCCTAACAACTTGCACTGGCATAATTCTCAGTCACAGTAGCACATATGATTTCTTGTACCTGCTTGTGCAACACTTCTCCATCAGCTTGATGGGGCTGAGGTGCAGCCCCACCTTCACAACCCAAATAGCAATACCCTGCCACTAGCTGTTATTGCATAGATGTAGGGAGGATAAGTAACAGCCTTCACTCTCTGGACTTCTGGAATAAATAATCTGGCATAACTTTACTATCTGCCAGTGTGCCCAGGACATGTGTGGCCTGTTGCATGATGTTAAATAGCATTTCTTTTCTTTTTTTTTAAGGAAAGTGAGCTCTCAAGGAGATAGATTAGGTCTGGAATTCCGATTATATCCTCCTTCTGGTATGGTACATACTTCTGCCATCAAAGGGCCCATGTGATCAAGTTAGAAATGGTAGAGTCAATGTATTGCACATTGTCTCCCCTTCAGTAGAGTCCCCCAGGGAAGCCTGTCACACATCAGATGTTGTTAGATTCAAACTCCTATCAGCCCCATATAGCTTGCCCAGTGGAGAGGGATAATAGTTCATCTGCATCTAGAGTGCCACAAGTTCCCACGGGCTAAGCAATACTGCCTCTACTAGCTGCATATCTGTTGGCTGCATCATCAGCTTTGCAAATGGCAGAAGCCCAGCAGAAGGTGGCACTATCAATGAAGATGCGCCATTGTCCACCAGGACAAAGAGTCTTGCACTGGACAAATGAGGCTGCTGTTGAGGATCAAATGAGAAATGAAGCTTGAACGATCCTTCTAGAGTTGTGGACTGGTAATGGCCTTCTTCCATATCTCAAATGGCTCATCAAAGGAATGGTCTTGGCTGGTACTGTAAAACAAAAATGTTAGCATTTTTGAAGAATTTGATTAACTTGATGTACCTGGTAGGAACTCATGATATTACCAGTTTTTGTAACTATCTTTTCTTTAATGGCACCTCATCAGGATGAAATATCATGCTTTGTGTCTTATACAGTACAAGTAGGCCTTTTCTGCATGACGATGTTGTTCTGGCATGGGGACATGAGGGGAGCAGGACCATCTCCTCTTCCAGAGGAGAGAGCAGAAGGGGAAGGAGGCTTTATTAGGAACTCCCAGCAGTCTTCTTGCTGACTTCCAGAGGAGAGAGCAGAAGGGGAAGGAGGCTTTATTAGGAACTCCCAGCAGTCTTCTTGCTGACTTCCAGAGGAGAGAGCAGGAGGGGAAGAAGGCTTTATTAGGAACTCCCAGCGGCACGCGCCTATGGCGCGCGCAGTTTCATTCATCTACTTCAATCCTTCAAGTTCAACCATTCAAGTTTAGGAACAACCAATCCTTATAGCGACTGACCAAATTTAAGAAGAGTTCAACTGAGCTTGGTAGTTAGCTGAGCAGACATAGCTTATACAGCTCAAATTAAGAAAGGAGGCCCAGTTTTTGTTTTTGTTTTTTTGTTCTATTCTCTGTATTATCAAGTATGGAAGGTGAGGGAGCTGCTGCTGTCACCTGTAGCACTTGTGGCATGTTCCTTTTCTTGCCACAAGATGTTGTCGGGTACACCTGCAGCAAGTGCAAGCTGGTCACCTTCTTAGAGGTCAAGATGCGGCAGCTGGAGGCACAGGTTTCTAATCTTCGTCTTATTAGAGAAGGTGAGGACTTCTTAGATAGGGCAGAGAGGACCTTCCTGAAGACCGGATATGCAGAGGAGCTGCCTGATGAGGAAATCAGTTCCGTGAGCCAGGAAAGCGATGCTTGGAGGAATGTCACACGGAGAAGTAGAAGGGCAAAAGGAAACAGAGACTCTCATACTACAGAATCGCTTCAACGTTCTTGGTGCTGTGAATGATGAGGAACACCAGAAGGAGGGAACACAACATCAGCAAGAAGGAATCCAACTTCGGCAACTGGAACTTGAACACCAACAGGACAGCATCCAACATCAGGAAGACCAGCACTCCCGGCCTCAACACAATGCCCAGGCAATCCTGGAAGAATCTGCTTGTCAAAGAACCCCGGACAGGCCTCAGAGGAGGTGAGTTCTGGTGGTTGGGGACTCCTTGCTCAGAGGAACCGAACCGGCAGTTTGCAAACCGGACAAGCTCAATCGAGAGGTCTACTGTCTTCCTGGGGCCAGGATAAACCACGTAACAGAGAGGCTAGCCAGGCTAGTCAAGCCCACTGACCATAAGCCCCTCGTTTTGGTTCACGTTGGAACCAACGACACAGTGAAGCGCAGGTTTCACCACATCACAAAGGACTACGAGCTTATGGGGAGAAAGCTTAAGGACCTTGGTGCGCAGGTGGTCATTTCATCAATCCTCCCTGTTCAAGGATATGGTGCACGAAGGGAAAGGACAATAGTAGAGGTCAACAGCTGGCTCCGCACATTTTGCCGCTGCCAACAGTTTGGCTTTTTGGATCATGGCTTGAAATTCCAGGAACATGGGCTTCTGGCAAGGGATGGGCTGCACCTCATGAAACTTGGCAGGAACGTTTTTGCAAACAGTCTCACAAGGAGGATTAGGAGGGCTTTAAACTAAGTACAACTGGGGAGGGAGACAAGATTATTCAGGACAAGGACTCGGCAAGTGCAGGGGAAAAAGGCCCAAATGATATTGACCAAGTAGGAATAGCATCCAATCGTGGGAGGGGTGGAAACAATGCTATGGGACTTGCAGGAAGGGCACGGGGACTTAAGTGTCTCTACACTAATGCACGGAGTATGGGAAACAAACAAGATGAATTTGAACTCCTAGTACAACAAAATAAATATGATTTGATAGGCATCACTGAGACCTGGTGGGATGAGTCTCACGACTGGAATGTAGGAATAGAGAGGTATAGCCTATTTTGTAGAAATAGACCAAATAAGAAAGGAGGAGGAGTAGCCTTATATGTCAAGGATGTTTTCACCTGTGAAGAGATCCATGACTTGAACACCGGAAGCCAGGTCGAGAGCATCTGGGTAAGAATTAAGGGAGCGAGAAACAATAGGGATATTATAGTGGGGGTTTACTACAGACCTCCAAGCCAGACTGAGAATCTCGATGGCGCTTTCCTAGACCAAATGACTGCACATTCAAAAAGGAGAGATACAGTAATAATGGGAGATTTCAACTACCCGGATATATGTTGGCAGTCAAACTCTGCAAAGGCGGCAAGGTCCAGCAAGTTTCTTGCTTGTCTTGCAGACAATTTCATGGTCCAGAAGGTGGAAGAGGCGACAAGGGGATCAAATATTCTGGATCTGATCCTGACCAACAGGGAAGACCTTGTTAATGACGTAGAACTGGTTGGATCTTTAGGAGAGAGTGACCATGCCCTATTAGAATTTGGCATTCAGTGGGGAAGAGAAGGCAAGTGTAGCCAGGCATTCGTCTTAGATTTTAAAAAAGCAGACTTCTGTAAACTGAAGGAGCTGCTGGCTGAAATCCCGTGGTCAAGAATAGTCAATGAGAAAGGAGTTCAGGATGCATGGGAGTTCTTTAAAAGGGAGGTACTGAAGGCACAGGCTAAAACTGTGCCATTAAGGAGGAAAAATGGAAGGCATCTGAACAAACCGGAATGGTTGACTAAAGAGCTCTCAGCTGAGCTAAGTATTAAGAAAAACATGTACAGGAAATGGAAGAAGGGGGAAATCACCAAAGAAGATTATAAGCAAGTAGCCAGGAGATGTAGGGAGAAGGTCAGAAAGGCTAAAGCACAGAACGAACTTAGGCTGGCCAGAGACATTAAAAACAATAAAAAGGGCTTTTTTAAATACGTCCGCAGCAAAAGGAAAAAGAAGGAGACGATAGGGTCACTGCGCAAGGAAGATGATGAATTAATAACAGGAGGAAGAAAAAAAGGCAGAACTCCTCAACACCTTCTTCGCCTCAGTTTTTTCCCAAAAGGATAAAAACACTCAACCTGGTGGTTGGGGAGCAGGTGAGGAAGTGGGGGAAATGCAGCACAGAATAGATAGAGAGGTAGTACAGGAATACCTGGCCACACTGGATGAATTCAAGTCTCCAGGGCCAGATGAATTGCATCCTAGGATTTTAAAAGAACTAGCAGAGGTCATTGCGGAACCTCTTGCTATAATCTTTGAAAACTCTTGGCGGACAGGAGAAGTTCCAGCAGACTGGAGGAGGGCAAATGTTGTCCCCATCTTCAAGAAGGGAAAAAAAGAGGACCCAAATAATTATCGCCCAGTCAGCCTGACATCAGTACCTGGAAAGATCCTGGAGCGGATCATCAAACAGTCAGTTTCTAATTACTTAGAAAACAATGTCGTAATTACAAAAAGTCAACATGGATTTCTCAAAAATAAGTCATGCCAGACTAATCTTATCTCTTTTTATGATAGAGTTACTTGCTTGATAGATGAAGGGAATGCTGTGGACATAGTATATCTTGATTTCAGTAAGGCCTTTGACAAAGTTCCCCGTGACATTCTTGCAAAGAAGCTAGTAAGATGTGGACTGGACAGGGCTACTGTCAGGTGGATTTGTAACTGGTTGACTGACCGTACCCAAAGGGTGGTCTCCAATGGCAGATTCTCATCCTGGAGAGAAGTGACTAGCGGGGTACCACAGGGTTCTGTCCTGGGCCCGGTGCTGTTCAATATCTTCATTAATGACTTGGATGAAGGAATCAAATTTGCAGATGACACCAAATTGGGAGGGGTTGCTAATACACCTGATGATAGGATCAAAATTCAAAAGGACCTGGACAGATTGGAGAGTTGGGCCAAGGCTAACAAAATGAATTTCAACAGAGAGAAATGTAAGGTTCTACACTTAGGCAGAAAAAATGGTATGCAGAAATATAGGATGGGGGACACGTGGCTGGCTAACAGTACGTGTGAAAGGGATCTAGGAGTCTTCATAGACCACAAGCTGAACATGAGTCGGCAGTGTGATGCGGCAGCCAAGAAAGCCAACGCAATTCTTGGTTGCATCAATAGGAGTATGGTGTCTAGATCGAGGGAGGTATTGGTACCACTTTATTCTGCATTGGTTAGACCTCATCTTGAATACTGTGTCCAGTTCTGGGCACCCCAATTCAAGAAGGATATGGATAAGCTGGAGCAGGTCCAGAGGAGGGCAACCAAAATGGTGACGGGCCTGGAAGCCATGCCCTATGAGGACAGACTTAGAGAGCTGGGTATGTTTAGTCTGCAGAAGAGAAGGTTGAGAGGGGACATGATAGCCATGTTTAAATATTTGAAGGGATGTCATGTCGAGGAGGGAGTGGGCTTGTTTTCTCCTGCTCTTGAGACCAGGACAAGGAGCAATGGATACAAGCTGCAGGAGGGGAGATTCCGCCTGAACCTCAGGAGGAATTTCCTGACAGTTAGGGCTGTCCGGCAGTGGAATGTGCTGCCACAGAGTGTGGTGGAGTCTCCTTCGTTGGAGGTTTTTAAGCGGAGGCTGGATGGCCACTTGTCGGGAGTGCTTTGAGGGTTTTCCTGCCTGGCAGGAGGTTGGACTGGATGGCCCTTGTGGTCTCTTCCAACTCTACATTTCTGTGATTCTATGATTCTATAACAACCATTCTGCATGCCATCGTCGCAGTTCCGCCCTTTTTGCATTGCCAGCTGGCACAATCACAGGCTATATCATTGACAGAGGAACTCCATCAATGACCTCTGATTGCATGAGCCTTCCATTGCAGCCAGCCATGCCAAAGGGCTGGAAGTGCAATCTACACACTTCCTCTCCTACTGCAGCATGGGAAGAAGGCTGGCTGCAGCCCAGAATGATGGAGTGTGTCCCTCGCACTCCCTTCCACAGGCAGTCGGTTGCTTGCGGAGAGCAACGTTGGGAACACACTCCCATCCTGGCAGAGCCACTGCCAGGATTGTGACAGGACAACACATTAGAATATTATCCTGCAGAAAGGGCCCTATAGCAATAGAACTCCAGGCCTGCAAATGTAGGTACACTTCTGGATACTTCATGAGAGCCTCTGTCCAACAAATTGAGGACTGTATAAAGGTATGAAAGGGAGGTTTGCCATTCCTTTGTTCTACTGCACATAGTTTGTCCTGGTTTCAGACTGCGTTCCTAGCAGCCACTGCAGTCACTAGCCATTTCTACACTAGACTGTTATAGCGCGATCTTCCGCTTTCAACATCCTATGGAATCCTGGGGTTTGCAATTTTGGGAGGGGCTGGTGAGCCCCTCCTGAAACTACAAACCCCAGGATTCCATAGGATGTTGAAAGTGGAAGAATTACGCTATAACAGTCTAGTGCAGAAATGGCCACTGACTCCCCCTCCCCCGCATTACTCCTACTCTCTCCTTCTAAGGTAGGATAAGATGTGTGAAGGTAAGATTCCAACGTATTTGCATTATAAGTAGATATGATTAGATCTTAGGAAGAACATTTTGTATTTATGTACTTCTCATAATCTGGATTTCTTAAACAAAACCTATCCTGTTTCAGCTGCCTGTTGTGCAAACACCCTAATCATTTGGAAAGCCCCATAAGTAGGTGAGTCACTGAGGCCTAGATGTCTGCATCTATAACAGTGCCAATGTTTCAGCAATGGTGTTCACACCAAGCTAGGAGACTGTGTGATTTATTAACAGAGGAGTTTATTAGGGCAAATCATGTTATTTTATTACCCTAAAATAAACCAAGCTTTTCCCATGTAAAGTCTTCTAATACAGAAAAGTTGTTTCATTAAATCCACATTACTTGACAACTGTTTGTACTAGAGCTCAAATGTATACAAATGTTGCTTTTGGCACATTTGGAAACTTCATTAGAATATGTGGGAATTGGGGTCAAGTAGTCATTGTTTCAATGGGAAAGAGCAGTTCTCTAAATGACATGGATTCCATGTATACTTTTCTCTTTACTGTGCACAAATAGTTTCTCCAGTTATAGTCAGCTTGCTACAGCAGTCTCTTATATTTCCTCCCAAAAGAGGAAATACATCACACACACAAAAAAAGGTACAGAATTTTGTTGTATGTGCATATCCTAATTGTTATAGAAATCATGACTAGAATTTAAAAAGAACTACAATATATCTTCCCATAGTAGAGAAGACCATGATGAAGTGACATATGTACTCCTTGAGTCTGCTGACTTGGTGCTAACTCTTGATGAGCAGTTTTATGCCTTCCACTGCATTCCATTTTTATAATTAAAATGGACTTGGACCTGGATGACCTTTCACATAAAGCATACCTTCATACAGAGGAATGACTTCTAACAGTCTGTCAAACAGAGAACTGGTCTTTGAAAAATAGGACACTGTAAGACTTACATGCTCAGCATTTATATATATGTCAAGGAACATCGGGACCTCTGGACTGGAGCATTATAACAGCCAAGGACTGGACTGGAATGTAAGGATTGTTTGCCCTAACTATGCTAAAGACCTGGCTGATTGAAAAGATATTTTCACTTGAATACATTGGTTTCGGCCCAGATTTAGAGAGACTTGCTGGTTTGGATCTAGCCTTTTCTATTCCTTAGTGTACGAATAGTCAACTGTGACTATCCAGATGGTTTTGGCCAACAGTGCCTAATCTATTTCTTCTAATTTGGAAAAAGGCAGGATATTAAATAAATGTATATCTGTATGTATGTGTATGTTTTGGACTTCAGCTCTCCCAAATCCCAGCAAATATGGTCAATGCTCAGAAATTCTGTGAGCTGAAGTCCCAAACATTTGGAGGACCAAAGGTCTAGAATCACAGTCCTAATCTCTCACCATTGACTTTGTTGGTTAAAGCTGTGTTTGTTGTGGGCCAAGAACTTCTGAAAGATCAGAGTTGCCCACTCCTGCCTAATGTCCAGCTTATTCAATCATTTCTTTAAGGATGTATTGGTGGTATCTTCTGTTCAAATAATTTTGTTTCATTTGGGATCTTCTTAATGAATATGGTTATTTCTAGTGGTAGCCACAGATTTCTATCACATTGACTTCATGGGGATGCAGAACTTATCTTGGGGCTAGCAGCAATGCTAATCAGGGTCAGTGTGAAAACATCTGCTGGACAGATTTATTGAGTAAGTCTTAGCTGGGACTTTTCTCAACATTAGTTTATTAACCGTCTGACCAATTAACTCTATTTGTTGACACATTGCTTTCAGTGTTCCGTTTGATCCCTTCTCATATTTCTATCTACTGTGCTTCTTTTCTGACCATAGCAGATCCTGGAGCATCAGCGTATCCAGCAGTTGCAAACGTATCGGGCTCAGATGGCTACATTTGGCACAACACAATTAGAAAAACGCCAGCCCATTGCCAGGACACAGTCTTCCCCAGCTACTTCTGCATTACCTTATCCAGCAGTGGATCAGCCCATACAACATACCCTCATGACTGGTAGGACTCCCTACGGACTCCGCTTAATAGGCAGAGTAAATGCACAATTCATGTAGGATTAATTGATTTAAATGCCATGCATGCCTCTTGTAGCTGTAGCAGTGCATTCATTTTTACTCTCAATCCTACTGGACTTTATGGTATTATATTGGCTTAAAGTCAACTAGTGCAGCCGATAAGGGATAATATCCACACATAAATTCATACTGTTGACTGGCTCCACCAATTAATCAACAGGTGCATTTGGGGAGCTCTCCAGCCTTTCACCATTTCCCCTCCTCATTTCTATCTCTAGTCTGTATTCCGTTTTTTGGCGCTATTTTTGCATTAGTTAAGACCACCCCCAACTTGAAACTAGAGCCCTGCTAAATTGCATGACCAGGGTCTGTAATTCTGGGGTCTACCATAAGCTTCCAGAAGGAATGTCAGTGAATGCAAAAGGTGGTGTTCTTCACCATGACAAACAAACCCATGACTGAAGCATAAATGCTCCAATCCATTACTGGGAAGTAGGGAACTGGATCTTTATTTATTTCATACTTGCATGTAGGAGTGAAGCATTCCAAAGCTTTTCTTTAAGGTGGGTGAGACTGCAAGAGCTTTTGAACATTTTTGATGATTTAAAAAGAACAAACACACTTTGGGACTTTTTTCAACATAGTTATTGATGCAAAAAACCCCAAAGCCCATATGATTTTATACATAAAGCAGAGTATTTTGTATAAGCACAGGTTTTCCACTGAGAAACATGGCTTTTGTGCAGAAAATAAGTTTTAAAAAACAAACTAATACATTTTCACAAAACACATGAAGTGCATAAAAGTCTTGCAGGGGTTTATCTTTTTATTTTTCCAAAGCACTGCCTTGATGTGTTGAGTTACCTTTTCCTGCCTTGGACAAGAAAACGTGCAAGTGTTCTTTACATCCCTACTGGGAAGTGACATCTTCTATCAGCAAAGAGTGATTGGCGTGAACTTCTGGTATTTGCAGATGAAAATGTTCTGCTGGGCACACATGGTGTTTGAATTAAAGAGCTTTCTGAATGGGCTTTAGGTTTCTTTGGTTTTCTTGGACGGGCTTTCAAAGGGGTTGAAGGCAAAAGTCCAGTAAACCTCATAAATAACTGCTCCTTATATATGACTACAATGACAATGAAATGGGTTGACGGAATGCTGACAATCATTTTGTGTAATGTTCAAGGCGAGGAATGATATTTGAGATGCATGTGGGTGGAACTGGACTGTAGTGGTATAACTCCCAGATTTATAAGTTATCTGTAAGCTAAATGTGAGCTAACTGAAGTGTGTTTGTGTTTAATATGTGTGATATCAAGCCTTTGAAAACTTACAATTTCAACTAATTTTAGTACTGTCAAGAAATTTTAATATAGTTGAATATCTTGAATATATTATTGTTTTGAACAGTGGTATTGATCTTTCATGATATTGTTTATTCTATAAATTAATAAAACAAACAAACTAGGAACATGCCTTATGTCCAGTCAGATAATGAGACTGTGAAATCAGAGCTTGGAAAAATTATTATATTAGACTAAAATTCCCAGAATCCACTAGCCAGCATGGAGTTGTAGCAAGGAACTTCCAAGTTCTAGAAGTAGGTTAGTGGCAAGGATGGATCATTACCTTGTGTGCCTAATCTGGAATCTTCCAATCCGGCCTGCAGAGTTCTCCAGCTATTGCCTTTCCCAAAGTTCCATACCTGCAGATAAGCCAAGACCTTGGGGCTGGAGAATGTAAGGTAGTGTCATTGGCAGTTGTATTGTCTGGGAGGACTCTGGGAGTTGTAGTTTAAACAAGTAACTTCTCCAACCTCTGTTAATGTATTCAGACCAGTTTATGAAAGTAATGAAAAACATGACTTGGGCACAAAGGTGTATCTAGGGTAGGGTTAGTAGGGTATGTGCCCCAGGTGCCAATGCCAGGTGAGTGCAAAAAAGCCTGTATGTAGGTGTGGAGGTAGGGGTAAGAAGGTTGCCCTAGGTGCTGTTTACTCTAAATATGCCACTGCTTGGGCTTTGTGGATGAGAGAAACTTGAAAAATTTCTACTCTATATCTTATTCTTCATATTTAGTGATTGTTCATACATGTTGTCATCCATTGTAAGCCTAAGAATAATACAGTGATGCATCAAAATACCCATATATTTCTCTTTAGTGGCCATTTTCACCCTGACCTGTGTGCGTATAAGTCCATGATGGACAGACAAGCAATTAAATGAGAGGACCTGGCTAACATTTTCAAAAGTCTAAAGAAGGGGAAACAGCAAATTAAAATCTTGGCCCTTCCAATTTCAGTGGGGAATTTTGCCATTGGCTTGAATGAAGACAACATTCCAAGCAGAATAATTATCTTTCACTAACATTCCACAGCAGCCAGCAATTGAAAACAGTTGTCTCTTCTTTCTCAACTTTTTGGGGGGTGTGGGTGGGGTGGGGTAGTATTGGCTGGCTTGAGTTAGGGAATCCACAGGCCTATTTTTAGTAGGCAGCTCTGTTGCCATGTTGTGGTACTGTAGCACACGTGCTGTGTGACCCACAGCTGCAGAAGTGAATTATTTGCACATCCTAAATCAATTTAGATGTTTGAAGTGAATGGGGGGGGGGTTCGGTTTCATTTTAAACTGAGGAATCCTCTCTTCATCAGACATTACGCAGTTCAGAGTGAGAATATTTTGCTATTTGAAAGTTTGACTTGTGATGTTTCAGACAGGGTCCGAAATCCCAGCATTTGATGTGATCCAAGCTGATTTTTTATTATTTCCTTAGACAAACTAGACAAACTAGTGCAAAAGCTGCAGTCTAATGCATAGTTATTCTGGAAAAAGTTCAACAAAACTCATTGGGACCTCATTCTGAGCGGAGCTTGGGGGAAAAAATCCCCCTTTTTGGACTATGGTTTGCAGAACCTCCATCCAAAATGGCCAGGGGCCGTAGTGGGCTCCTGGGGACTCTAGACTAAAAAAAGGAACTTGACCAAATTCTGATTCTGAGTAGTTATACATAGTTTAGTACTATTGTCTACATTGACAAACAGGACACTCCCTAGAAATGGCAATAGTTAAAACTCAGTTTCAACCTTCCTGGGTATACAGTAAGAAATCTACAGGTCATGGTCCTTGAACAAGGAAATTACAAAGGAAGACTAGAAAGAGAAACAGCTGAATTGAATTATAGAATATAAAATTATAATATAGAATTATATTAACCCAGAGTAATTAATTTTCGGTGAACAGATTTATTGCTTTCACCTCAATACTAACTGAACACTGTGAAGATCTGAAAGACCTGTATCACTTTGCCCAGCCCTTTGAAAATTTAGGAAAAGGGGCATGATTTGCACCTTTTTGGATCCTATTGCATTCTGTCCCACACCCACAACTGCATAAATATGCATAAATATTGAGGCCTGAGGCCTTAATACCACTCAGTAATGCATCTGAAGAAGTAGGTGTATATCCATGAAAGCTCAGGCTAAAATCAAAACCAGTTAAAGGAACTGCAACATTTCTTTTCCCACCCCTTCCCTCCTTTCCTCCTTTCTGTAGTTTAATATTATTAGGTGTAAAGGTCATGTGTTGATATTTTGCTCTTTTTTAGAGGAAATTAATATACTATCCACATACTTAAAGAGGGAAAAAAACTGACAAAAGTCTGCAGCTTTACTACTGTTACAGAAGTAGCAGTAGCCCTCCATATCTTTGGCCAGCACCGTAGCAGAGGACCTTACTAATTCCTCCCTATATTACTCTGATAAATAGTGGGGCTTATAAATGAAGGCTCCAAGTCACCCAGCACTCTTGTCTGGCCCACTGGGCTCATATGGGGTGTCCCAAGATAAGATGCTTCCCACTCAGGGCCCCTCTCAAATCTGCAATTGACTTCAAGCACATTTGTCTCTGTTATTCCAGATGTAGCACTATTTGTACGTATATCTCAGATACTAAATGAAGCATGATGTCCTTCATTGCAATGCTGAATTAGCAATGTAGAAAGTTAAAATGCTTAACTACTGTATAACACTGTAAAATTGTTAATTCAATAATAACAGTTTGCATTTCAAAAGTAGTGGGAGGAAATAAATAATCAGAAGTGATCTACAACCACAGCCCAACATTCTTCCAGTGACATATGCAACTGTAGGTCCACCTTACACTAGCATATATATGTGTGTTTGGTTGTTCTGGAAACTGGTATTCTCTTCCACCCTCTGCAATGTAAAAGCCCCCAGTACTTACTTTGCTACAATAGGCCTCCTGAACAGGCATTCCATGGCTGGTGGGGAGTATCTGGCTTTGTCTGATAGCAAGAAGCAGACCAGTTTCTTCATCCACCTACACTCTGGTGGATGTAGGTAGAAGATATTATCAGTCTGTGTCTGGTTAGGAGGCACACCAACATACTTCTCCAGTTCCCATACCCTGCAGGTATAGCTTCTGTGTTTGAATGCTTTCCTCACCTTCTTGCTGTTGCAAACTTTCCTTTTCCAGATGTTACTTGCTCTTGTATTATAGTACTATTTCATTTTTCTGCTCATGGTATGCACTTGTGTTGAACGTGCGACTGCTCTGAAATCAGCCAATAATTCTGTTAGCGTCGTATACAGAAGTTCTGAAACTAAATGTCAACATTTTGGGGAAGGAGACAAAAACCAGGAAAGACACATGTATTGAGATATGCATGTATTTAAATATCTTTCTATGCTCCTTTATGACCTATCCCTTTCTACTGTTGAGGAGCCATTGTTGCTCCTATTTTACATTTCATATTAGATCTTGTCTAGCTATCTTAGAAGTTTTTTCACTACTATTATGTGCTTTTCGAATACAATGAGATTTTTAAAAAAAACAACAAAAAAACTCCAAATAGGACCTAGATGGAGTTAGCCCTCTGTATTTGCAGGTTTGGCTTTTGTGGATTTGATTATTCACAGATTATTTGCTGTCACCTCTGCTGCCTCCCTATGCCATTTTTAACAGAGACTGCAAGCCTTGTGAGACTGAGAAACTGTAAACAAGGCTTGTTAAGTCCCTATTAAAAATGGCATGGGGCAGCAGTGGAGGTAGCAGTAAGCCTCACCAGCCACCCACTTCTGCCTTGTGAAGGAACATTGGTGCCCTAAAAGAATCCATGGTGGGTTGAATATGGTGATCATACTTTTTTGTGTGTTAAATATGGTTTGGGAGGGCCTAGAGTTATTGACAGTTTTTCCAGTTTAACAGGGGTCCTGTTCCCCTAACCCCAGTGAATGTGGAGGGATGACTGTAATGTCTCACGTTTCTTTAAATCATTTTCCACCACAAACAGTGGATGGCAATTTGGATAAGGGCCACAGCATATCTCTACATTATATTCCCCAGTGGACATCCTAGTAGTGGAGTTACTAGATTATTTTGGTTTTGGGACTTAATGGCCTCCTTCTTTAGAGGGTCATGTGCACTATGTTGCTTCAAAATATGGTATCAGCCATACTGCATTTGGAAGCTTTTCTTCTCTTTCTAATAACTGGTGCCCTAGCCTTCCACCATAAAAGTACCATTATTGGAGACACACACACACACCCCTACTAGAAACTGCCATTTCCCCCCAAAGCTAAAGCTATGGCTGTAGCTGCAAGAGTCCATAGCAAGGTTATGCCTCCAACATGTTTTGAAAGAAATTTAAAGAGACTGAAAGACAACAGTGTACTTTCATTGTAGCTTGAAGTTTGGCTCTAACTCATTTGTTATCAAGACTGTTTGAAGATACTATTCTGTCTTAGTAGCAAACTGCACGCTTCTATCCATCTGCCTCAAGTTGTAAAATACCCAAAGGGCAGCCATTTTATTTTAGCCTAGGAGAGAGACAGTTCCTCAACCAAATTTCCTCTTCTGTAGCAGTAAAAATACAGCGACAACAAAATAATTTGCTAACTATTTCCTCCAATGTTGCCCAAAATCAGCTGGCTGGAGGTGGCCACCAGTGCCTAAGGGTAGGGCTGGCTCCAATGATTATGCAGCATTTGTTATAGCATATGCATTACTTCTTATTATGTGTATTTGTTTTTGCATTGCAGGTATTGTGTATGACGCCCTCATGTTGAAACACCAGTGTATGTGTGGCAGTTACAGCAACCACCCAGAGCATGCAGGAAGGATACAGAGCATCTGGTCAAGACTGCAAGAAAGTGGGTTGCTAAACAAGTGTGAGGTAATCACAGTCATGGCCACACAAATATAATTAAGTTAAGAATCACAGTATTAAGGCTATTATCCTTCTGTAAGCACCAAGCAGATAATAATGGGAATATATTTTGTATTTCATGATGGGAAATAAAATATACCGTGGACTGCTTATGCATGACACTTACAAGATGAAGTTGTTTTCTTTTGTTGTGACAATCTCCATGATACATGAGATACCCAGATCAGGAGATTCAAACTATTTCAGTGGATGGGACAGTATGAAACGAGCTGCTATTCTACTGAAGTAATGTGGTAACAATTAAAAATGAGGAACTACCAGACCTCAAAAATCTGCGGCAAATCATTATGTTTTTCCACAGTACCTCCCAGTGAAATCTGGGTACCAAGGTTTCACTGGCTCCTTAATATAGTGGCCATTGATCCAGCAAACTATTCTTGTTGCTGACAGCAAAAAGAAAAAGAACAAATATTGGATTGGAGCCATCTTTAGTCATATTCAGAGTAGAACCATTGAAATTAAAAGGACATAAATTGGTCATGACAAACTATTTGTTTTAATGAGTCTGTTGTAAATATGATGCAGTTTGGGTCTATTTTACTTGTGTCTGTAAGCGAGGCATTGCCTTCCTAAACATTGCGTTATATTTTATAAAAGCAGATTAATTATGTTTTATATTTATATTTTATAAAAGCAGATTAATTTTAACTTCTGTTTAGGATAAGAATAAACTGTTGCAGTTCATTGTTACCCTCTATAGACTAAGGCCATTTCCACACTAGCGGCCATTAGCATGATATACTGTTAAAATAGCAGCATTGCCATTTGTGTGATGCTGTTGGTTTAAGAATGCTGTTTTCTGCACCCTTCTGCTTCAGCAGATGAGTAGCGGTTTTGCCACTGGTGTTCCTTCTGCACCACAGTGTCCTTGGCCTCTCTCTGTCCCCACCTTCATCCCACCCCACTGCCCTGAGTGGTCGAGATTTTCTCCCTGCTTTGGAAGCTGCACTGAACACAGCAGTACACTATTGCATTTTCATGCTATAACGCCTAAAAATGTATTAAGAAAGAAAACAAAAAAGCTTCAATTCAAAGGAGATCTTTCAAATAAACACAGAGAGGTGATAGATTTCTAAGTTACCACGCCATGGGAGTCACTGAGGGAGGGGCAAGCTGGGCACACCCACAGCCCACCCACTGCTGGATTGACTGGAAGTGCTATCAAGCACTATAACAATACTGCACTGATCTGGCTGATGAGATTGAAGTACTACAGGAGGCACTTAATGGATTTTTTTCTGGCAATAGAATAGGATGGATTGGCAACGGTTGGGGACAGGATTGCAGCTGGATAGCAACGACATCATGCGGTAGTACGGCTCCTGACCCAGAAACAACCCACTACTATGGAGGCATAGCGACATCGTGTGGAAATGGCCTAAATATGACTAAGATTAGGTAGAATGCTTGCAACAGAAGCTGCAAAGAGGTGGATAATCATTGGGTAGAAGAGATGGTGTTGATAGCCTTGCTAGTTGGAATTCATTCAAGAATCTAATAAGAACATTACTTCATCAGAGCATTAATCCTATGAATCAAATATATTCAGAGCTTGAAAAAAAATAAATTTTAGACTACAACTTTTAAGATCCCCAAGCCACCACATGAGCATGTAGGCATGCTCATGGAGGGATTCTCATAACTACAGTTAAAAAAAAAGTAACTTTTCAAAACTCTGAATATGTTTTTATTTTCTCTTAGGCCAATTATCATGCTATCATAATGTTCATACATATGTCTTCCCACAAGAACTGTGTTAGCTGTAAAAAAGTAAAATGATAGGTATTGGATTAAGAAGGCAAGATTTGTTTCCACATTCTTTATGTACAATCAAAAATGTTATTTATTATAAGTATTAAAAGTTTTTATGCCTGAGCTGTGTTAGCACTTGGTTTAACCATTTCTACTTTCTTCTAACTTCCTCTCATTCAACTTTTCCTAAGCCAAGGGAATGCTCCTGGTTCTTTCAAGTACTAGAGCAACAAGAAAGGTGGATGATTTGTGGTCTTCTAGGTTTGTCAGGCTGCAACTCACATCACCCCACTGTTGCCTATGCTGTGTAGAGCTGGTGGGAATTGTAATGGAACACATACAAAGGGCAAAAAGTGTGTACCCTGATCCAGAAACTCCCAATATTTTTATTCATGGGACTAGGGATCCATTAGGTGCTGTTCTGGGAATTTCTGATGCCTAATACACAGGGCAAGAGTATTGGTACAGTTCTTCTTCTTTACATAAGAGAGTTCCATTCCAGGAACCCTCATGAATACCAGGAGGTGTGAATGCTCAGGTCCCATTATATTCAATGGCAGCAATGTGTATGAGGATGCTTCAGATCATCCGCATACACATCACTGCCATTTCAGTTATAGGGATGTGATGCTTAGTGTGAACTGAAGGTCACAAATGTGGAGGTTGCACGTGAGGAAGGTCCACTCTATTTGGAATTCCTTGTGAGAATGGAAGAATGATAATACACACTTGATCTTAATGCTCCTGAGTTGTGCTGTTTTTTGAGACAAACCTATATCTTCTTCATCCCTGATTAATCTATGTAGAAACCATCAGAAAACTCCTGAGCCTGTGGTTATTCCCTGCAGCTGGAAGACAGAGCTGTTTATGGCATACAACCTGTTCTGATCTCTAAACTGGTCTGATTCCCCCCCCCTCAACATCTGTCCTCTGAGGCAGTTGCTTCACACTGATTAATAACAGAACTGTCCTTGCAGCAGAATATATATCCACAAGACATACCTGGAACAATGCACACATGCACTACTTCTGTGCTACTGGCTTTGCCAACTGTCCCTAAGGATTCTTATATTAGGACATCATGGTTATGTTGCTGTTCTTGTGGTATAGTTTCCAAGTAGCCTTTTCCAGTCCTTCAGCACAAGTCTGTCTTTTGAACATTAAAAAAATAATAATTAGACAAGGGTTACAAGCCTAAGCATAGTCATCAGGAAGTAAGTCCCATTGAACTCAGTGGGACTTAGTTCTGGGTAAACATATTCAGAGCTGGCCTACAAATCATTCCAAATCTCTTTTTACAAACAGACAAGCTGTTGTTTTATCTCCTTAAGTAGAGTCAAGTTTATAGTACTTCAGAGTGTCTGGGTTAATAGACAAAAGTGCTACAATGACTAATAATTATCCCAACCTCTTAAATATTTCAATTAGCTTTTACCATAGAACACATAACCCTCAGTGCAAATGAAGGGGTCTTCTATAGTACAACCACCTGGGGTTTCTTCATTGATTTGCTATGCAGTCATCTGAAGCACATTCCAGGAAAAACATTTATATTATACCACATCCCTTTTTCCCTTCCTTCAAGAAAATACATATAACTTTTAGGAGAATGAAAGAATGTTATCAATCACCTGGCTTACGAAGAACAGTGTTTTTTAAATTGGCCCCAGAAGAACAATTATGAAGTTTATTGTCTCCACAAAGTAACAGTGCATTCTCAATTTTATGCAACTGTGTCTCAGACATTGTTCCTCAGCTACAAATTCTCTTGTGGGGATGGAGAAAGGTGAAGAAATTAGGGTTTTAAAATTCTATCTCATGAAGTTCTTTAGTTTGTGAAACTAAAAAATCATGTAGCTGCACAGAGGTTCCATTGAAATGAGAGGTGATATAACATTTTAGAGCCCATGAACAAGACAGAAGAATGAGGAATAGGCCAACAGCTAAATTTATTTGGAAGAATCTTGAAGACCTCGCTGAACAACAATGCACACCAACTTTTTTGCCCATCAACTTTCTTCGTGAACTCTTCAGATTGCCAGCTTCTCAGTTTTGAGGGACAGGCGCCCAGTTATGAGATCTAACATTTCACTTAAAACAGTATTTGAAGTGAATTGGGATTGGCTGACAGAGGTTTTTTCCCCTCAGGTAATATGTACTGGAAGCTGAAAGAATTTTTATAAGATTAGCAAAATTTCTCAGGGGGAATGTCACCCATCATGAAAAGAAATAATTGATTTCTACATAAATGTGTATCAACCTAAGGTATGAGTCTTTGGATAGTGGAAACAGTATTTTCCATTCTTGGGTATGATCCAGTTTAAAATTGTGAAAAGAAAATAAAGGCTTCCATTACTTCCTTTGGAGACCATTTTGAGACTTAGTCCAAGTGTTAAGAAATATATTTGAATACTTTAAGTGGGGGAACCCAAATTCAATTCATTATGTCAAGTTCTGTTGACAGTCACAAAAAAGGTCTCTTTTCCCAAAGATTTGTTTGTCTTTGAAAACAAAAAATGTTAGCCTTGGAATACTAGTGTGGAGTATAAATCTTTGTGAAAGTGATTTCTTTCTGGCTCACACAACCTCAATAACATTAAAGTGTTTGTTACCAGAATCTCATATAAAACAGTCTTGATTTTTAATGCTGCGAGGAGCATTTAATTCCCTTGGTGAGCAATCTTAATTGGTCAAGATGGCAGAGGCACGATACTAGGGAAACTGAAGATATATTGAATCTGAATCCTTCCTGGCCTTAGGATGGGGCAGTTGAGGAGTGGCTCATGGTTCACTTGCAGTTCTTGGGGCCATAATATGCAACCCCTGAAGCTCTCTGGTGACCCCTCCCAACCCCTCAACTCTTATATTTTAGTAATTTTTTTTCACACCAAATTTGGGAGACTTTTCATCCAGAAATGAAGTCAAAACAGGCCACAAATGTGGTGGTTTACTTCTTTCACCTTCATAATTTATTCTGAGGAGGCAGCTTAGCTGACTTAAATTACCACCAAGTTGTTGGCTTTGCTAATATCCATTCTACATCTCCTTTCTTGGCATCTGAACTCCACTCCCGTTTGTTTTCCTCAAAGGAACAGCAAACAATTGCTTTTCATAACATATACTTTCTAATGAGGGAGGGAAGTAAACATACTCATTGGAATTTGCTGGCACTCACTGTGGCCTTAATGGTGGTGGAGATTCTGGCCTACCACACTCCTTAGAGTGGTTCTCTTGCCACACTAACTTTAAATAAGCTATTCTTCTAAGGAGAACCAGGCCATTTCCGCACTGGCCTGTTATAGTGCTATGATTACACTTACATCCTCTGGAATCCTGGGGTTTGCAGTTTCGGGAGGGGCCGGCTGGCCCCTCCCGAAACTGCAAACCCCAGGATTCCGGAGGATGTTGAAAGTGGAATTGTAGCACTATAACAGGCTAGTGCGGAAACGGCCCCAGTGTGGTGTAGTTTGAACATTGGATTATGGCTCTGGAGACCAGGCTTCAAATTGCCACTAGGCCGTGGTAACCACTGGGTGACCTTGGGCACATCACATTCTCTCAGCCTCAGAGGAAGGAAAAGACAAATCCTCTCTAAACAAATCTTGACAAGAAAACCCCATGACAGGTTTGTCTTAAAGTCACCATCAGTTAGAAATGACTTGAAGGCACACAACAACTCTTCTAAGCCTAGGATAAGTCAGCAGTTGAGTTGTGAAGAGCTACACCCTGTTCACTGTCACAGAATAACATATAGTCCTGCTTGATAAAAGGCAGAGAAAGCAGAAATGCTACATGCATCCTTTGTGGCACTCCTAGTACAGGCTGACTACTCATGGTCTGTAGTGGTCTGTTGAAACTGTCAGTCTGCCTGACAATATGAATAAATGGTCTTTTAGTGCAAGTATTCTGAAGGCTTCTTTTTGTAAGGCATTTTGCCTCTGTTGGCATTGTCCTAGGGCCAAACTAAATGGGACATCATTGATGGGACTCCATCCATCCATCCATCCATCCATCCATCCATCCATCCATCCATCCTTCCTTCCTTCCTTCCTTCCATCCATCATTAAGGCCGTTTCTGCACGGCATTTGCCATGCGAAAGGGCACCTGGAGCTTCACGCGATTGTGAGGAGCAATCTGCACGACACACTCACAATCACGCGATGCTCCAGGGGCCGGCAGGGGCCGATTGCGCACCTTTTCATTTTTGGCTGGAAGCTGAAAATGGTGTGCGAACGCGGATTGCTCCTGGGCCCCGCCTGCACTTACCTGGCGTGTGGTGCCTCTGGAGCCGCGCAAGTTGCGCTTCTTGCCCCAGGACAGCCTGGAAAACTCCCAGGCTGCACTACGGAAGGAAGAGGTGGGGCTCTCACACGAGCAGGCAGCTTGTGAGGAGCCGAAGCAGCAGGGAAGCGAGAGCCTCTCACCGGAGACTGCTCGCGCGATCCCCACACCCCAGCGCCGGAAAAAGGTAAGGTGCGGAAAGGGCCTAAGTCATTCATTCATTCATCATTCACCCATTACTTGGATAGGTTTTTTTTTCTTTAAGTATAAATAGCAGGCATGAGGAGTTCCAATATAGACCAGAAAAGCAAGGAAAGAGAGGAATCTTTAACCATTTAACCTGAATCAGTTCACACACACAAGCTCATTTCTGCTAGTTAGACTTTTTTTTTTTTAAAAAAAACCCACCTTATTTATTCAATTGCATGTGTGAATGCATGGTGTGACTGGATCAGCTAGATGAGTGGTATCATGCTTAGCTTAGAAATGTTGATCATGTGGCTCTCCAGATATTGTGAGACTGTCAGATTCATAATCCCTCACTACTGGCTATGATGACTAGGGCTGATGGCAGTTGTAGTCCAGTAATATCCAGAGAACAGCTCATCTTCTAGCCCTGGTATAGTTCAAATGATATGACTACCTCCTTCAGCTGGGGGGGGTGGAGTAGGGGGCATTTATTGTTTGGTATGTAAAGTGCTGTGTTATTTTAACGTGCTTGCTTTACCATGAGATCAATGTGTTGAGTAAAAAATCCCCATGCTTTCTCTCCCTTGCATAGTATTAAATAAACTTGGTGTCACATTCCTGTATGATGCAATTATTACTGCTCATGATTAATCCGATTAAATGTTATTTTGGATTTGCTTTCTTTCCCCTCCCCTGTCTATTATCAGTAGAATAGCGTAGACCTCTGCTGCTTTCTTTCAGCGGATCCGAGGTCGAAAAGCCAGCCTGGAAGAAATACAGCTGGTCCACTCCGAACATCATTCACTGCTGTATGGCACCAGCCCCCTGAACAGACAGAAGCTGGACCCCAGGAAAATCCTAGGTCTGTAAAGGGTTCTATTCTACTGAGAACAGCACATTCCAGCACCGTCATTAGTCATAGCTGGTGTCAGTTTAAAATACTTGGCAAGCAGCATTAAAAAACAAAAAAAGAGCATCACTTTTTCCAAATGCATTGCATTGTGGAAAGAGAATGTTTCAGTGGCAGCCAACATAGATTAGGAAAAGGTCCAGTTTAGAAAGAAGCCGTAGAGCTCTCTTTGTCTGGTTCATGAGCATCATGTATGGACATTAACAGTTTCTGTTACTCATAGCTACAATGAATGGTCTAGTGCAAACGCCCATAAAGGATCATCCATACTTGAAAGTGAAGGTGCTCAGCCTGTTTCACCTGACTGACTCTGCCATATAACAGAAGTAATCAGGCAGTGTTCTGATGAGGGTGGCAAATAGAGGTAAATGAATGCAGGAACTGCCATATGAAGCAAGACTTCAGCAACATTTGCACTGTGCTATAGGCTAATAAAAATCATGAGCCAGCATAGGTTTTTGCAGTAGAGATGGGGATTGTGTAGCCCTTCAGGTATTGTTGGATTGCATCTCCCAGCATTCTTCACCACTGGCTATGTTAGGGCTGAGGGGTCCTGCATTCCAACAACTGCTAGAAGGCTTCGTGAATCCCACCTCTGATTTGTAGCTACTGAGTACATAAAATTAGCACAGTGTGGTTAATATTTCCCAGTGCTGTGCCAATGCATTTGCCATGATGTTCTAGCTTTGTGCCAGTCTCGTGGCTGTGTCCCAGAGCTGGAGGAGGTTTGAAGCTGAGAGGGGACAGATCCTGCCTCTCCCCATTCCTTCTCTACTCCTTTTTAGTGCTATTCTGCCTGCAGATTGCAGCACAACAGTTCTGCCAGCACATGGTTCTTTTGATAGATACGAGATTAGCCAGCAGAACAAACAAATTCTGCAAGTAGAAATGCATTTCTGCAGGCCTAACAGGCTTGTGTCACACATATAAACTGTTCATCTGTTTTCTTTTCTTTTGTTGCCTGAAGCATGGTTGCTGCCTGGCAAGACTGTATGGATGTTTTCATGCAACATGGCTGGGGACAGGGTTGAGAAATTTCAATTTGTGGAATGGTGGGATATATTCTAAATCTAAAAGACATCCCAGTGCCTCTAAAATAATAAGCTTATTCTCAGCCTGTACATGTGACAGAAAATTTCACAAGTACCTCTCCACATTTTTACAAGTAAGAATAGTAACAAATAATACTGGGTGGAATCCTGTTGGGGGATTTAACATCTTTGTAAGTGGGCTTACTCATGCAGGAATTAGGACTGTGCAGTACACGTCCAGTAGAGGGCTGCTATTATCTTACTACGTAGCAGAGCCAGCACAGTGTTTGATGTGTGTTGGTGCCCAAGGCACAACAGGACTGATGTTCGTTAGTCTCAGTGCACGTCTCATTGCTCCTGATGTGCGTTGGGCACTCCTGCTTGTGTCCTGTTACTCTTCTTTGCAATTCATTAAAGGGGTTTCTTAGTGCCTCTGCTACCTAGATAGGTATACATAAATTTGCATGAGGTAACAGATTATAAAGGATTCCAGTAGCCATTAATAACAAAGGGCATCCACTTAAAAGCTTTCTGAAAACAAATGTAGCAAGGAACTAGGAACATTTGACTTTAACTTAAGATGAGTTTGCCTTTAGTTCATTACACGCATTGTTCTAAATGACATTATGTATGACATGAGCTGTCATTGCCTCCAAACTGGCACCGTAATTACAATCTTCTAATGAGGACAATTCAGAACTACTGCCTATTTTAGGTTTCTGTCCCCACCCCCTACTCCTGATAATGACAAATTTTTAAAGGCTAAAATTGTATGTCAAGCCATCTCAGTGGGTAATGCTTCATTTTAAGTGGATCTGACACAGAAAAGAATGTGCACTGTATGTGTGAATATATTACAGCTTCAGGGCATTCTTTTCATACTCCTTACCAGAATCACCACTGGCCTGACAGTGATGATAATGGAAACCACTAAAGACCTTCAGACCTTTCCTGCTTCTTATTAACTTGCAAGCATTGCAATGTATGCTCGTGCACAAACACTGGCACAGGAGCAGCATGCCACAAGCTTGCAACAAAACCGAAACTCCAAATATTGTGCATTACAGATTCAGCCACAGAACTAAGTAGATAATGAGAATATATGAAAGACTGGGTTTTCCTGACCCAAGGCAGAATAACTGGGATTGTACTCACTGCTTTGCCAGTTTCCAAAATGGAAATAGCCCTTTCCTTTATGATTAACTCTGCCAAAAGATTGTATAAATCAATCACGTTTGGATCGTTCCTTCGCTGTACAATTTTCCCTCTTAGAGCAGAGTGGGTACTAATTCTACAGGGTCTTTGATCCTTATGCCTTAACCTGTGGCACTGAGGAGTTGCTTGAATCGTTAGTAGATAGTTATTTGTAATCAGCTAGCATTGTTTTGTATTTTGAGCATTGGACTATAACCTTGGAGACCAGAGTTCGATTTTCCACTAGGCCATTGAAACCCATGGGTTGACCTTGGGCACATCACACACTCTCAGCCCCAGAAGACCCTGTGATAGGTTAGCCTTAGGCTCGCCCTGAGCTGGAAACAACTTGAAGGCACACAACAACAAGATTTTCACTTACTCCTGGCTTATGCTACACTGTGACCTTGATTACATAGGCTGACCTATAACAGGGTGGGAGAAAGTTGGTTCTCCAGGGCCATTTCCACATTAGCCTGTTATAGTGCTATTATTCAAAGGTCCCTCCCTAAACTGTAAACCCCAGGATTCCATAGGATGTTGAAAGTGGAATAATAGTACTATAACAGGCTAGTGTGGAAATGGCCCAGATGTTATTTAACAAGAACTCACAGCATTTCTCACTACTGACTATACTGGCTGGGGATGCTGGGAGTTGCGGCCCAATGACATGTGAAAGACTGCACTTTCCGCTATGCTGATTGGTCAGGCACTCTTCATGTACCTTGCCCTACCTTACAGTGAGGGCAAGTGATACTCCTTTGTTTTGTTTCCAGTCAGTTTCTGTCATCTTCCCCCAAATCTTCTTTTAATCATTTTAAATCATTTCCTTGAAAACCATATACCTCCTCTCTTCCCTCTTCTCATAACAAATTTATGTTAGTTGCTCTATCATAGCAGTAGAGTTATTGACAGCTTTGTTTCAGCTCAGCTATTACGTGAACCAGAAGCTCCCCGTCCCTACTCAGTTTCTGGACTTTGGGGATTTCAAAATTAAGCCTGAAGGCTCAAGAGTTAATCTTACTGTAGCTGCAAGCAAGTGTGAACCACTGAATTTTATCCATAGTTATAGCAGTGCATTTTTTTTAATGGTATTTTTTCTCAAAAAAAAAAAGCGATTTAAACATGCCAGTTATTGAAATGTTATCTTGATGCAGGAACCAATATGCCAGATCAAATGTTCATGACCAAGAGAGTAGGAGGTTTTGGAGACCTATGTAGAGTTTTACCAGTCTAACATTTTGTGTCCTTTATATGGATGGAAAGTGATGAATTATGTGTTGGTTAATTATTGAAAAGAAAGGACTCAAATGAAAGATCTCTGCCTCTATGTTTACTATTTTTCCTCCCTTCTTTTGAATGTAGGAAGTATGCCTCAAAGACTCTTTTCCTTGCTACCCTGTGGAGGCCTTGGGGTAAGTGGAGTTTTCTTCAGTGTAATAGACTGGCATATTCTATTATTTCAGTGGCATCTTCCCTGATTACAAATGTGGGGATGAAAGTGCTAAAAGTCATAAGAGGTTGTGAGATGGAATTGATGGTTTCACTGCATCATTCTAAATGAGATGCATTTAAACATGTACAACACGTATTTTAAACCTCATCAGGCATACCTTTTAACTGACGATCAATGCTGTCTTGGTAGAGACAATGGCCATTTCCACACAGGGTTTTTTAAATGGGGCACAGCGTCCTCCAGAGGGGATGTCTGCATCTGGGACCAGACTGGGTCAGACCTACTGAATGTAGATCCGCAGTCTGGCCCGCTCCCGAACGACCCCAAGTAGTCGTCCAGCATGCTTTTGAAAGACCGCTAAAAACAGGTCTTTCAAAAGCACAGAGCGTGCCACTGCTCCCATATGCAGATTCGCAGGCTCACATTGGTGCAAACCTGCGATCTGCCGGTGGCGGGCTTTAGGCTGGCAAGCTTCAGCAGTTGGTCGAGACCCTCGACCAACCGGAAGCCGCCATTTTCGTCCCTGGAGCAGTGCGGAGCAGCAGCCACGGACTGCTCCGGAGAAGCGTGGAGCAGACTGGGGAGCCCAAAAGTCTGGTGAGTAGTATCACGGGGCGATTCCCTTGCCCCGTGCGGAAATGGCCAATGTTCCCACACAGCCTTGTTTTTATAAACAGAATGAGTATAATGAACCACATATATAGTCTATGGCCTGAATCCTATTCAGTGTCAAGTAGAGTTAAGCCAATGAAGCAATAGGTTGTACCTATTTGTTATCTCACCTTTCAACAATTGTTTCAAAGGGCTGATTGTAGCTGGGACTATCAGTGGAATTCATGCCTGTATGTCTCTATGTGATTGTATTCATATATTGTAAGAATATATTTCTTGCTTAATGTACGTAAAACCTCCTCAGGAATATATTCATTGATATATAAACATCCCCACTGGCAAAGACAGACAAGTCTCTGGGATCCTTTAACACCACACAATTATAGTACTATGATTCCACCTTGACGGACACAGTTCTATCCTAGGCAATTCTGGATTTTGTAGTTTAGGGAGCTGTAGTTAGAACTTTCATCCTGATTGCTCTAGTGCCTCACCAAACTACAAACCTCAGGATTTCACAGGAAGGACTGATAGCAGTAAAGTGGAATCATAGTGCTAGAAATTGTGTAGTGTGAAAGGGCCCTGGGTTTTGGTGTGAATTTCATTTTGTTTGCTAAACTTGCAAATTTCCTCATACTCATGCTGGAAAGACTTGGTGTTTTAAACAAGATGCCAGTATGAGAGAAACTGAAATAGACAAATTTATCCATGTAAGCTCAGAGATTTGAATGCTAAGCTTTGAGAGTCTGGGTTTGATCCTTGTGTTAGTGCTTGTGTTAATGCCGAATTTGGGTTCCATTTTTTCTCCTCATAGATAGATAGATAGATAGATAGATAGATAGATAGATATAAGCAAGGCTGTTCATTTATCTGGACAGGATGAACAACATGGTTCTCTTCATTTTAGGAATAACTCTCCTATGAAATTTACCAATTAAAACAAGTTTATGCAGGAGAATGTAGTTTCAGTTTGTTTTTGAAGAATTTCCTGAAATTCACAAATGTCTTCAATTTGGATTGAAGGAACTTCAGTTTTTTTTAAAAAATCAAAATGGGAAAGAAAAACTTACAGGCATATTTCATATACTTTGGACAGAACTGGATTAGATTAAGGGGAAAAACTGCACCTTACACGAGATAGTTCTGTTTACCCCAGTTCTGTGCAACAATAAGCTCACTTGTTGATGTCATATGAAAATTAAATAAGAGAGTAGCCATATCTCTAGTTGAATATCAGCAATAAATGCCAGATAAATCTTATCTACACCTAGTGTCCACTCCTTCTGAGCTAATCTTGAAAGAGGTCCTTAGTTTTATTTCTCTTCAGCTAATAGGCACCAGTAAATTAATACAGAAGAACAGACCTTATGTTAGAAATAATCACTTCTAGCTGCAAAGCAACTGTGGCTTTTGACTTGTCATTTATAACTTGGAAGTGAACCTGCGCCATATTCCCCAGATTCACTTAGAGAAATTGATAACAGACTGCCTGTTTTGTGACTCAGAGGAGGCAACAGCAATCACACTGGTATTGCCAGTCAATATGGTTTTGACATCCTGTAAAAAGCATAAAAAATCTTACAGCATTTGTTTAGATGAGGAATGGGCTCTCAAACTGTGAAAGGGCTAAGTTTGGGTTTCCCCCAGGGTTTGCCCTGCAGACAAAAGAGAATTCCACATTTATCTTATCAAGTGGGGCACTTGCCTCATGCAAAGAGGCTAAGGAATAAGGAAGAAAAGGAAATGAAAGGAGAAAAGTGAATGGACAATATCAGACACAGCCTTTGGAAATATTGTGGGAGGGGGGCCTGCAACTTCCAGAATCAGATTCTGGGAGTTCTATTCCAAAAAAAAGGAGTTTCTCTGAGCATTTCTAAGAATTCTTGTGAGAACTTCTATTAGAGTCCTAAGCAGTGGAAAGGAAAAGCGGATAGAATAGTTTGTAGGGACACAGAAATTATGATCTGGGTGAAATTCTGCATTGGTGCCAACCTCAGCTAGTTTTAACTAGTTTTACCATTTTTAACAGATCAGAATGCTTTGATATTTACTATGAATCTGCTTCAGTGAAGTGACCATTAATAGAAGATGGACCCTAAATTCAGCTAGGAAAACACTGGGCAACATATTTAACACACAGGAATACATCAGGGATATATCATAAGCCAGAAAGTTGCAGCTATTTTGCATGGTTTAGGTTGCATGTAATTACCATGAGCTGCTTATGATTCCCATGAACCTGAGGGGTGCCAATATTAACTGGCAAAGGCTGAGAGTTCTCAGAGAAGAATATTGTTCCTCCAAAATTCTTATCCCTAGTGGTTTGGGGGGAAAACCAACACAATTTGCAATTCTCCTGGTGGGGGAACCCTTTCAGAACTTAGAATCATCATCATCACCACCATCATTGCCCTCATCACCTCCAAAGTGGTGATCCATTTTCACCAGAGGAAGAAATGTGGTTACCTCTGACATTAGGGAGAGGAAGGGAGGCATGTCAGTGAAGGTGTGTGTGGGGGCAGGGGGACTGAACTGGATCCAAGGCTTTCATTTGTGAATTTTTGTAAGAAGATGATTCACAGCATAACTCATTCTTTTTGGCATCCTAGTTAATCAAAACTAATAGGAAAGAAGTGCAGTGCAAAATTCTCAATAAGTGGTCATTACTCTTGCATATTTTCACCTAATGCATCCAAGTGGAGCCAGTACTATTAGAAAGAGTATATGGCTTGATTGTCCTGTTGTAGAAGAAATACAGGGTTTGAACAGCAGGACCATTTCCACACTACACTGTTATAATGCTATTATTCCACTTTCAACATCTTATGGAATCCTGGGGTTTGCAGTTTAGGGAGGGGCATTTAGAATTCTCTGCCAGAGAACTCATGGCCTTCCCTAAACTACAAACCTTAGAATTCCACAGGATATTGAAAGTGAAATAATAGCGCTATAACATGTAATGTGGAAATGGCATCAGTTAAAAGATCCTTCTGCTTTGATGGTCCCTCTAAGGATCATCTATACCTAGCCAAAACCATGGTATCTCTGCTTTATAATGGCTCTAATATGTAATAAAAATGCGATAGCAAAAGAATCCAGTGCTAAGACAGCTTTCTTCTAAGGTACTGAACGCAAATCATTCCTCTGTGTGAAGTTCAAAAGGGAGTCATTCTCCCAGGCATAGAAAAAGTTCCTCCATTTTCAAAATGGGAAAGTACACGTTGACTCGTATATTAAGGGCAAGTGTAATGTCCTGACCCATATATCTTTGCCTCTTTGCTTATAATATGATCAAGTAGAAGTGGAAAAGCAAAATATTTTGATTTATAGTAAAATTATGCATGTGACAGATCTAAGCAGTATGTCCAAGGGAATGAAATTTTCACTATAGTTTACTGAAATCAGTGTGATTTACTTCAAGAGTGAAAGGGGTTCAGAAGGTCATTTCAGACCGTATTTCACAGTAAGAAATGTTTAGATACTTACATTTAAACATGGACTACAGTTAAAAGGAAAAAGTTTCAGCGGCACTCACATGGGAGCAGTAATATTTCAACATACCTTAGAATGGGGGACACCAGCTCTTTTAGACTCACAGGCTTGCACCAAAACACCCTGGCAGTACTGTCTTCTCTAAATGATAGGCTCTTTCTGGCTGTCATATCTGAATGCCACACGCAATTCTTAATGGGAGGTGCACTTTGGGAAGGGAAGAGGTTAGATTCCATTTCTACTAGCTTGCCAGTAAAGGATGGAGAGTTGGGAGCAGGGCTGGAGAGGAGAAGGACCAAAGCAAAGATATTTATTCTGGAAACAAATGACAGAGCATGAGCCTCTAAAAGCTTTTCTAACCACTAATACACATGGATTCACTAGAAAGAGCATAAATCACTGCACAACATGACAAATCTCTGGTTTCCAGATTTCCTGCTAATTTTTAAATGATCTGCTAGATCATTGTGTAAAAATTGACAGTGGTTCTAGCTGCACTAATTTATCTCATTACAGTGTGTGTCTCTGTATGCGCAAGTGTGCATTTGGACATGTGTATCCATTCATGACACAGTCACTGGGTGACCTTGAACTGATCACTACCATCCAGCACAGTCTACTTCTCAGGCTTTTCATGTGAATAAAAATGGAGGAGAAGGCTATATACACCACCTTGAGCACCTTAGAGGAAAGGCAGCATATAAGTGCAATTCTAGCAGTATAAATCTCAGGCCTTCTGCATCCAGATTAAACTTGCCACATCTAGCTGTATGCCTTTCTTATCTCTGCCCCTGGAGGCCCATACTGTACATGGTATCACTGATAAGACTCTGACACACTGCGGTTGTCATAGGCCAGTAATCACCAGTCTTCAGAAACATTACTTTTGGCAACTTTATTACCCAGATTTTCCCAAGGGATAGGGAGCAAAGTGAGGGCGTTGCTCCCTCAGTAAGAATTCTGCCTCCTATGAAATTTTCTTTCCATGCCCAGATTTCTAACATTGCAGGAACTGAGACACTGAAGGACTGAGATATCTTCACACCTAGAACTCTTGTATTGGTTGTATTCGCATTCTGTCGGTAACTTTACCTGCCCCTTTCCTTTGGATAGCTACACTCTATTCCTAAACGTTCAACTGTTCCTTGAAATGCTAGCTATTTGGAGACTGAAGGAAAATTTCATGGGAGGGGGAGAATTCCTGTTGGGGAGAGAATGACTTCATCTCCCCACATAGCTACACCCCTGTTTCCCATGGCAATAAGGCATGGTAGCTGAGGGAGTCTAAGAACCGTAGTCCAAAAAGTAACTTCTCTGAGCTTTGCTAATCAGAATAGTGCTTTTCCTTCCTGTATATTGAAATACTTTGGGGGGTTTTTTGTGCTGATTTTAGACTATGTTATTCATGAGTTGATTTTCTCATATGGTTTTTAACTGAACTGCTATCCACCCTGAAAGATCCTTAGAGATGGAAAATATGGGATAATAATATTTTAAGAGACAGACAGATAAACAATGAGATAGGCCAACATTGTGGTGGAAATGTAAAACCTCTATATGCCAAGGAAGAAATAGTTTAAAGATACAATCCTATAAACACATACCTAGCAGTCAACTCTGTGGTGCTACTTCTGAATAGTCATACTACAATTGCACTGTAAACTCTCTGGCTGTTAACTAGTGATTAATTTTTGAAGCAAGGGGTGCTGGTGTTTGAGACAAGGATTAGAAACAGCTGTTAGTTTCTGTCAGTTTCTTAAATCCACTCTTAAGACTGGTTTTGTCTTAAACTGAGGTGTTTTCCAAATTGAAGCTTGGTTCATCCCAGACTTTAAGACTGTACTCCTCTTGGTTACTCCCAACTAGAATAGACCCATCCAACTGAGAACCAATGCCCAATTGCTCATGAGAGTCAAGTAAGCTCCCATCTTTGGTGCTGTTGGCACCAGGTGTGGTGCCATGACAGCCTGCCTAAGACAGAAAACTATATAATTTCTGCCATGGTATGGTAAAAGTATACTGTTTTTTGTCTGCCAAAATCCATAGTACTATAATACTGTTGTTAGGTCAACCAAAGGGATAAGGTATGAAAAAATGGCTTGCTTGTGAGTTCTCCCAACTCTTTGACAGGCAAGGTGTAAGGTAATTTGAAGGAGAAAGAGGTATGGGTTGGCATACTTTTCAGTAGTTATAGTATCATAGACTGGACTTAAAATAACTTAACTGCTGGGAATTCCCGTTTATGGTCATGAGTGACTGAATGTGACCCCAGAAACAGCCTGGAAGAACCCTGACGAAAGCATTTCTGAGACACTGGAGATTGGAGCCTTGGGAAATGACATCAGCAGCACTCTCTCAGTTGTGGGGTGTCCAGGACAAAGAGTTGTGGCAGAACCAAGAGGGTTTTGTTCAGCTGTCTGTACACAGGGAACCCCAAAACTGGAAACATGATGCAGATGCCATTTCCCAGCATTTCAATCTCCAGCGCCTCAGAGATGCTTCAGTCAAGATGCTGTCATGCTAGGAAGGTAGACCAAAGGTGGTAGTGGCATACCAAGCATGGTATGGTGGGTGGGGTCCACACTGGGTGAAACAAAAAGTGGTTCACTTAGGGGCACCACAGACTGAATGGCCCCTCCACTCACCAGCTGACAGCATGTGTTCCACTCCAGATACTTCAGCTGCAGCAGCCAAGATGTGTTGTTAAACTATAGCAGCTGTGTGCACCTGTGTGAGGCTTGAAGAGGGGGAAACTCTGTTTGCTTGCTTAAAGCATGGTTGTGCATGCCTGCGTGTGCACACATATGCCATGCCCTTGCTGTCTGGAAAGCCTTAAATAAGAAGTGCTGAGGTGAAGGGGCAACCCAACTTCCTGTTCTCTTTTTCCTCCTTAAATAAAGTGCTTGTGGCTTAACCCTTTCCTTTTCCCCAAAGTATGTTTTGAAAGGAAAGCTGGAGCCTGAAGTAGGATATTTTGGAGGCTTGGTGACCTACTTAAAATTTATGTAGGGCTGATCCCTGTCCACTGTTTAAAGCTTTAGTGTGAAAAAAGAAAGAAGATTGTTGTGCAGCTCAATCATATGCATCTTAATTCATCAAGATGCTCCCCTATACTGAATCACACCATTATGACCAGTGGTGTAGTGGTAAATTTTGAAGTGCAGGACCTTAGAAGAATGGATTCTGTAGCAATAGCTACATGGACAGTTCAAAAATGCTGGCAGACCCATTCATCTAAAGTGATTTTGGGGGGTTTTCATCTCCATTACAAGCAGGTATTTTGTAAAGCTGATGTGTCTTGCCAACTAAAAACCAAGACACTGCAAAATGGTTACAATAGAGAGAGTTTGTAACAATATATTTTTACTGGGAAAATTCATTATCCCTCTGTCTACTGTGGGCGTTGCCTGCTGAAATCAGAGGGAAAAGTAGAGTCTGAGGGTGGGAGTGAAAATGATGTCTTTGCTCATCAAAAAGTCATGGGACTTCAACTCTGTTTGCCCTGGCTCTACTAGATCATTAGTTACACAAATGCATGTTACCATTGCACAACAGTCAATAGACCAAACCTCAATGAAATGTGGTACAGGATGCACCTACGCACTTCTGTAAACAATGCAAATTGCTCATTCAAGAGGTATGCCAATGGAATTCTGCTTGCACAGCCATAATGAGGATGTGACTCTTGTGCAACATCCTTAAAAATGCAGCCACTGGGGTAAAGGTGTTTACACTGGCACTTCACCAATGGGATTCTAGCTGAGGTGAATCATAGCTACTGTACTTCTGGTCTCAAGATTTATACTAAGCTTTGGCATATCTCACTCACAATAAAAAAAAATCTTGGTTCTTATAGAAAACCTGGATTGGTTGAGATTTAGGAGCAGATATTATAAAACCCCTCCGGTCAGTTGAAATACCAAAATATATTTTCTGATAGTTTGTTTTTCCCCCAATATCCAGGATCCCAGAAGTCTGGGTCCTGGGAATTTTGTCTTCCCAGCCCATTTCTTTTGAACTTTGATTGGTATCCCCCCCCATTTAATTCAAGGACATTTTTTATTTTGTTGTGTTATATTATTTTTCTGCCAATCTGGGACCCAAAGTACACAAAACCAGCTAAGCTTATTTTCTGCACATGAGACAGAAGCCATTTCCGCACTAGACTGTTACAGTGCTATTATTCAACTTTCAACATCCTATGGAATCCTAGGGTTTGCAGTTTAGGGAGGAGCATTTAGGATTCTCAGCCAGAGAGCTCTTTGGCCTCAGTAAACTGCAAACCCCAGAATTTGACAGGATGGTGAAAGTGGAATAATAGCACAATTATAGTGTAGTGCAGAAATGGCCTATCAATGCACATTGCTTTGTGTTGTATTGCTATGTTGGGAGAAGAGATGCTCGTTTAGAAAACATGTTCTTCATGTTTTCAAAATAAAAGCATGTTCCAAAGAAATGATAGAGAACAACAATGGTATAGTTCTGGGCAAAAATGCCTATATGCTGTAGGTAAAAATCCAGTAGCTTTCACATGGGATCAATGCAAATTAATTTTTATTTAATCCATTCAATCTTTTGAAGTAATTCTACATATACTTCAGGGACAGGTAGTTTAATTTCTATCATCTGTGGCTTTACTAACATCTAGCTGTGCTACCCATGCCAATGACTAAGCAGTGCTGGATGTATTTGGAAATGCTTGCAGCTTCTATAGTCATTCAGGAAACTGGGAATGAAGTAAATCCATATGTGCCTTAAAAGTCTTTAGACTTCAGAGTGGGGCTGTATATTCTGGCTTGTAACATTGTCAGGAATGATTCTGCCTATTTGAAATGTTGCTGAAATAGGAACAAGGTTGATGCCTCAACATTTAGTGTTACTGTATTTCAAAATTTCAGTGGTCCTGCTTTAAAGGAGCTTGCTGATGGTTGTATATTGTATGTGTGTGTCTGTGTAATGATGCAATGAATGCAATATTGGTTAAGTTTCAGAAAAATTCTAAGGAACACAAGAGGTCCCGGCAGCCATTATCTGCTTGCAGCTGCTGAGGGTCCACCATTGCTGACAATGCTGCTTTGGAAACCTCCTCCTCACCTTTGTGGTTCCCCAAATAGCACTGAGTAGGGGGTGATTATCCTTTCCATTAGATGCATGGGAGGGAGAAAGGGAGGATGTTGAAGAACATATACAGGAGAGAGGGAAGAGGAGAGGAGGAGATGTTTAGGAATGATACCTTTTTAATGATCCACATTTCCAGAGCTTAGATGTAACATGTTACAAATAGTGTCCTGTATTCTATCTTGCTTCCTTAGTTACCAATGCATAACTAAGTAACACCTCCTGGCCTCGACCCCAAAGCTACTTTACCAGGCAGCAGCTGCGCTGGGTGAGGGAGATCTGTTTAGCTGTTCCTTAAGATGCAAGGAGGAGGATATTTCCACGCCCACCAGCTAGAGAATGAGGCTGAGACAAGGAATTGTGACAGGGTCCTGCTTCTGATCACCATAGTGTCACTTGTTGATGGGAGAAGTGTGGAAACATTATCCTCCTTGTGCCCCAGTCAGCAGCTGAACAGATGCTCTGCTGCAGCTGCTGTCTGATCAAGTAGCTTTGGGAGGACATTTACAACTGAGGAAATTGTAGTGTTAGTGAATATGGCACAGTTACAGATGCAAAACTCTAGGTTATGAATCCAGGCTAGTGTGGAACTGGCCAGAGATGGGAAAAGGACAAGATAGAGAGCAGTAGCAAAGCAAATGTAGTAAGGGTATCAGCATTTGCTGTAACAATGAACATGGGAATAGGTAAGGGTAATTATTTTTTTCTTTTCTGGCTCTGTTCTGATGTATGCCTGAAATCATGTTTGAAAAAAACGATTGTGAACAAAAAGAGGAAAACATGGCATGGGAAACGTGGGAGGAGGAGAGATAACCTGGGACATTTAGAAAGCAACTGAAAAAGTGGGATGACAGAGCATTAACTAGGGCTGCCCCTACCCAATTGGAGGGGGTGTGATGACACTCTCCCACCTTATTTGCAGAAGTGCCATCACCCTAGCGTACACAACTGTTGCTATATTAGCTTGTAGGTGGAAGTGAGGAAAGGACAGTTTCTCTAGAGCAGTGCTTCCTATGCTAATCTGATATTTGGGACTGGTAGAGGGTTGTTTTTAACCAATGTGCCAGGGACTGGCCCCATACTCGTGCCGAATGAGTGCAATGTTTTCTTTTTTCCCCAGGATCTCTCCAGCAACCAATGAGCACTGGTCCAGGGACTACTTCTTTGAATAGCACTGCTCAATGGGACTGGATTCCTCAGACGACTGGGGCTCTCAGACTTCCCGTGCTTTGCTTTCTATTCCTGTAGTCAAGTGCTAAATAGTTAGACTTTTCCTCATTCATACTGGCAGTGGCTATAAAAAGATACCTCACCTTTTAGGAATAACATGCAGAGTTGTTATTTAAAAAATATTTTAAAGGTATAAAAGTATTTTAAACAAATTATATTTAAAAAAAACAATAAAAGGTTTCTCACAGCTGAGTTCATTTTAGCATAGCCTTCCTGTAAGCTTATGAATTTTACAGAAGCTTTTGTTCTGGCCTTTGCAAAACTAAGAAGCAAGATTACAGTGAATGAAATACACACACAGAGAGCAGAGCACCTATTACTGCAGCCTGGTGTCTAACGGGCATATAACTAGGCCAGCTCTGGCGCATGTAGTACTGTTTGCAATGGGAAATCTAAACAGGGAATGGCAGTGAGGCATGACAGGAATGTGTTTCCATTGGAGAAGTCAGTGTAGAGAAAAAGTATAAGCAAAGCCATGTCCAGAAGGCCTGTTCAGCTGGCCAAGACGGAAGACTAATGTTATTGTACATTGGCTGTCACCGTGCCAGCCCTCCCTCACTGATTTGTTTTCTCTTATACTCTCTCTCTCTCTCTTTCTCCCTTTCTTTCTCTGCTTCCCCACCCCCCCTGCCCCTCTGCTAACTGTTTTCTCAGGTGGACAGTGACACCATTTGGAATGAGCTGCATTCGTCCGGTGCTGCACGCATGGCTGTTGGCTGTGTCATCGAACTGGCTTCCAAAGTGGCCTCAGGAGAGCTGAAGGTGAGGTCTGGGTTGCATTGTGTGTGGGAAAACCAGGGGAAAGGCTGAAAGTGGTGTTGTTGTTCAGAGGCTGAAAAAGGAGGGGAGGGGAGAAAAGGGAACGAGGAAGATGGTAGGTCACGAAGGTGTGGTAATCTAAATAGCTTTGCTTCATCAGTCAGGAGATGGTTTTATTACTCTGGGCCTTCCAATTCACCAGAGACAGTTTGGCTGCCAGTATACTACAGTATTATTACAATTGTTATACCACAGACATGATTGCACAACCATTGTCCAAGCTGAAATGACTCAGAGGACATACAGAGATCTGATATGCTGTTTTGAAATACCCATTTAGAACAAGTGTGTGTGTGTGTGTCTGTCTGTCTGCCTTACTGATCTGTGAGCCTAGCCTCAAAATGCCACCCAAAGTGGAGAAAAGTAAATAACAGACCTGTGGGCTTTGAAGAAAAAAAATGATCTTGTTGATTAGAAGGGTAACGACGCCTTTCCATCAAACAACCTCAAACCTAGAGCACTTCCTTCTCTGCTCCATTTTTGAGCTTCCTTTCTATACAATCTGAAAAGACTGAAGTACAAAATCCAAATCATCTCCAGTCTAAACAATTTATAAGACAACTTATTGACATTTTACTTGATACTTTGACAAAGTATGCACCATGTACTCTGCCTGAAATGAAACCACATCCCTACCATTCATTTTCTTAAAAAAATTATGAGCTTTATCAATCAGATAAATTGTGGTCTGATAAGTGATTTTAGCCTGCTGCCTAAAGCTCAATGGGGATGGTGGCAAAATGTGAACACTCTTGAATATTTCCTTCCCAGGATGCTGCCACAGAGAAAGCATTATGCCTTGTACTCAATTGTTTAACCTTTAAAGGCTACAGCAGGTAAAGATCTTTTGCAAAGATCTAGGCTGTTCTGCACTAGACTGTTGTAGTGCTATTATTCCACTTTTCAACATCCTGTGGAAACCTTGGGTTTGCAGTTTAGGGAGGGACATTTAGAATTCTCAGTCAGAGAGTTCTTTAGCCTCAGTAAACTACAAAACCCAGAATTCCACAGGATGTTCAAAGTAGAATAATAGCACTATAACAGTCTAGCGCGGAAATAGCCCTAGTCTGAAGTCCAATTGCTGGTGATGACATGGGCTTGGGACATCAGTACTGAGAAGAGCATCCTTCCCTATGTATGCTTTCCTGAGCACCAAGGTCTCCTGAAAGAGTTCTTTTTAGTCTCCCATCTGTGAGAGCAGTACATTGTAACAGGACAATGGAGAGAACTTTCTCTTGTGTGGCACTCTGTTTGTGGAACGCCTTGGATGTCAGGTTGACAAAGACATTGGCTTCCTTCCACCACCAACCTAAAATACTGCTTTTCAGCAAATCATTTGGGACCGAGTAGATTTTTCCCCAAACGTAGATGTCCATGTTTTTGAATCCTTTTTAAATGCTTTATTAAAATATTTTCAGATTGTTTGGATTATTTGTACTGTCCAAAATCTTCAATATATTTTATTTGTATATTCTGTGATTTTGTAATAAAAAGCAGGATATAACAACAACAATCCTCCATCATCATCATCATCATTTTGTGATCCAAGATGTTCATAGGAATGCCGGTGATTCTTCATGCTAGGATCCCAAACCATTTAAAAAATAGTGAACAGTCAACCAACACTTTGATTTTTGCTTGACAGCACACTCTGTTTTAAACCTGATAAGATGTAGCGAAAATGGCCAGTTCCAATCAGTAATCTACTGACTGCTGTTTTTCAAACTATTTCTTAGGAAACCGTTCTGTATAAATCCATATGCACGCTCAGAAGGAAGGAATTCTGACTTTTGGAACTTTCAATTTTTTTTCTGTTTAAAAAATACTTGAATTGGGAAGACGAACCTATTACATGTTCTTATCTTTAATCAGTGTACATTTTCCTGATAAACAAAATCTAAAAGCCAGGCTAGATAAGAATAATCAGACATGTTTTATGTGCAGTTGACACAACCAAGATTTGCTGAAAGACCTTTATTGCTTATCTCCTTGGATTTATGGGGTCTTTCACATTGTGGATTTACTCTTCACTGTTTATCTCTGTGTAATGAAGAGCTTTAAAAACAAAGTTGTCAATCAGTCTGCTTTTCCAATGGCCACTGAAGTAGCCGAAATAAAACAACAAATGCTACATGGATGGTCCCCCACCCCTGCACTCTATATTTATTTACAGTTTAATTTAAGGAGAAGATATAGAACAATGGTTTTTGGACTGATGCTGGTCCCTAAGCCATTGGCTGCTGGTCTGTAGTGAGTTTCCAGGAAAGAAACAATTGAAGCCATGGTGTCCCTGACACACTGAAAAAAAAATTGCCAACTCTTCCTCCTCAGGTCAGATAATCTGAGAAGCACTGATAACCGGAGACTGGAACTGAATCCTGCAGATCTAGGTCAAACCCACAGGTTTAAAGTATAACATGAAATACATGACACTTTGAGCACACAGTGAAGTTAAAATACTATGAGATTTCAAGACTGTGAATCCCTGTTTCTCTTCAGAACGAGAAAGTATAGTTGGAAAAGGGTATCCACAGAACGGTAGACTTTTGTTCCAAATTAACGCATTCTTTTGAAATGTTTAAAATTTTAAGTTTTTTCCCATCCCAAACATGAAGTATTATGTAAATCTGGCAAATTCTTATAAACAGTGAACCATAATCAAAATTTCCCATTATCCTCCTTCTGAGCAAATGCTTATAGGATTGTCTTGATGAGCTGCAACACCATAAATAGACTTTTTATTGATCTCCCTTGATAAAGACATCCATATTATCTATAGTTGGTGATCAATAAATACTTTCTTTTCATCCTCCAAATCCCCCAAAACATGAAATTTTCCTCCTTTTTTATTTTGGCAAACTACAGAATATTTTTGATGTCAGCATTTTTATATCAGCATTTCATTCCGAAACATGCTAGGAATTCCTTTCCATCCTGTTTCAGCTTTGGCCAGTTGAATGTCGGTCAAAGAGTGGCACGTCCCTTTCATGAAAGGAAGTGAACATTTCCTTATGACTATGGATGTTTCCTGTATGGGCTGTTTATTTGGAGGGCTGGGGTAGACATTAGTGTATAGCAGATTAGTGTTAGAAATGGAAAAGACCTTTGGTGGACTTGATACTGTAGACTAAGGTATCCATTTTACACTGTCCAAGATTTGCTATGAGGTGAAACAAAACTGGCATGAGAAAAATGCATGTTTGCAAGGCTTGTGGTATGTTTCAGAGAACTATAATCCACAAACAACCATGCCAGAGTTTTTAAAATGTGAATGATTATAATGTGCATAGTTGAAAAACACATGCAATACACTTTACTCATTGGAAAAAATGTACACAAAATGTGTACTTTGGGGGAAATGTATGAATAAAGGCTATTTCTACTATCGTATTTCAATGTCCTGATATACCAGATTCAATTGAACAGCCCAGAATTATTTTAGTTCAAACACATACACACAGACATACACACACACAGAGCCTCCTGAGTCTATCCCTCCCATCTTATGTAAATCTCAAAAGACGGTAACTCAGAACATAACTGAACAAAAATAACTGACCAAAACGCAGACAAAATTGATTGAAACACTGAATCTGTAGCTATAATAAACATCTCTTCATTCCATTTGGAATCCCTCGTGAACTATTTGCTCCTTTTATTGTTCCTGGCCAATAGACAAAGTACCAGCTGTGAAACTGTAAAACAATACAGCCTACTTGAATCTCATTTTTAAAAAAGAGATACTAAATTATGGTTTTTTTGCTAAAGAAAATATCACCCCCATCTGTGAAACCTAAATATATTATCACTAAACAGAAAAACAGGAGAAATTATCCATGAAAACTGATTCCCTCCACCTATTGTTAGGTGGAGTGAGCAGATACTTGGCACAAAACTCTTTAACCGAGTTAAGCCCATGATGAAGGATGAGATGTGTAATTGCCACTGCTTTCTTTCCATGCCATTTTCAGCTGATGGGAAATGATGTGGCATCTTTTAATTTTCCTTGACAGTTTTTCCTGCAGGAGAAGAACTTAAAGGAGATATCCAGATCTCATCTCCTGGTTGATTTCAGTGCTCTTTTTAATGCATACTCTGGCCAAGATTCAATAGGGCTGCTGGCAAAGCATAAATCTCCACCTGCATATTTATACTGCTGCCCTTTCTCCTTCTTCTGCATTTTCCTTGAGGATGGTTTTTATTTCCCTGGGTGTAAGAACAGCTAAATACCTCCCTGGTGCAGCTCTGCACTCAGCTACTGACTGGCCATGGGTTACCCCTGGGTTACCCTTGAGCAGCTGAGAAAGGAGCGACCTTTGCCCATCATCTAGAAAGGTGAAAGCTGGACCTTCCTCTCTGGTGTGTGTGGGTAGCTGGATGATGCCTGAGTGCCCCTCTATCAATCAGTGGTTGGAGAGGTATGGTACTAGCCTTGAGAGCTGCATACAACAGCCAAGATTCACTACCACTGTCAATGGAACTTAAGTATGTCCCAGTGTAGCTACTCCAGTGGTCTGATGACAGCTTCTTCACCTTCTTTGGCTGAACAAGAGCAGCTCAATGCTCTTGTGCATAGTCCTGCCTTCCCAGCCACTGACTGGCCCCAGCAGGTGTGCCTGAGAGTCGTCTGGCTGACCTTTCATTTGGGCTGGAAAAGAAGCAGCCATCACATTTCCCTCTAAAGAAAGCTTCTCCATTGTCAGGTATGCAAAGAACAGACAGATGCCTTCTGAGCACAGTCCCAAAGAATATCAGTAGCTGAAGGGTGGAGCTGTGCTTAGGAGCTTCCAGCTGCCCTTTGTGCAAGGAGCTACAGAGTACCTCTTTTTGCAATGTCTTTAAAAGTACTTAACACTGATCTAATTATGGTTTATGGCAGCTTAAGCCACCTAGAGGATTCTGGTCTAGATATCTGAGATAGCATATAATTTCACATTAGCCCCCCCCATTTTTATGGACAGAACATGCAGGAAAAGGGTGAAACAGGCATTTTTTTCAGATAATACTCCCATGGAGAATTGCCAGAACAGGTTCAGCACCTTGGATAACTGCTTTAAAGTTCAAATTAAAATTTGGAGTAGATTCATAACCCTACTGATAGGGAAACCACTGCTTGAAGCATTCTTGTCTCAGAGGATCTTAGACTTAAAATGCACTGAGTTTTCCCACTGAATTTCAGAATACTGTTATAAAATTTCACTACCTGAGAGCAGAAGCACACTGATGAGTGGAGTTGGGGGGAGAGCAGGAGGAGAGAAAAATGAATCCTCCAGTAATAACTTCTGGTATTATCTTGACCATCCATTTCTACAGAACCATAACACACCAGGCCCCTTCAACCTTCTCTTGAGATGAATTGTATGAAGTTTCCCTTTTGGTAGACAGGGATCATATAAGTGAATTAAAACGGTTTGAAATGAATATTCTTGGAAATTAAAACCGTAGGCTTTCCTGGGATGTTTCCTTTTGATATGTCAGGAGTGATTAGAGTCATAATATTATATATGTGGGTGGGGGGAGAGAGAACTGTATCCAGTCATCAGTTAGCTTGCTCTCTCTCTGCTCTTTCAGAATAATATGACTAAAACATAAAATGGTTATTTCCAATAAGATTATATATTTGATGTTACACAAGGCCTTCATCATAAAAGTCAAATACACAGAGCAGAAGTTTCAAAATATATATCAGTCTTAAAGGCTTCCAGAATAAGGAGGTTTGGGGAGGTATGCAGTAAATTTCATTAAGAACAGTTGCTCCCACACTCTCAGAGTGAAGAAGTTGGGAATAACTACTTGGCTTAGTTATACTCAATTAAATAACCTGTCCTGGCCCGACTCCCTAAACCTGATGGAAACATCTGTGCTCTGATCACCGTCAGAACAAACCACCTTCTCCCCATGCAGCTGATGCTCGTGGCCCTCCCTAAACTGCAAACCCCAGGATCCCATAGGATGTTGAAAGTGGAATCATAGCACTATAACAGTGGAGTGCGGAAATGGCCTAGATAGCTGAGTATTGGCACACAACTTTATTTAATTACCAGTGTGATCCTACCTCCACTCAACTGATTAAGCCAAACTCCATCCATTTTGTCTGAGCATGCCATTTACCCAAGGTGAAGGCTAGGGGTCTACATTCCCATTACTCATCTTGGATGGGTGGTAATGTCACCCAGCAGCCCACACTCGTGATCTGAGATCACACTTTGGCATTGCAATACTGAACACGTCTTCTTAGAATTAAGTTTCATTGAATTCAGTGGATTGATGCAAACCTCCCTTCACTACTCAGATGCCTCACAAGAGGTGAACAGACAAGGCAGGGGAGGAGACACAATTTAATGTGATTTTTTTTTTAATGTGGCAAGGGTAAAACTTGGTTGAGATGAGAGCAACCAAATCAGGTTTAGCCATTGAGGAGATAGAAAGCACAAGCCCTGTGAAGAATGGTAGAGGGAGATGAGAGGCCCAAATACTGTGAACTTGGAAGCTAAGTAGAATTGGGTTTGGTTAGCACTTGGATGGAAGAACCACCAAGGAATACCTGTAAGACAAAGGCAATGGCAATCCACCTCTGAATATTCTTTGCCTATAAAAAAAACCCTTTGAAATTCATGGAGTTAACAGAGTGGAGCTCACAGAGGGAGATTAGTGTGTTTAGCCATGGAATACAGTAGATTGGAGGTGATATGATAGCTACTTTGAAATATCTGAAGGGATATCAAGCGGAAGATGGAGTGGACTTGCTCCATTGTGTAGGACCTAAACCAATGAATGCAAATCACAAGAAAGGAGATTCTGATGAAGCATTAGAAAGACCTTTCTGATTGTAAAAGCTGCTAAGCAGTATTCTATTTTGGAAAGGGAGCGGGGATTCTCCTTCGTTGAAGTTTTTAAAACTGAGTTGGATGGTCTCCTCTCGAGGATGCTTTAGCTGTGGATTCCAGCATAGGCAGGGGTTTGGAATAGCTGGCCCTAGAGATCCCTTCCAAAATTATGAAACTGCTATTAAAAAATGACAGAGATTTTTACTTCTTTCTTGCCACTGACTACCAACAAAGTAGCATTATCAATCAAGGATGAAGAATCTCTGAGCCTCCTGCTATTGTAAAACTGCAATTCCCATCATTTCTCACCATTGCTTATGCTGGATAGGATTGATGGGAATAATAATCCAACAACATATGTAGGATCACATGTTTTTGGTCCTTAACACAGAGAATGAACTGTCCACTTAAACTGTTTTAGGCTGCTTTACTACTTGAAAGACATTGTCTTGAACCCTATTGCTAGTCCACTGAATCAAGGGCATCTACATATGTGTTGACTCATCACGGATTCAATGGGTCTACTCCAGTTAGAACAAACCAGCAGGCTACAGGCCACTGTGCAGCTGTTCTGTCATTTCTTCTTAATTTGCTTGTTTATTGGAAAGCAATATTATAGAAAAAGCAGTGAAAAAATACAGAACGGAAGGTAATTAGTGGAAGATTATGTCACCTTGACCCCCTTTAAAACTCTCCAAATGAGGCAGGGAGATTACATGATATTTAAAAACAAGTGTCTGGAAGCAGCTGTAGACAAACATATACAGTATATTCTAATTGGGTGGAGTCCCCCCCCAAAAAAAAGGAACTTTCCAAGTTTTTAGTATTGCTGTGTTCTTGCTGTTTTGTGTTTGGATGCCTATGTTTTAATGATTATTTCAAAATAAAATCCCACAGTAGAAAAAGGATAACAATTGAAATTAAAGCTTATTTTGAATTACAGAGCCAATCTGCCCCAGTCTAACAGACAGCTTAACGAAATCAAGAGACAGCAAACCATGTGTTTTCCAGATCTCTGAATCTTATCTATAAGTTTGAAGATGGTGTCTGAAAAATTTTTGTGACTCACTTTTGCTTGCAAGTCTGCAAAGCATGTGTCATTGCTCCAACAGTTTATGTGATAGGTTTAACAATACTGAACCTGGGCACTACCTGATTACAGAGGCAGTGGCATGTGATAGAAATAACAGTACTCTGTGAATTGCTTCTTTTTTTTCTTTTTCTTGCTGTTGCCAGCAACCAGGGTGATTGTTCCTTTATCTGTATAATAATCACTGTAGTCCGCAACCTGAATTGATAAAGACTCCAGCTTGCCCAATTATAGTCCCACACATATGTTGGTCTTATTGTAATCAATGAGTTATATCCAGACATTTTTTCCCCTACTAACAGAAGGCCTTTGTGGAAGGTATCTGATCCGAAAAACTAATCCTGCTAACAGCTAGCAGAATGGGATCAGGAAGACTATTTGTGTGTTCCACACAAAGGATTCTGCTACTGGCAGAAGAAACATCTCAGTCCAAACCAAGAAATAGAATGCATAAATTTATATTCCACTTTTTATTAAAAAAAGGCTAATAACTGAACTAAACACCCATAAAAACAATGGCTACGATTCTACTCCATGGTCTACATTTCATAACTTCATGAATCCACGGCTACGTTGTAGAAATTCAGTGAGCCACTGAATTGTGTGGCTGTGCATCCAAACACCAGAAAGAATGTTTTGATGCAATCAGGTGCTTCCGATGCACATTGGGTACTCCTGATGATGAGCAGCAGGCATCTTGGTCACTTCTGAGGCATGTTGGTGACTTCTAATGTGCAAGGGAAACTTCTGGTGCACATCTGGCACTTCTGATGCACCTTTGGTCCTCCTCTTGCACTCCAGTACTTCCTAGCCAGTGTCCAGATGTCCAATGCATCAGTGCCCATATCACTTTGGGGCTGTGACATATCAGTAACTGCAATGGCTATCATTGCGCAACAAATGCCTGCATAGTGTAATATCATGGCAGCCCCTAGGTTGAACACAGATTTTGCAAATCTACTTAATTCTATTTCTCCACTTGTAAGTCTGTTTAGGTCCTAAATACACTAAAGACACCAGATCCACTCTGAGCTTGGAAGCTAAGCAGAGTCAGCTTTGGTTAATACTTGGATGGGGGACTGCTAGCAAATTCCATGTGCTATAAGCTATATATCAGAAGAAGTACTGACAAAACCACCTGTGAGTATTCTCTGCCTAAGAAAACCCTAGAAAACTCATGGGGTTGCTGTAAATCAACAGGCAATTTGAAGGCATTCACACACACATAAACCCCACTTATGAAGACCTACATCCCATGCTGAATTCTGGCCAATATGAAGACTACATCAAACACAAGCAGCAGAGTGCGCAACGCAGTCAGCAGCAACTAGCAAGAATTGACTACTAAAAACCTCATCTAAGGTTTTTGCCAGATAAAAGCATGCCAAGGTAAAAATTGGAGATGGGTCCCTGTACCTGTAATGGTGGCATACAAGGGGAAATTTCAGTAGGTGGTGCTTGTTACCTGATTGTGTAACAAGCAAGACCTGCTGGAACAGTGGCATACCAAGGCTCAACAGCCCCTAGGGCAAGAATTGAAGTTGCACCTGTAGGTGCTGCTGCCACCTCACCCCACCCCATCGGGCCAGGAAGGACCCTGGCGGGGGCAGGGTAGCAGCAGGCAGGAGCATGGCAAGTGGGAATGGGGCGGCAGTGGTTGGAGTGAGTGGTGGCAGGCGGGTGAGGAGCCAGGTGAGGGGGTCCCTCTTTTTGCGCCCCCCTGGCATTGGTGCCTGGGGCATGTACTCCAGTTGCCCCATCCTAGATACACCTCTGTGCTGGAATTCCCTCTTCTAACTAACAATTAAAGGTACAGGAGACATTTCTAGTTCTCAGTCTGTTAACCCAAACTGAAGACACTAGAATGTTTGCCAGTGATGGGGACATTTTTCAAGAAGAATAGACTAAAAAGTCCTGATGTTCAAGATCATCTGCCAACTTGGCAGCTGATTGGGGGATCACTAAAATTAGTCAGAGTTCATGGAAGGTAATGGTTGATCGAAGGAGGTCATTCAAGTAATAATGTCTCTGCCTGAAAAACTGAACACTGGTTTCCATCAAGCATAATAAAATATCTTAAGTGCCTTCATATATTTGCTTCCAGAATATGTGTCCTCTCCCCTTTTTGAATCTTGTATTTGTATGAAAAGGACAGGGAGCATGTGGACAGACCTCAAAAGAAAACAAAAGGATCACTAGTGCTCAATGCATCTTGCACATGATACAATGCTAAGAACAACAACAACATTGTGATGGGATTATCCAGGTCAACCCACTAAAATTCTGCCATCTTAAATAATGTTGTGTCCAGTCCCCCTCCCAGACACTGTCATGGAAAGCAAGTGTGGTCTAAAACATGTTACTTCTGAGTTGAAGACAACAATATGGTACTCTTCCATTCCATTTGTGAAAACCAACTGGACTGCACTTGAAATTTACTTCAACACTTGTTGACAGGGCAACATCTCCTAACATACCTGAAGGCATTGAGGTAGCTTAGGAAGCAGAGGACAAGTTGCTTAGCACACAGCCCTTTCCTCCAGCCTCTGCTTCCACCTCCTACCATCTACTGTGTGAGGCAGATTCTTCACTCTGCCTGATGGTAGGGCCAGCCCTGTGAAGAGGAATTTGATCACTTCCTTGGCCAGTTTCACTAACCATAATTATGAATCATAGCCTGATATCCAGTTCAATATGACTTTCTGTGACTTAAAGCCTTTTAATTTCCATAGTAGCCCTGGGATACAGATCCAAGCTGGCTTCCAGAAAAAAAAAAGTTAGAAAATCAACTAGATGGCCAAAGTAATTAAGGATCTCCTGAACTATAGGGTCCTACATTTAGTATCTGAACATTTCTGATCCAAATACCAGTGACAGCAAGATAGTGTACAGAACTCATCCTCTTTGAAAAATAAATAATCTGTCACACAGTTAACACGTGACTGAGTGATCCTTTACAAATGAGGAAACTAAGCTATCATTGTTCTTTTCAATCGACCAGTGATGTGAGATTAAATAACGTTTCCCCTCCCCTCCCTGGGTGAAGATTTTGATAAACTGCTGATTTGTCATTTCTCTTTTAAGCATTTTGAGACTTTAGACCATATTTGGTGCACACCTACTCAATCATATCTTGAAGTTTAAAACACACAAAAATCAGGCTGGTAATGACAAAGAAATGAATCTTTCCTCTAATGTGCATTTCTGTCAGTCAGTTTAACCTTCTGTCTACGTATAATGGTGTCTGTATCCTAGTATAAACAAGTGTCTGTGTAAAAATGCTTTGAATTTATATGTGTTGGCTACATTTTCAACATATTGCTCTGTGTTAGACTGTCTATCTCTGGAGTATATTTTTGCTTTTCTGTCTGACCTTCATCCACTGTTCTGAGATCACTGTCTGGTATTCAGTATTGCCCAAATAAATGAATTCACATTCTCGCCTGCTAATATGGGGCAATTTTGCACTGAGTTGGTAGTCACAGAAAGTGTCAGACTTCTCTGAGAAGAGACACTGAATAACAATGTCTGGCCAAAAAAAAAAAAAAGAACTGATTAGTACTTTGCTGTGGGTACCCCAAAGTAATTTTGTACAGATAGTGCCCAATATTACGGCACCAAGGAAGAAGATGTCCTCTTCTTCTGCTTCCTCTCCTCCTCCTCAACATTTACTTCCTGAATCTTCCAAAGTTTCTATATCATTAAATTTGTGTGTGTGTCACTTGAGGAACTGATTAAAAATTATCAGGATAAACCTTGCTAAAGTTGAAGGGCAAAAGATAGACTCACAGATTGAGCTTTTGCTGCTGTTTAGACTCTAGATTTTATTCAATTAATTATTTAATTAATTTCTATGACACTACTAAGATCTTGGAAGCTAAGCTTGGATGGGAGACCTCCCAGGTGCTATAGGCTAAATTTCAGAGGAAGGAGTTAAGAAACCCACCTCTGAGTATTCTTTGCCTAAGAAAACCTGATGAAATTCATGGGGACACCATAAGTCGACAGGTGACTTGAAGGCACGTGCATGCACACATACTCTCAGACTAAGCCACACATCTGCAGAAGGGGTCCTAATTTTGAGAGCTATTTTAGGGCCCTAGTTACCTCAATCCTGCCATGAGTGAGGACATATTGTGCCCCCATGGCCCAAATTGTGTTGATAATAGTGTTCAGATAACCAAAGTTAAACATTTCCTTTAAAAAGCAGCCAGAGAAGAAAAGTGGGCAAAAATGTGTTTGAAATGTGAGAAAGAGATAATACCGTATTTATCTTGTGGCACCCTAAATGTTAATGAGTTTTCTTTGGAATAACTAGGTGAGGGAAACCGCATTCAGACACTTAGATATGGTTTTGTATTTTAAAGGTGTCAACAGTTAGGATGATGAGAGCTGGTATGGTGGTCTGAGCATTGGACTAGGACTCTGAGAGACCAGATTTTGAATCCCTGTCAGCCATGAAAACCCTCTAGGGGACTTGGGGCCCTCAGTCAAATTCCCCCAGCATAAAAGGAAGACACTGGCAAACCACCTCCAAATAAATCTTTTCAACAAATCCCTATAACCATAAACTGGAATCAACTTGATAAAACAAAACCCGAACTCCACAAAGGAGCTATCATTTTATCCTAAATGCACACTGATGATAGAAACCATCATGGTGAATTAAATCAGTGTTTGCTGTTACATTGATGTACCTTCAAGCGGTTTCTGACTTATGGCAACCCTAAAGCAAACCTATCATGGGATCTTCTTGGAAAAATTTGTTCGGAATGGTTTGCCTTCCTCTGAGGCTGAGAGAGTGTGCTTTGTTACTCTGTTATATATCTGTTACTCTGTATATCTGTTAGCAGCAGGAGGGAAGAGGTCGTGACCATAAAAGCAGTAAGACACTGGGGAAGCAGGCTGCTTGGAACTGGAAGAGTTTGTCTGCCTTCCTGTACCACTGACATATAACCCTGGAAGAAGTCCTGGAAGAGCTCCTAGCACAATGCACCAACAGGATCTTATTTGTTATGAGCCATATTTATAATGTCTGCTCTCTTGCCTAGCTAGAGTGCTTTTTAAAATCCTAATTTCTAAAGATGTGTATGCCTATGTATTTTTTTCATATTTAGATATCACAACTACATTCTTTTTTAGCTGTCATACTCCAAAGCAGTAACTATTGAGACTTCCAAAAATCAACCTGTCATTCATGTATCAGTCATCGCATTCTTACTATCTTACCATCTTACCATCAAAGTAATATTATTTTGCTAACATGACTCAAAGTGTCTTCCCATGTTATGCCTTTTGTTGGACATAACAAAAATCAGCTTCCTTTTCTTTTATGCCTTCCCCACTCAGTTTCTCTGAACATTTGGTTATTGGCACAGCAGGCACATAGCCCTTGATAACCACAAGGCAGTTTCTCAGGTGGAGTGGAGGAAGGAAGTGAAGACAGGAGGTGGAGAACATGAGAGCCCAGTGTTAAGACAAAGTGTGTGTGTGGCACAAGAGGACAGAGAGAGAGAGAGAGAGAGAATGGAGTGTACGACAGGAGAAGGAGGGAGTGCAATGTTGAGTGGGGTGTGTGTGTGCAAAATCTGCATGTAGATCTAAACGGGGCCACAGGGTAAAAAGTTTGAGAACCACTGCTATTCATACCTGCTTGGGAGTAAGTCCCATTGAGTGTAATGGGAATCATTTCTGAGTACTGTCAATCCTTCACATTTGTGGGTTTCACTTTTCTGGATTTGATTATTCACAGATTATTTGCTGTTACCTCTGCTGCCTCCCTATGCCATTTTTAATAGGTACTGCAAGCCTTGCGAGACTGAGAAACTGCAAATGAGACTTGTAAGTTCCTATTAAAAACTGTGTGGCACAGCAGTGGAGCAGTAAGCCCCACCAGCCCTCCATTTCTGCCTTGTAAAGGAACCTTGGTGCCTCAGAGGAATCCATGGTGGGTTGAATATGGTGATCATACTTTTTTTTGTGTTAAATATGATTTGAAAGGGCCTAAATTTATTCATGTTTTTTCCATTTTCACAGGGGTCCTGTGCCCCTAATCTTAGTGAATGTGGAAGGATGACTATAAACACATATCCCATTGTATTGTCAGTTTAATTACTTTATTCCTTGTAAATGAGTAGGATAGACCTTTTGCTTTATAGAAGACAAATGCTATATTTGAAGAGAGGTTAGACAACAGTCGTCCATTTCAGGGGTAGACAACAGTTAGACTGGAATCTCTGATCAGCCGTGGCTTCTTGTTTCTAAGTACAAGCAGCAACTATGCACTTATCTCCTGGAAACCATGTCCTGTGAGGAGAGACTTTGGGAGCTGCGTATGTTTAACCTGGAGAAGAGAAGATTAAGAGGTGACATGATAGCCATATTTAAATATTAGAAGGGATGTCATATGGAGGATGGAGCAAGCCTGTTTTCTGCTGCTCCAGAGACTAGGACATGGAGCAATGGCTGCAAACTTCAGGAAAAGAGATTCCATTTAAACATTAGGAAGAACTTCTTGATGGTAAGAGCAATTCAACAGTGGAATAGGCTGCCTTGTTTTGTGGTGGGGTCTCCTTTTTTGGAGGTTTTTAAACAGTGGTTGGATGGCCATCTGTTGGGAATGCTTTGGCAGTGTATTCCTGCATGGTTGGGGATTGGATTTGATGGCCCTTGTCGTCTCTTCCAACTCTGTGATTCTGTGATTCTAGCTGGATGGACCTCAGGTATCTAGTTAAAAACAGAACAGTTAATCCCCAAAGCCTGAAGTCTCCCAACCTTTGTTCCATCTGAAGGCATCCTTTGTTTGAAGGCCTGTCCAGACCAAGCCTAGAAATTTGAGAAGGTAGAGAATGGCCTTCATGTTGTTCCTTATCAGTTTAGCCTCTGGAAAGCAAACTGAGTAAGTCCATAAGTCAGTTGGCCACTGCATTGACCATTATGGTTCCCATATGAGTCTGAAATTTGGTATCTTCAGTGGAGGTATCTGTTACATATCTGTTGCAAGAGGTTACATTGGTGGGTAGACAAGGCAGAACTTTCTCTGTACAGGCATTGCCCACTTATCTGACAGATTAGGGACCAGAGCACTGTCAGAAAGTAGAATTGGTTGACAAGTGGAATGCAGTCTTTCATCAGTTCTTCCCCTCTTGTCATTTTCCTGCAGGGAACATGAAGGACTTACAGAGGCTCGCCAAGTGAGCCTCTGTAATTACCTCATGTTCCCTACAGGAACAAGGCAAGAGGAGAAGAACTAACAAAAGAATGGACCCGGCATCAGAAGAATGGTACGTGTCTGTAATTCACAATGATTGAAAGAGTGAAATGTTGAAAAATGGGTTGTCAATAAGTGAGGGATGCCTGTAGCAGCACCCGCATTGTAGAATTTCCTCCCGAGGGAAGTCAGGCTGGCTCCATCCATTCTGAGTTTAGTGTGAGCAGCTAAAACTTGTGTTGTTTCACACGGCCTTTGGTTTTTAAAACTGAGGTGGCTGCTTTGGCTGCTTTAACTGTCTGTGGTTGTAAAGCAGTTGTGGGCAAGGTGTGGATGCTGCCCTTGGCACCTCTAAGTTCACCCTCTGAAGCCCCCAAAGCCCCTAGGTGCCTTTTTTTTAAAAAAAATCAGAATGATTTTTCAGGGTTTTTTTTCTTTTCCTCAAGCCCACACAAAATATACCCAAAGCACAGCAGTTCCCCTGATCCTCCAAAGCCCCCTGTACCTTCCAAAAAGACAAAAGGAATTTAGAAAACCAGCCCCAAATCAGCCAAAATGGCAGCCAGAAGCGATATTGTAACACTTTCGGAGCTCTGCAACCTTTTGGGTGCAGGGTGGGAAAATGGGCTCCACCTTGTAATGCAATAGTGCACCTTTACTTTAAAATTACTTTTAAAGGGTCATTTTCATCTGTTTTTAAAAGTTTTAATTTCTGTATTTAATTTTTAATCTTTTTTTAACCTATTGTACATCATCTTGGGAGCCCTGGTGTGTGAGAGGTGATAGATAAATACAATTAATCAATCTACCAATCTATCAATTCATCTATTGACTTAAATTACAGTATTTAAATTATAATAATTACAACAAATTTGCGCCTATATACATCAGTCAGTGTATTCAGGATTCTATCTCATGTCTGGAAATGCATATCTTATTTTTGGGGTAATGCACACATGGCCGTTCTGCAACAAAGACTTTTAAACATATATAGAGTGAGAAATGCCAGATATTCAAGCTAGCATCAAGAAAGGAAGAGGCACTAGGGATCATGTTGCTAACATATATTAGATAATGGAGCGCAGTAAAGAATTTCAGAAGAAAATCAGTCTGTGCTTTGTAGATTACCTTTGATTGTGTAGATCATGAAAAACTATGCATTGCTCTCAAAGAAATGGATGTGCCACAACATTTGATTGTACTGATGCATAACCTACACTCATGACGAGAGGCTACTATCAGGACAGAATAAGGAGAAATTGAATGGCTTCCAGTTGGCAGGGTGGTCAAGCAAGGCTACATTTTATTACCCTATCTGTTTAACTTAGACACTGAACATATCATATATAAAGCAGAATTAGATTCAAAGGAAAGAGGCCTGAAAGCTAGAGGATATGGAGGACAATTTAATATATGTAAATGACACCATACTACTAGCAAAAAATAGCAAAGACTTGAAACGTTTACTGAAAAAAGTCAAGCAAAGAAGTGTAAAGACAAGTTTACAGGTGAACATTAAGAAAACAATAATGACCACAGATAATTTACATAACTTTAAAGCAAACAATCAAGATCATGAAATAGTCACAGATTTTCCATATATTGGCTCAGTCATTAATCAGAATGGAGACTGCAGTCAAGAAATCAGAAGAAGACTAGGACTTAGAAGGGCAGCTATGAAAGAACTAGATAAGATCCTGAAGTATAAAAATATACCATTGAATACTAAAGTTAGGATTGTCTATGCCATTGTATTTCCGGTATCTATGCATGGTTGTGAAGAAAGCTGATAGGAAGAAAATCAACTCATTTGAAATGTCGTGGTACAGAAGAGTTCTACAGAAATCATGGATTGCTAAAAAGAAAAATAAATAGGTTCTAGACGAAATCATGCCTGAGCTTTTCCTAGAAGCCAAGATGACTAAACTGAGACTGTTGTACTTTGGCCGTATCACGAGAAGACATGACTCACTAGAAAAGACAATATTGCTTGGTAAGGTAGAAGGCAGCAGGAAAAGAGGAAGAACACATTATAGATGGACAGACTCAGTCAAGGAAAACACATGTCTGAATCTGGAAGACCTACGCAGGGCTGTTGATGATAGGGTGACCTGGAGGTCTCTCATTAATAAGATTGCCCTAAGCTGAAGTCAGCCTGAGGACAGGTAACAACAACACACGGCCAGGCTTTGCTTGAATGAAAGAGGGAAAATAAAGGAAGTTATGTCTGTTTCTCTAATGTTTGTATATATTTGGACCTGGTGATGATGCAAGAATCTCTCTAAGAATCTCTCTGATGGTAGGGATGCATAGAGAACTAGCTATAATCTAAATCACTGTCTCATGTAACCACAAAATAATTCATTCTCATTCATTTGGAGATATATGGTTGGAATGGTTAACAGTATGTTCCTTATCAGCAAAGAGGGTTTTCATGGCTGCTACCTACCCTGCCTTTCTGGGCAGCACTCATTTAGCAAAGATTTATAGGTCTTTCCTTTGCTTCATGGTGTGCTGGGAGGGAGTGAAGTCTTGTTCTAAGCAGGGCATTGCAGTGAATCAGTAGCTTAAGGTATTCCTAGAAAATCACAACTTTTTGATGACTGCTCTGTATGAAAACTTTCTATAAAATGTCCAGAATGTGTGTTATAAACTGACTTAGGAAGTCCAATAAAGTCGCAAGCCTTGGCAGGCTCCTAAGCTAGATTTATAGTCTAATGGAATATGGAATTTCCATCATCCGTCTTTTTCTAATCTCCTCAATGACCTTTTTGCATGTGAAGGTTTACCATTTTCATGCAAAAAGGAAAATCCACTGTTTTCCAGGCATTTGAATGTAAATAAAAGGCCTTAAAATATTTTAACATGTTTAGTTCTTGAGCAATTCAGTTTCGTTTGGTTTTATATTTAAGATGGTCTTGTGATTTCTTTTCCCTTCTTTTTCATGTGCACATTCTGGATTGTTCATCCAGCTATCTTGCTATGCGTTGTTTATCTTGACTTAGTATGGTTTTCCCATGCCCTGTTAACCTACAGCTGATACATGACTGTAACTGGGTATCAGTATAATGCCCCTATTTCTATGCTTACAGTCATACTGGATTGTAGAATTTTTTAACCATACACTTTTTAAAAGCAGAACAAGACGTATATGGACAGAAACCCCACAACAACAGTGCAGACCTCTGCATGTCAACCAGGATCTATGTCTCAGTGAATGTAGAGGAATGCAGCTCAAATCTAGGGGCCTTTCTGCACTATACTGTTATAGTGCTATCATTCCACTTTCAGCATCCTATGGAATCCTGGGATTTGCAGTTTAGGGAGCAGCATTTAGCATTCTCAGCCAGAGAGCTCTTTGGCTTCAGTAAACTACAAACACCAGAATTCCACAGAATGCTGAAAGTGGAATAATAGCACCATAACAGCGTAGGGCGGAAAGGCCCTAAGATTCTACCACAGGGTGGGCAAGTTGTGGCATTCCAGATATTGTGAATTTCCAGGTGCTGGATTTTGGCTCCCATCATTCCTCACCTTTGTCTGTATGATGGCCTGTGACCCTTCACATGCTGATGAATTTCAATTCCCATCAGCCTTTGCTAGCATGGCTAGTGGACAGGATAATGGGAACTGGACTCCGACAAGCTCTGTAAGGCTTTGGTTCCCACCTCCACTGCAATCTCTTTCTCTACTTTTCTATAATGTGATCTGCTTATGGCTCTGTTGTTAGTGGTCTCTTATGCAAGAGCATTAACAAGGCCTTTAAAAAGGTGCTTGGCACCCATTAACAGATTCCAAATCTGTTTGTTTGCTGCTCTTTGCTCCACAGAAAGAGCAGAGAGTTCTCTCCCACTATCCCCTCCCTTTCTTCTATTAAAATCTGGTAATTGAAAACCTATCTTGTTCTTACAGAATGGTTTTGCTGTTGTAAGGCCCCCAGGTCATCATGCTGAAGAATCAACAGCCATGTAAGTACCAGGGAATATTGCCCATCTTGGAGCACTAGGGTTACTGGCAATCACCTGCATTGTGCATGTCTCTGAGGGGCTCTAATTGTTAGCAGATGACTGCAAAGGCTTTCGAGGTACTCCCAGAAGTAGATTTATGGTCTCAGACATCATATAGCTTTTTAAAAACATGCACATGCGCACACACGCTCCAGATATTCATGCACAAATACCCTGAACATTATTTATAACTGTTTTCTTGACCGACATGCTTTGTAAAATTTCTGTTCTTCTCTATTCCACAGGGGGTTCTGCTTTTTTAATTCGGTTGCAATTACTGCCAAATACTTGAGAGACAAGCTAAATATAGGCAAGATATTGATTGTAGATCTGGTATGTATATTCTTGGCAAGCCTTATCATTTTAATCCACCTAGATAAAAGCTGGGGGTGGGTGTAGGGAGAGAGAGAGAGAGGAAGAAATAAATGTTGTAATTTTTTTTTATTTTATATGTTAGGCTTTCCTGCCTTTAATACTTAGAAGTAATAAAGGTGTGTGTTTTTCCTCTGAATTTGGGAACTCATTAAATCCAGGATGGCAGGACTGAAACCATAAACATGTATGTTTCACTTTAATGGTGTTAACTGCAATTTTAATGAGAAGAAGGGGCAGATCAGGGTGACTTTTATGGTTCTTAAATGAATTGATACTTCCACTGTTAAAATGACCCAACAAGTACCCAAGTTTACTTTTCCCTGCAGAATATAAATTTCAAATAGTTAAATTATGTGGCTTTGGTTTGGTAACCAGTTTCGCTTGCCTTCTTAAACTGACAATAACTTGGCTTGTTGTGCAACATGGGCGGCTTTTTGTTTTTTTTAAAACAGATCAACAAGATCTTTCCCCCTGAGTTTTGAAACTGTGTATACTAGTACAGTATGACCTTCGTGCACGCCAGCTTATTCAATAACAATAAAACGAGGAGCTCTTTGGATGAGATTTATCCTTTACTGAACACGAATGTTTCAGATAATAAATGGTTGGTTTGAACACAGTTGTCCTTTGGTGTGTTGTCTATCCATTTTCCTAGTGAATAATGAATTGAGCTTCAGCCTCCTGCTTCAGGATCAACTTCATACGCAGTCTTAAGGAAAAGCTAAAGGTTGATTTATGAGCCCCATTTTTTTTGTTTTGCCTACATTTGGGAGGAGGTGTAATAAGCTGACTGAAAAAAAAAGCATAGACAGGAAATGAACCCTGGCATTCAAACCTAACCTGTTACATCTGCATTTAATTAATTTTTGCAGGTGATAAAAGATTTAAAGACAAAATATGTTAAATATTTTTAAGCCACAGACTTAATAGTTTAAATCTTATTCATATCAGCACTTATAATTAAATCTTATCATGAAGTCATGGCCTTAGCATTTCTCCCAAGCGAAACATGCGTCACAATCATTGAAGGTGGTGCAAGGAAAGAAATCTGAGAATAATCATATAGAATCATTTTTAGAAATATTTAAGGATCAAGTACTAGAATTAAAACAACAAGCACACTGCATAAGCTATGGTGCGTTTTTGCCCCAAATTAGAATTCCAGTGTACAAAAAAGTAACATGAGAATAAGCAATGTGCTTAAGGTACACTTTTTTTAGAGACAGAGCCAACATGGTGTACTAGTTTGAATGTTGCACTAGGAATCCAGAAAAGCAGGGTTTGAATCCCTGCTTGGCTGTGGAAATCTGCTGTGTGACCTTGGGCAAGTTACACTTTCTCATCTCAAGAGGAAGACAATGGCAAACCTCTAAATACATTTTGCCAAGAAACTCCTATGAGAGGGTTGCTATAAGTCAGGGCCAACTTGAAGACACATAATAACTAGATACATTTTTGTTACTTTTGGAGCTAATTAGAACTCTAGTGACCCACTCCCCAAATGAGATCTCCTTTCTGACCACAACAGTACATCATTTTGTATCACAAATAAAATAAAATAAAAAAAATCATGGGACCTTTTTTTGTTCCAGTGTGTTATATTGGCTGGGACCAAAAGGATCAATGGCAACAGGAAATAGATTTATTGGGTCTTCTTGTAGCTGTAGCAGCTGTCATTGTCATTGTTCTGACTGTTGTTTGTAAGAACAAATAACACTTTGCACACCAAGCAGCAGAAAACTGGGGACATTATTGTCAACAGTATGGAAATCCAGAATACCTAGAATCATAGAATTGGAAGAGACCACAAGGGCTATCAAGTTCAGCCCCTTGACATGCAGGAAAACACTCCTGACAGATGGCCATCCAGGCTCTGTTTAAAAACCTCCAAACAAGAACAACACACTCCAAGGCAGCACATTCCACTCTCAGATTGCTCTTACCCTCAGGAAGTTCTTCCTAATGTTTAGACAGAATCTCTTTTCCTGAAGTTTGAAGCCATTGCTCCATGTCCTAGTCCCTGGAACAGCAGAAAACAGGCTTGCTCCATCCTCCATATGACATCCCTTCAAATTAAATATTTGACTATCATGTCGCCTCTTAACTTTCTCTTCTCCAGGCTAAACAAACTGAGCTCCCTAATCCTCTCCTCATATGCCATGGTTTCCAGACCTTCTACCATTTTGAGCGCCCTGCTCTGGACATGTTCCAGCTTCTCAATATCCTTCCTGAATTGTGATGCCCAGAACTGAGCACAGTATTGTAGGTGGGGTCTGGCCTAAGTAGTTGTAGGTATGGTTCTGTTCTTGGTAGGTGTTCTGTACATGGTAGATGTAGTTTTGTGCACATTCTGCTTGAGAATGGGATCCTGAAGGACCAGAATGTTCTGGCAGAAGTGGACCATGAAATCATGCTGAAGGACCTAGAGATTCCTAGAGAAAACGTATTTTTTCTGTGGCAGGGGCAAATACAGTAAGAATTTTTAAAATAAATAACAAATAAAATAATGCATGAATAATCAGATCTGTGAATGCTGAACCTGTGAAAGTAGAGGGCTGACTGTAGTTAAAATCAGGATGTGCCTGGATTATTGTGTAGAACTATGGGTACTACCTTTCCTGAGCAGATCATGTATTTTTTGCTGCAGAAAGGAGCCAAAATATTTGTCTTGTGAAGAACGCTGCCTTTTCCATACCTCACTCAGCTTCATAGGGCAACCCCAGACTTCAGTAGTATGAGAGACGGAGAGCTTCTCTTGACCTCCTTTATCCATATGCATAAATGTTATAACCTGTCATGGCATATGATTTCCCCCCTATACATCTTACTTGCTTGCTTCTCAGAGGCATAGTTACCGGGAGAGCAAAATGCAAATATTGGCCCCCAGATAAGAATTGGGCTCCCCAAATGAAATTTTCTTTCATTCCCCAAATTTCTGGCACTGTAGCAATTTATAATTTCAGTTGAACATTTGGAGATATAGGCCGTTTCTGCACTAGACTGTTGTAGTGCTATTATTCCACTTTCAACATCCTATGGAATCCTGAGCTTGCAGTTTAAGGAGGGGCCTTTAGAATTCTCAGCCAGAGAGCTCTTTGACCTCAGTAAACTACAAACTCCAGAATTCCACAGGATGTTGAAAGTGGAATAATAACACTATAACAGTGTAGTGCAGAAATGGCCATAGCTTAAGCATCCAAAGGTCAGATTTCTCATCCCCCTCAATAGCTACACACCTGCTCTTTGTGAACTGAAAAGACCCAAAAGCAGTAACCTTTTCTCATTAGGGAGTTGTTCTAACCCATCCTTGCTATGTACACTCTATTATATGCTGCCCTGAGATCATTAGATATAGGATAGGATATAAATACTTTAAGTAATCAAAAATATGAGCGTTTTACCTTTTTTTTAATAAATATTATATATAAAATAAATATGATAAGTAGAAGTAATAATGCTCTTTTCTATGTATCTCAGCTCTTCAATGTCTTTTAAAAGAGGTGACAGCCAAAAATGTGCACCGTATTATCAGAATAGTCGTACCATAGATTTGTATGTAGTCCTTATGAATGCTTTATTCAAATGACAGATTTATTTCTGGGCCATTTTTAATTTTGATCCATGGTAAGGATGATTAGGAAAGTTGTAGGGGCCTGCTGATATGGAAGTAAGCAATTAGTGGAGTGTCTTCTTCTGGACTGGTTGAAGAGGAATGTGGCTGTGGCAGCCTTTAAACTGGGAAAAATATGACATGAAAGGTGCTGATAATGTGTGTTGTCTGAAGAAAGGAGAAGTTGCCAAGTGAGATTTAAAGTACTTTAAAATCAATGGGTTGGATCCAATTTCTGCATCAAGCATGCCTTTTCAATCTATTGATTGATTTTCTGCCTTTCCTGGAAAACTTGCATAGTTTAGAAGTTGTTCCCAAGTTGCAAGAAGTGACATTTTAAAGAGTTGGTGACACACAAGCTCATAATAATAACTACATCCAGACTACATTTGACTTCATTATACCTGGAAATCTTTGAATGACACCCTGTGATATATTACAATGATTACCTGTACAATCAGCTATTACCTCTCCATGGGAACAGGTTTCACTAAACATACTAATGAGCTCACCATGAATTTTTAAAATTCCTTCAAATATGTTTTGCGGTTTCACTTTCCCAGGAGCCATTTTCTATAATGAAATAACATAATCCCATTTCAGCATTAATTTGAACATATCAATAATAGCCTAATAATATTATGGATTCATAAAACATCCCATGGGATCACAGTGTAACTCCAGCCCAAAATAACTGAAACTAAATCTTAGCTTGGGCAAAATGTAGATAGCTAGTGCACTCACATTTCATTATTTTGGAAGACCCGTGTTCCCACTGGAGAGAAATGCATTTAATGACATCAAGAGAGAGATCCAAGAATCTGAGATCACTCCCTCCCTTTTTTACTTGGTGTGTGGCCTTGTAAAATCTATAGCAGCCACATAAGCACATGCAAAAGAGGAATAAAAATTATTTTGTTTGTGGACTGATTAAATTGTAGATCTAAACTTCAGTTTTGAAAAAGGTATATAGAGCATCAAGGCCTGAATGTTCTTGTTCCAACTAGAGCAGATCCATTGAATTAATGTGTCTTCTCTAGTTAGGACTAACACATAGGATTCAAATCTGGGTATGATTTTATTGACCTGCACAAAACATAAGGAAAAAAAATGTAGTTCTAATGTGGTGTTTACCATGAGATTGTCCCAATTTGTCTGTGTAGGTTTGAATCCAAATTAGTAAAGATGCAACTGGCCTAAAATCAAGTTCATCTTCCCTAGAGCAGCTCCCTCAGCCATCTAAAAATGCCATACATGGTCAGAGGATCTTGCTGAGTAGGGTGACCTGCAGGGATTTCCACCAGCAGATAATACCCTGAATGTACCAGATTCTATCTGGTCTTGGAAGCTAAGCATGATCAGGTCTGGTTAATATAAACAATGCCAATGTATGCTAAGCATCGGAGGCTATATTCAATGGAAGGAAATGGTAAATCACCTCTGAATATTTGTTGCCTAAGAAACCCCTATGAAATTCATGGAATTGCCATAAGTCAACTAACAGCTTGCAGGCATGTACACACAGGCTAAAACTAACCAGAAAGTGATCTGCCCATGATAACAGTGTCACATACAGTTCATCTGTCTTGGAGCACAACTCCATTGGAAAAGAATCGGACATTGAGGTGGTATCCTCCTGCTGTTGGGCCGGATGCTACTTGGGAGAAGTCCAAGATTATCGTGGCAGACATGAAACCCTGAGTCTCTCGTGACTAAGGGTCTACAGCATGAATGTTGAAATCCACCAGAACAAGAAGTCAGGGGTAATCTAGAGCCAAACCTGAGACAGATCACGGTAGCTCAGGAAAGGAAATTGTTAGCCAGCTGATAATGGACACCAGCAGAATCCCTGCATTGTCCCATCTGCCTAACTGCAGCCAGAGATGGACCAAGCAATCCAACCACTTGAGATGGGAAGCAAAGTGCTGCCTCTCCCCACTGCCCACTAAATAAGGAGAGAATTATGTTTACCCCTTCCCACACCCTAGAAATAAAAGGATGAGGATGAAGCATGGTGTCTGTACTACCTCCCCTCCCCAGAAGTAGAAGGCAGTGTCCCTCTGGCAGGAGGAGGAGAAGCAACCTCACTCCTGCCAGGACAGAAGCCAGGTTGACTAGTGACACAGATCTGAGTAGGACCAGCTTCTAATGCAGGGGAAACACAGGGATGCCATAGTCATGGCTTCCTCTTTTTGCTGTGGTGGGAGGGGGCATGACACCACTGCTGTATACTCTTCCCCTTTCTTCTCATTCAGTATGGAAGGTGGGTGTCATCAGGGTGCTGGTATGGTGAGTATCATGAGCTCTTGCAGGACAAAGCAGGGAGGAGTGGTGAATTTGCTGCTCCAGGTACTCTAGCCGCTGAGGTGAACACCCCAGCCAGTCTAATGGCTGCACTGCCCTGACTGCATTAGGATGCATTCAAAATTGACAAGATGCTGGACTGAGGATCTGGTGAGACAGAATTTTTGGAGACCTCTGCCATTTCTTACTCCCCTACCCAGGCCTAGCCTGCTGTATCACAGAATAACTCAGTAACCAGACCTGGGTGGGAAACACTCCCAAATCTTCTCTCTACCAAGTTCATGTAATAAAAACCAGATGGAGAATCAAATCTAGGATGAGTAATGTTTTCCAAACAAATGACTTGGCATTAAAAAGCATGATGTTCAGGCTGCAAAGTGTACTTTTATTGTCACTATGACTTTCTCGGTTAGACTTCAACCTGGATGGAGGGACAATCATGAAGACCACCCTCCATTCTCTCTAATGGCCGGGTTGGAAACTGCCATCTCTCCCTGCCAGTAATTACTTGTATTACTTAACCATTCTAGAAATGTGGTGATGGGAGAAGTCAAATTAGGGCATTTACCCCTTCCCCCAAAAAAATTCTGCCCCCCATGAAATTTTCCTTCAGTCTCCACATTTTTAGCATGAAGTAATTTAAAATTTCAGTTGAGCATTTAGAAATACAGTCTAGGCATCCAAAAAAAAAAGGGGGACGGCTGGCAAATTCACCAAGGAGATATGAATATAGCAAATACAATAGTTCTAGATGTAAATAATTTTCAAATGTCTCCCACTCTCCAGTATTAGAAATTTGAGGTCTGTTTGTCCTCTCTCCAAGATGTGTCTTCAGGGTCTGCTAGCACAGCGATTTCAGAAGATGCAAAATTTGTAAGAGAGTGCCATCTTGCACTTCCAAATTTCCTGTTTCCCCATGGCATTTTTCACTCTCTTTCTCCCTCTTGTTCTGTCTCTAACACACACACACACATCCCACATAAAAACTGCCCTTAGCCTCCAAAGTTCTTCACCCCCCTCTGATGTCATCCCTTAATTGCAGTTACACCAGGGGAAGCTGCTAGCTCCACAATCAACAGGTCAGTCAGTCCACTGTAGATTTTAATTCATACTTTAAAAAAGCTGTCTTCACAACTCTGTGATCTACTTGCTAAAGGAACCCGATGTCCTCAGGCATGCGAAGGGTCTTTAGCTCATTGCCAGAGCTGAACAAAGGTTCCACACTAGTCAGCTTCTGTACATGGAATGGAGAGGGAGCATCTTGCCCTATGCTTCAGGAAGCAAAATGCCTTGAGGCAGCCCTGAAGGCATCACTTGCTTCATGTAAAGGCTATATCCTGCTGAAATACCTCCTCAACTCCTCCAAGTGCTTCATTCCTCAAACCCAAAAATGTGATAACAACCATGCCTTTGTTAGTGCCCATATTTTCCTATCTGTGGATCTCTATGCTGGAATTAGAAAATAATCTTCGTAATCATTTGAATTTCCCCACAAGGATGAAGCTACAGGCGGCTACAATGATAATGGTTTTACTAGAAATGTGGAACTGCCATCCTTTGAAGGGATTGAAAGTCAGCTTCAAATCTCATTTGTTGCCTCAGAACACAAAAAAGATACAGTGTATACATCCCTGACTGGTGACAGGGATTAGCTATGATGGATCAGTGAATCTGCTCTGAACTTTAGTTTGAACTTAGATGGAGTTATCCAAAATGCTGAATCCCATTTCCTATATGAGATATAGGAAATATTGAAAAGTGTCTTTACAGGTTGGTTTAAAAACCAGACCTGAATCATCATGCTACTGACACAGAAGTCGCCCACTAACACTTCATGACTTTTCACATGTGCTCTGCTTACTCCTTGGAGAGGTTTTAGTCCCCACTTCCTAGTAAGATGCATCCACTCTGAAGCTCATTCACTAAAAAAAAGTCCAAAAATTAGGGATCGTCTCATCACTGCACCATCTGCTACATTTACCTCCAGTGTATCAACATGGCAGTGGGGAAATCCAAAGGACCCCTTGCCCAGAGCCCCTTCAAGCCTGGTGCCAGCCCTATGAGAGAAGCATGCTTTAGAGCAGGGGGAGCAACTGTTTTTGTTCCTGTTTTTCCTGTTTTTGTTGCACTGTGATTTCCGCTATCTCTAGCCATGTAGCCAATGGTGGAGCTGCTGTCCAACATCTGGAGGGTCACATGTTCCCCCTTCATACTTCAGAAGTTTCCCTTCCCAACAGCGCTGTGACTGTTTGTTTGTTTGTTTATTTAAGTGTTTGTATCTTACTCTTTATCCTGAGCAGTCTAGTTGTTGCATTTTGAATTAGCTGCAGTTTCTAAGTTGTATACAAGGGCAGCTCCATGTAGAGTCCATTGCTGTAGTAGAAGTAATAGTTGTTACCAGTGCCTAGACTACTGTGGCTAATTTAACCCTGTCCAGGAAACAATTGGAAGACCAATTGACTATGAGCAAATCAAAACCTCTTTCTAATCTCAAAACCCATTTTTCATGGAAATATATTCCATTGGTTTCTTTTTTATGTGGATATGCTTCTTAAGGAAGCATGTTTAGCGCTGTGGCTTTACAATAGTATGTAGAAACTGTGACTGCTTATAAGCAGTATGTATGTAGCTGCACAGTATTGTGGGCATGGGCTGATCTTTTTGGCACTTCAGCTGCTCCCTGCCAAAGGATTTGTGATGCAGCCGTTCATCAAAGCGTTCTGCCAGTATATATCCATCAGGATGAATGGCACTCTTGGCCTTTGGAGGCTCAGGCTGCTCAAAGCTAATGAGATCATATTCTTAGATCGTCAGCTGCGGCCGTCATGATTTTATGAACATGAAGTATGAAGCCTTTTCTGCATCTGGGTTGCCTTTTGATGTGGATCTTGCTGCTGAGGGACTGCTAACTGAACTGAACATTTCAAGGAAGCCAATTTACTCAGCTGGTTGCAAACCCTTTGACCTCTATAGTAGAATTTGGCAAATCAATGAATACGCGAATGTTTTTAGTGTTCTTTCAAGAATGGCAAAAATGCTCCATAGCCCATAGATCCTTCTGCAAAATACTATTTTGTATTTTAAACATTCATCTTTTTTTAAGGCCAATGAGACTAGTTAATTAAGCCTAAGGGGTTATGAACTGTTGGCAGTTAATAAGTCATAAAATTCCTCCATAAAACAGGATGCTAGATTCCATCACTGAGACAGGGAGTACAAAGAGCCGGTGTATAATATTTAATTGTACAAAAGGACTGGGATTTCTCAGTGACTGCTCATCTGGAGTCTCAAGGGCATGCTCACTGTGGTTTCCTGATTTTTAGAAGCCAGTTTAAAAAATGAGTGTATTAAAGAGTAATTTGCCTGAAAGTTCAGGAAGTTTGGGGTGGGGAAGGGTGGGTGGAAAGGGGTAGAGGGGGAAAAGGAAGGAAGGAAAGAAGGAGGGAGGAAGACAAAGAGAGGGAATGGAAGAAGAGAAGAGAAAGCAAATTTTAAAAAATAAAAATAAAAATGAGGCTCTCGGCACATTGGCTTGGACATGATTGCATTTGTCATCTGCTTTCTTTCCCCTTTAGGATGTTCACCATGGCAACGGTACACAGCAGGCTTTTTATGCTGACCCCAGCATCCTGTACGTCTCCCTCCATCGCTATGATGAAGGCAACTTTTTCCCTGGCAGTGGAGCCCCAAATGAGGTTAGGTTTATTTCTTTAGAGCCCCACTTTTTTTATTTGTATCTTTTCAGGTAATTGCATTGCATGATTACCCCTAATTTTCTCATCCTCCTCTGGTGCTTTAAATTGCCCTAGATTACCAAATAGCCCACTGAGACCGAGAAGGGGCGGGTGGGTAGAACAAGTGCATAACCCAGAACAGTCCTTGTCAAGCAGGCCTAGGTTGATTTGACAGGCCGTTTGATGTTTTTAACCCCCCTCTTTCTCTCAAAAGGAACGTTTCTGTATGTTTTCTTATTTTGATTCCCTCCCTGCTTTTCCTCTTCATCCTCCCTCTGGCACTTGCCCCTCCTTTCCTCTCCCTTTTCAGGTTGGAAGTGGCCCTGGTGAAGGTTATAATATAAATATTGCTTGGACAGGTGGCCTGGATCCTCCCATGGGAGATGCAGAGTACCTCGCGGCATACAGGTTGGTTCTTGTTTCCTTCTGAAAAGTGCCAAACAGAAGTAACAGGAAAATAACTGAAAGAGTTCAAACTCCAGCAGTCTTGAAAAGCCATAAACATGACCTGAGGTGGAATTGGCTTAAAGTAAAAAGAGAGGAAAAAACCTCTTGTTTGGAGACTTCACTGGTCAGTGTTAATCTTCTTGGCCACACACAAGCCAAAATATATTCATTCAGTGCCTGAAATAATGACAAAGATGCTTTGTATTGTTGAGTTGTTGTTGTCTTCAGCCTGTAAAACAATTAAAAGACCTTTCAAATCCAAGGAATATAATGAAGCATGCTAATCAGGAGTAAAAATCAATGTTGGAACCTTGGTCTAAAAAGAATGGGGGGTGTCCCCTGATGATTTCTCCATAGACTGTTGCTATATAAATAGTCTGCAATTTCATGCCATAGTCTGCATGCTAGCCTGTTCTCTCTGGGGGTGAGGACAAATGGATCCTCTGAGGTTGGCTTGTACAAATGATGCCACCCATTGAATTGGCCCTTTTGACATCTAGTGTCTCCTGGCCTGCTCCATTTCATGCCATAATCTAACCCAGATTTCCCCAACATGATAAAACTTCAGGTGTTTGAGGCTACAGTTGTTGGCATTTGCCATATAGCTGGGCCTGAGGAGAACTGGAGTATAGAAGATTTTGCATTTACCCATATGTGAAATTATTGATCTCAAATTCTTCCATCAAATGTACAAAGAAATTTGTTGAATTTGTTAGGTTTCTATGTAAAAAAAAATGAAACAATCAAGATTCACATTGTCCAAATTCAATAGGTATAGATACTCCCAGGGTGTGTGTGTGTGTGTATTATAATAAATATATAATGTATGTGTGTGTGTGAGAGCGAGAGCGAGAAAGAAAGGCCTTTCCCACAGGTTACTAGATCCTGGTGGCATCTCACAGGGATTCCAGTATAGCCTGTTCCATGAGGGGAGTGTTACAGGAGCTCTCCCCTCTGCACCAGCTGCCTGAAGGAATGGAGGAGGCATAATGGCCACACCTCTTCCTTTCGCAGCACAGTCAGGCACTGTCCCAGGCTGTGCTGGGGCAGGAAGCATGCAGAAGGGCAGCAGGAGGGCAGTGTGATTGCCGGTCATTGATGGGAAGAACCTGTCAATGATTTATGGCACAATTGCACTGCCTGGGGATGGGAGAACGAGGGGACATGGACAACATCAGGCAGAACTGTTGTCTGAGTCCCGTACTTCTCCCATCCCCAATGCGGGATGACAACGTCCTGTGGAAAGGGCCAGAGAGAAAGAGAGAGAGAGGGAGAGAGAGAGAGAGAGTATTCCCAGTATGCAGGAAATATGCATGGATTCAAAAGCAGATTTTAAAGAACTAAGTAGAGTCTACTCAGAGCCTACTGCCTGAAAGGGAAGATCTATCAGTTTCACTTTTATCCTCTTCAGATTTGTTTAATTGCTCCCCCCGCCACCATTCCAAATACAAGAAAGTTTGCAAACTTTTGAGATGTTTTGTATTTTAAAAAATGTCATCTATTCAAGGCACTGGGTTGTGGAATTAATTAATCTCTGTAGCCCTAGTGAAGAGGTTCCAGAGGTCTTCGACTTTACTTTATATGATGTCCTTCTGTCAGAAAACAGAACTTAAATGATATATAGAGGAAGGTAGCCACACCACTTTGCCATTCATAGTCAGCTTTCTAAAGAACTTAGATGAGCTACATTTTAGATTATTGGTAATGCTGGCTGGGGGATTCTGGGAGCTCTCCCCGGAAAAGTGAATCTTTCCACACTCTGATTTTCTGGTATTGCAGCTTCATAGCTTAGGTTTTGACTTACCTGCTATGGTGAAAGTACTTGGTGAAGTCCTGCAAATTGGGGGTAGCCAAGCTTCTTGGGGTCTAGATAGAAATGTCAGGTAAAGTTTGTAAAGGCTACAGTTCAAAACTTTTCCAACAGACAATGAAACCACTGAGTAATTTCTACTCTGACCACTGTCAAAAGTTATAATTTCAAATGTTATATCTACTGCATACCTTCATTGCACTGCAAATATACCACAAACCCTATAAAACATGATTTCCCCCTCCCCTAAACACTCTTGGGTGGCCCATGAATACACATAGCATTGAGATGGTTTTGTATTCAGACATAACACACCTGAAATTGAAACAGCACCAAACACAGAAATAGCATAAAATCACAGTATTGCACTGTTTCTGTAAAATGGGTTTTGGTTTTATATATATTATTTGCCTACCGTGGCAAACACTTAGTCAAAGACTCAATTACTGAAAGGTAGGCTGTCAAAGCTGGTAAGCCTCAAATGGTACCTCCTCTTAATACTTTCATTAATCCTCTGCCAAGATCTTTCGAGAGCTGAAAAAGAAACACAAATCAAGAAAAAAAAATAGGGTGCTTAGATGTCTCAAGGGCTTGGTGCTGGATCTCAACTTCCCTCGCCTCTTAAATGCTTGGTTCACAGTCAACCTTGGTAAGTAATGGCGCAATATTAAAAATATTAAACTGAGCCAAGCACGCTTGGCATTGAGTTCAACCACATTGTTATCAGAAAAATAAAAAATATAACCATTGGACTGCTGTTATCTTGTTCGGAAGGGGTAGCAATACATTCTGAAGTAACAGCACAGGTGCTAGTTAAGAACTAGTCTTAAAAAAGGCAAATCCTTTTAAGCTAGACTGAAGGGACTTTTGGGACCAGTGAGTACAGCAAAGAGAGCTGTATGCAAAAGGCCTCTTACAGTTCTCATATTTAAGAGCAGATGTCAGAGAGAGGAGAAGCTGTGAAACAGTTTCTTATAGGGAGTGGCTGATGGAACTCACCATCCATGACAGCCTTTTCCTGAGTAGCAGCAATGGTAGATAGTCTGGGCATTTTTTCTTCCCACAGTGCACTATTCCTAGTACCATACCAGATCAATGTGTCTGTGTGTAGGGGGCGGGGGTTATGGCTGCCAGGAAAAATGGTGGAGAATATTCATGGGAATATTTGCAAAGCTGTCTTCCTTTTCTCAAGGATAGGGGAGAAAAAGAAAAAAAAATCTCAGGACTTCCCTCAGAAAAATGTTGTCCAAGAAATTTCAGCTCAGCATTTTCCCATACTGTGTATGACGTGGAGAAGGTTTACTTGTGGTACAGGAAACTGGCTGTCTGAATACATTTACTTGCTTTCGTATTTGCTCCTTTCAGTCTGAATGAAAGGATACTTTAGTTCATTTAGATGAGTGGTTTACTTAGGCTGAAAGCCTGAATTTTTAATATCCTTGGATATTAACGAGAAAAGCAAGTATCCTAACCATGTGTATGACATAAATCACACCTTCTAACCCAAACTTTACCCCCCAGTGCCCTCTAGATGTTTGGGGCTACAACACTCATTATTCCCAGCCAGCATGACCAACCAAAGGGTACCAGGCTGAGGAAGCTGTCCCAGACTAAGGCTATGTCTTAGAGCAGTGTTTCTTAACTTGGTGTCTAGAGACCCTTGGGGGTTCCCAGAGCCCTTGCTGCTGGACACCATCAGTAGCAAATGCTATACAGATGTGGCAGTGGGGGGAAAGTTTGCAGGTGCTGAAACTGCTCCCTTGTTTTCAAACAAGGGAGCAGTTTGGGTATGCACACACATACACCTGTTCCTGTGCCTCTGATGAAAGGGGCATGATGGCAGGCATGGGCACACACTCAGACTATGACTCTGGAGACCACACTCTGAATCTCTACGTGGTCATGGAAATCCACTGGATTACCTCAAGAAAGTAACATTCTTTCAGCCTCGGAGAAAGGCAAAGGCAACAAATTGTTCCAAGAAAACTGTCATGATAGATTTGCTTCAGGATCATCATAAGTCAGTTTTCAGAAGGGAGAGATATGATAGCTAGAAAGAACCTTCCTCTCTCAGTGGCGCTTTGTTGTTGTGTGCCTTCAAGTCACTTCTGACTCATGGCAACCATAAGGTCAGCTTATCACAGGCAGTTATTTCGGCAAGATTTCTTCATAAGAGTTTGAGAATGTGACTTGCCCAAGGCCACACAGTGTCCAAGTGGGCATTTGATTCGTAAGCCATTTCCACACGGGCTTAAAGAAACGGTGCAGAGCGTCCTCCAAGGAGGATGTCTGCACCTGGGAGTGGACTGGGTCGGACGTACTTAGTGTAGTTCCACACCTCAGGCCACTCCGGAATGACCCAAAGTGGTCATCCAGCGTGCTTTTGAAAGACCACTTGAAACAGGTCTTTCAAAAGCACGGAGCGCGCCACTCCGTGCCCACACTTCGGTGAGATTTGCAGGCTCGCACCAGTGCGAGCCTGCAATCTGCTGGGGATGGGCTTTAGGCTGGCGAGCTTCAGCGGTTGGTGGAGAGCCTCGACCAACTGGAAGCCGCCATTTTCGTCCCTGGAGCAGTGCGGAGCGGTGGCCATGCACTGCTCCAGACCAGCCTGGACCCAAGCGTGGAGCCAAGAAGTCCGGTAAGTACTGGCATGGGGCAATTCCTTCGCCCCGTGTGGAAATGGCCATAGTCTCTAGAAACAGCAAATAAATAAATAAATAAATAAATATCTGGAAATTTGAATAAATATTTAAATCCAAATTTAAATATTTAAATCTTGAATTAAATCTTGGAGTTCTCCAGCACAAAATTTTATTTGCAGGGGATCCTCAGTAAAGAAAATGTGAAGAACCACTGTCTTAGACTGTGGGTCCATGGCTAAAGCGGTCATGTTTTCCCTCTCCATTTTTTTCATGACTCAGTCAAATTCTGTGAACTTATATTTCTCATCGCCTCCACAGTTATGCTCTAGTCCTTTAAGTGTACAGAAAGAAATCTGAAGGAAATGACTTCTTAAATTACAAGACTAATGCTGGATTTCTGTTGTTGTATGCCTTCAAACAGTTTCTGACTTATGGTAACACTAAGATGAACTAATAATAGGGCTTTCTTGGCAGGATTTGTTCAGATAGGGTTTGCTTGTGCCTTCCTCTGGAGCTGAGAGAGTGTGACTTGCCTAAAGTCAGCCAGGGGGTTCCATGGCTAAATGATGATTTGAACCTTGGTTGTCCAGTGCTCAAACCATTCTCCCACTGCTGAATTACATATATGATATTGTGCAGGCAAGAAGTAAGAAAGTTTAGATGATTGAAAAACAATAATGAGATCAGCATGTTTTTTTTTTCTAAATTCAGATATATAAATAATTATATGCTGGCTTTGGCTGGGCAGACTACTGAAGGGCATGTTAGGCAGTACCAAGAGAGAGGAATGGCCACTTGTCGGGAGTGCTTTGAGGGTTTTCCTGCATGGCAGGGGGTTGGACTGGATGGCCCTTGTGGTCTCTTCCAACTCTACATTTCTATGATTCTATGATTCTATGATTCTATGAATGAAAATAAAATAAAATAAATAAAATAAAAGCAGTCTTGGACTTTGGAGAAGCTAGAGTAGCTGCAAAAATTAATTTAAAAAAAGGAATCTAAAGCCAAAATGAAAGCCAGCATGGTGTACTGTTGGACTAAGACACTGAGAGATCCGAGTTCAAATCCTTGCTCAGCCATGGAAACCCACTGGGTGACTTTGGGCAAGTCACACTCTGTCAGCTTAAGAGGGAGGCAAGAGCAAACCCCTCTGAACAAATTCTGCCAGGAAAACATTATAATAGCTTTGCCTTAAGCTTTGTCACCTTAAGTCAGAAATGACTTGAAGGCACACAACAACAAACCAAAAGCTAAAAGGATTGTCCTGTTTCAAAGTATATTTTGTGTGTTTTTTTCAAGACCTGTTGTTTTTTTCCAGCTTAACACTAAAAGTAATTCATTTCCTTTCAGTGTCTTTGTTCTATTTTACCTTTCACACCAGACTAGATGGCTAAGTCTGTAATGTGACAACTATTTTGGACTATTTAAAAATTAAGAATACATGACTTGAATGATCTCTTCATACTACATTCACCACTATCATGTTGACACCTAAAGCAAAGTATAGAATCATGGGACTGATTAAATATTTACGTGACTTTTAGGCTACGAAATCCATCTTACCATGAGGCTAATATTTGATGTAATGATAAACTACTGAGCAGATGTGAGCCCCAGGCTAATGAATTTCCTCTTTTCTTCCCCTGGCCTTCTTCTATTACAAATGACAATTACCAATGCCTGATGCTGGTTTAATGGAAAACCATCGTCTGTCATTCTGTCCAAATCCAGCAAACCATACTTATACAGATTCTTTTTATGCATGTTTGGATGGTAATGGCAAACTGTGGTTTGTGCAGATTTGGAAGAAATGGTGAACTGGTTTATACAAAACCTGGCTGGATGTTTGTAGTCATTGTACACATGGAAGGATGGAAAGGAAAGAAGAAAAGTAAGCATGCAAGCTCAGGATTCTTGCCTATTTACTGTCATGCCATTAAATTATGGTTTAGCATGATTTAATCTGAGAGCCAGTATGATGTATTGGACTATGAATCTAGAGACAGTGTTCGATTCCCTGCTTGGCCATAGGTGATCTTTGGTGCATCACACACTATTAGCGACAAAAAACCCCCATGATAGGTTTGCCTTAGGGTCACTACAAGTTGGAAATGATTTGAAGGCACACAGCGACAATGATTAATTTATTATATATTTTATTAGCTACATTTATATGTAGGTTAAGCTGAGACAGAGTGAATGGCCAAAGGCCACTCAGTTTACTAGCTCAGTAAGGACTATAAGGCTGACCTCCTAGTTTGAATCCAAGAACATAACACTGCAATACATTGAATTTCCTCCTCTGCACTAGTATAATGTTAACATAACCTTTCTATGACATGGATTTTGTAGTCTTGAAACTACATAAACTTAAAACTGTACTAATGGCTATCTTTCCTAAAGTGCCAATGCACAAGGGAGAAGGGAGCATTATGGAGAGTACACAACCCAGTCATATATCTGGTCATTCTTGCAAAGCTATTGCAATGGTTTTAGAGTTATGTTGAAATAACCCTACAGTGACTGTGAGCAAAAAAAGAATGTGCTAAAATATCTGTGGCTCTGAATTTGAAATAACAGTTTAAAAAGCAGTGAAGGATGGAAGCCCAAATGGAATTTTGCTTTGAGCAATGGATTTTCTGCATAAAACTGTCGGGGGGAGGCAGGAAAACAGAATACCAATGGTATTCCATTAGTGGGCTTCATACACCCCTAATTTAAACCCTCTCAATGCACCAAAGAAATAAAACAATGTGAATGCAAGAAATGTCTTTTGCCTCAAGGTCACTTAACTAAAAAAAATTAGTATTTTGTCAAGAGTATTTTGTTTTACCAGTAAAACAACAGTGAGAATTGCAAACCTTCACTTTCCTCAGGGTCAATAAGACAGTCATACCATGATAGGTCAAGGGGAAACCTGGTGCATCCAAAATGGAGCTGCCACAGAAAAGAGGTTGGTGGAACATAACAGGGATTCATTCTGTGATTGGACTTAAAAAACCTCATGTTTATGAGTGTTAAGTGCAATGGCTTTTCAGTTATCATGTTTTATGGAAACAATCCAAACAGAACCATTTTCTAGATGTTGGAGGAGTTAGTGTTTCGGATGACAACTTGGAGGATCTCCCAGCCAAGAATTCAGGGAATTTTAGAATGCAGCTCTAACTGGTGAAGCTGGCCAAGAGTCAACTGAGTTGACACTAGGTTAGCTGGAGCTATGCTGAATCCAAACCCCTCCTAGCCTAGGGATGCTGAAAATGATTTAGGACTATCTTTGAACTGGTCTAACTTTGAGCTGGCATTATGGTTGTGTCCCTGGGGCTGGAGGAGCTTTGAAGGTATACTTTTTCACTGATTGAAAGGACAGAACATGGCTCCTTTGTTGAACTTCTCTATTGAGGTCTCCCTTTTCTGACTCTTTTCAGCTCTTCAGTCAGAAGATTTTAGCCAGCAGTGCAGTTCTCCCAACAGATTGCTCTGGCACCAGATCTCCTGAGATCAGCCAGCAAAAGAAGATTGTGCTTAATCCTGACCCCTACAGCCAACATTCCACATTTCTCCCAAGATGACACCCAAGGCAGCTTTCACTATAATTTTCCAAACTCTGCCTTTTTCCTATTGGGATTTCTAGATAGCATCACAGTTGCTTTCCTAGGATTACTAAGAGTGTCTGCTGCTGAAAAGTTCATTGTCAGGTTTCAGTTGAATCTGGCAATTCATGAAAAGAAGCAGAATCTGACTAGTTGAGGGCAGGGTCAGTACACAGGCTGGCCTATGAAAAGTAGAATCTGATGGGTCCTGGGCAAAACTGGATCAATTTGATGGCACAAGAATAGAGCCTGGGAGGATTTGGTGGGGATCAATCACTCTCTCTCACACAAACTTTTATTTTCCTGCACCAGGAAATTGCTAGTGTCTTGGATTCTAGTCCTCATTATTTATGAGAGTGTTCCTTATTGCTATTGGATGACTAATTGTCAATGTTATGCAGTCAGTTTCCCTCTTTTTACTTTTAAAGAAAGCTTGCAAGCATTGCTGTTGTTGTTTTTCTTTTTGTTGCTGTGTGCCTTCAAGTCGTTTCTTACTTATGGTGACCCTAAGGCAAAATTATCACAGGGTTTTTTGTTAAGATTTGTTCAGAAGAGGTCTACCTTTGCCTTCCTTTGAGGCTGAGAAAGTGTGACTTGCCCAAGGTCACCCAGTGGGTTTCCATGGCTGAGTGGGGATTTAAACCTTGGTCCTCATAGTCCAATGCTCAAACCACTATGCCATGCTGGATCTTTTGCAAGCATTAGCATTGTAAGAATTGCAGCTCTGAAGAGCAGCCGGAAACAATGGACCATACAGCTTCCCCACATCCCTTTAACAAAGATTTAAGACTTTGATTTTACAGCTCTGATAAATACATAGTGAGGGTTCACATGAGCAACATCTACCTATTCACTTTGATATAGGAATATGTTCTGTATATGCTTTCCCCACTACATGAGCGGGGAAAGCATCTCCCAGTGTTAAATAATTCAGCTGCTTTTCCTCTAATGAATCACTGTGTGCTTTGATATCACGTGGACCTTTGGATTAGCCATGTATGTTTCGCCATTCAAGGGATGCCATCTTTCATTCTGTGAAATAAAATTTTCTAAGAGTTGCTTCACCTAGTAAGTGCCTCCAAGAAAGCTTGTGTATGAAACAGAATACCCTTGACTACATTGCCAAGGAAGGGAATTGAAGATGAGTGCTAGTTTTACAACCATGGCCTTCTGCTGTGTGAGATAAAATATCTAGATGTGTAACTTCAATGCCAATGTCAATGTCAATGGAGAGCTCATAAGTGATGGCTCCAGTAGGAGGATCCTAAGGGCTATTCAGCAGCTCAGAAATCTTGTTCTGTTTAGAATACTTTCTCAAAGTAATTAATTGTAGTTACAGTTACAGTTCCAAGGCCCCACAGGTAGTTAGTTATCTCCATGGTTGCATTTTAGATAGTCCCACTTTCTTGTTTTTCAGAGGTAACAAAATTATGTGCTTTTAAGTTCCTAAAAAAAAAAAGAATGCTTTAATCAACTGGCCTGTTAGCAAAAACAAAACCACACAAGTAATGAGGCCACACTAGGGTGAAGGAATTCTTAGAACATTTTAGCAACAGGAGTAACAAAAACTACTCCTAGTTACAGTTATATATCAGGAGAAGCACTTACTTATTGATTTTAACAGTACTAATGTAACTGAGTTCTGCTTTAATTGATGTTAAAAGAAAAAGAAATTTAGTTAGAAGTAATTAATTAATTAGAAATAATTAATTAGAAGAAATTTAATTAGAAGTAATTTATTATTTGTAATGAGTTACTTTCAAGTTCTGAATCTATCCTGCTCATTAACTTGCTTGTAGATTGTGTGGTGTTCTTTTTTTCTTTTAGAGGTAGGCAAACCTAGATATCTGTTCCTTGTTTTCAGCTATGCATGATGGTTGTTATGTGCCTTCAAGCACTACACCATCCTGGCTCTTCTATGCATGATACAGCAACTAAAATGGTTTTATTGAATGACAATATTTTGAAGGACCTTTCTGCAACTTACCAGATCTGCCCCTTGGGGTTATTGCTACAGCCTTTCCCAGGAGGGGAGTGCGACAGGAGCGCTCCCCTCCTCACCAACTGCCTGCAGGAAAGGGGAAAGTGCAATGGCGCTGCCTCTTCCTTCCACAGTGCAGCCGGGCACTGTTCCAGGCTGTGTTGGGGCAGGAAGCACAGCCATTGTACTTCAGCAACCTCCACACCTAAGGTAAATGCGGGTGGCGTGGTGAGATGGTAGCACAATTGCTGGTCATTGACGTGTAAAACCCATCAATGATTTACTGCACAATTGCGCTGCTTGAGGATGGGAGAACAGTGAGACCTGGACGATGTCATGCAGAACTGTCATCTTTGTCCCGTCCTTCTCCCGTCCCCAATGCAGGATGACAATGTCTTGCAGAAAGGGCCCTAGTTTTTTCTCTGACAGAGACATATGAAGAATCTGCACATTTAATAGATCGTACTTCTTGGAAGCATGCTTGGGCCCCAGTGCATTTTGCTGAGCGCAGTGGCCTGGTGTTATGGGTTTAAGGATATGAAACAAGACTGACTACTCTTTATGCTTGTAGAAAGGCACACAATGTAAGAATATGTGCCTGTGCTTTTTCTGGGTTTTCCCAGGGTTTGCTGCCCTAGAGACCCAGTGTGTAATAGTGGTTTCAATGTTAAACTAGAAGTAGGAGTCCAGGAGTCCAGATTTCAAACTCCCCACTCACCTGTGGAAACTCACTGCATGCCATGCTGTCTTCAGCCTTTGTTGCTGCATACCTTCCACTCATTTCTGACTTATGGTGATCTTTAAGGGGACATATAATGGGGTCTTCTTAGCAAGATTTGGTCAGAGGGAGTTTGCCATTGACTTCCTCAGAGGCTGAAAGAGTGCAATTCATCCAGCATCATCCAGTGGATTTCCCTAGTTGAGCAGAGAACTTTGGTCTCTCAGAGTCCTAGTCCAATGGCCAAACCACTATGCCTCTCTCTCTCTCTCTTTCGCAATCTCAGTAACAGACAATAGCTAAACTTGTCTGAATAAATCTTGCCAAGAAAATGCTAGGATAAGGTCACTATAAGAGTGATTCAACTGTTACACCCTGTTTCCTGAGGTTCCATGTTTTTTCTGTTTCTACTGTTTTGCAGCATGATGACAGCAGGACAACTCTGCATGTGTTTCTCTGTATTTAAAATTCGATGTAGAAAATGCCACTGGAGAAACAAAAGGCATTGAAAGGCTTCCATTTCTACTTGTTGCTGGTGATCACCCCCATTGAGAAACAACTTCTTGCATTTAAGCTACTGTTAAACACTTTTGTGTCTAGTGCACAGTTTTGGCAAAATTCAACACACAAGCAACAACTGTTTCTTAAGTTAAATATTCCCTCTCTTTAAGAAAATAGACACTACAAGGTTTAAAGCAAATTTTTTTTAGTAAGGATACTACATAATAAGGATAATTATGCACATAATAATGATAAGTCAGAGTCAACTTACAGGCACTGTTACTCTATTACCTTGTAAGGATAGTTGAGAATTTGATTTGCAAATAACTTACCAAAACGTGCAACTTTCTTCAAAAATTTGATGGGAAGAACTTTTTTTTTCTTTAAGCTAGCTGTAGAAGAAAACAAAGTTACAGGTTCATCTATGCATCTTGGCAGAAAGCTATAGGAGCTTAGCTCATAAGAATATGACTTTGAATCCCTAATGTATTCATTCATGTTTGTCTGAATTAGGATTGCCACCTCCTTCTGATAGCCTCTTTGTCAAGGGTTGCCAAATCTCAGAGTCTGGCCCTGAGTTTCCAGGTCTGCCCCCTCTTCTCTATTTCTCAAAACAAAGGGGAGGAATCTCCAGGTGAGAGGTCACTGGAAAAAATATTCACACACACATTTTTTATTTGTTATTGTTTTGTTTGAGTTGCATTTTTTTTTATTTGAAAGCTCTGTGTATATATATTTTCCTCATTTTTTAGACTTAGTGATTTCTGTTTGAATGCTGTACTTCGTGCAGCTGTTACTGATGGGTATTGTATAATGCTAAATGACATCACCAGAATCTGCCCCCTTGTGACATCATCAAAAGGTCATCTGTAGGTCTCCTGTTTTGACCTTGAAATCTTAGCACCTGGGATAGTCCTGACCCTGCATCCTCATATGCAACACCTATGTACCAAGCAAGTACAAAATGATTGCTTCCATGCTGGGAGTAACTGCACCTATTGAATTTGGCTGGTGCACTTGATTGAGAATGTCATTTGGTTCATATTTATAGTGACTTGTCAAAGCTTGCAACTTTCCTCATAATTTGGATTTTAAAAATTAAAGTTTTTTTTCCTTTTCTTTTCTTTACTGAATTTGGAAGCAGGAAAAATCAACAGATTTGCCCATTTCAGCTGATGTAATTAGCTGCAGTTAGCTGATCTAATTACAATGGCATGCTGTACAAAAGTAAAATGCCAAATATTTTCAAGATGACTTTTGAGAAAGAGAATAGCCTACTACCTTCAGGCCAAGAGTGACAATAACAAGCTAGAGAGTATCACCTTAAAAAAATTGAACTGTACAAAAGCTTCAGACTGTCTTTGAAAATGAACAGAACTCAGGGATTGCCAGAGTACATTTCCCAGAGCTCCACAGTCATCTTATTTGCTCCAAGCTGGCCCTTGTTTCCAAGTTTGTTCTCATATAGTGTAATTAGGGTGGAAAAGTGATGAGGAGATAAACTTACAATCCATGGGCTCACTTGCTTGCGCATCAGCCTAATTTTACATGTGGTTTACTTGAAAGGGATTTTGTAAATAACTATTTCTCATTTTCCCCCAAGCTTGACATGTCCCCAAGAGTTGATAGCACATTGTGCCATAAAGCCATAAATATTAGGTGAACTGCTAGGAAACTGTCTCTTTAATTTTTCACTTCTAAGAACTGTCTAGCAGCTTGTCTGCAGGCATGAAAAGTGCCAGCTGTTTTTTTTTATATATATATGTAGAGAATGGTGAGATATCCTGAAAGATGGTCTTTCTGAAGGACAGTGCCCTGCAAAAGTATGAGGAATAATGTGGCACCTCCATAGTAATTATTTAATTCCACTGAGCAAAAATGGACCTCTTAGAATATTTTGACAGTAGGAGTTGTGACATACCATGCTCATGTGCCTTCCTTTTTGGCACCTTTTTACCTCAATATCCAAAGGACTAAAGATATTTTTTTTCTCCTTTGGAGGAAGAAATGGGAAAAAAGATGGACGGTGAGTGATTAAAAAAAATTGTTCACAATGCAGCACCTAGAGCTCTTCTGAACAGATTGTTATTTCTCAGAGTTTATAATTTTAAAAAAAATAAAGTAACAAAACACCCTTTTAAAAACCTTTCTTTCCTTTTCATTTTTCTGTTTTTAAACTTGGGAACTTTAACTGCTTCCCACTGAAACACCTTCAGTTTCTTTTGCTTACTCTTTCTCCCCAAAACTAGCTTTTTAAAACAGCAGATGAAGCTCATTTAATCTACTGGAGTGCCAGAATGAAACTTTTTCATTACAGAAATTAATTAGTGTGACTTGACCTTCTTTTGGATACACAGTTCTTTTTATGGACATGACTGCTTAGCAGGGAAGGCAAGAGAGGGGGTAATAAACAAGGCATGTGCCTACTCTTCTGAAATGCAAGTCAATTCTTGGCCCTGGAGTCCTTTTCAAAAATAAAAATTAAGAAAATGATTTTATCACAAGTCTTACTAATTCTTATGAAAATGGCAGACTGGAATATTACAGATGTCTGAGAATTTAAAAACATACTCCCCTTTTAAAGGGCACAAAAACAAATGTTTTCTATTGACAAGAAGATGAGAAAAATTATCTGCAACAAGTCGGAAACAAGAAAGAAAGAAAAGAAAAGGACATCATGTAAGAGTTCTGAGAATTCCCCAAGGTTTTCTTGGGTACTTTCATCTAGCTTTTTACACAAGTCTCCCACGCATCTGATTTCAAAAGTGCAAACTATAGCTGGTCAGGGTGGTTTCCAGGTCAGCTAGAAGGAGCAAGCCAATGCCCTGGTTGGCTCAACAATGTTCTCACACAACTATGACTGGTGAGAGCTTATGGATGATATATTTGAGACATTTCTGTTTCTGGCCTCATAGAATCAGGATGAAGCTCCAGTCATTTTCACATGGGCTGCTGAGAAAGAGGTATAGTATCAGGTGTACCTTTTTAGTATCAGTGTTGTACCCAGTAATTGTGAGTTGGCCAGTTCTAATTATATCACTTTATAGTAGCTTTTGAAAACAAGATTCCAGTTTATAGAATAAATACATGGTTTTTGCTGCAACGGTCTAAAACTAACAGCATTACAACATTGCACCCCGGTGCTTTATATGTATTGTTTAACTGCTTTCCTTTGGTGGATATTTTTATGAAGATCCCATTATGCAGAATGAGAAGGAAGGGTCATTTCCCCAAAAGCAGAAACCAGAGCCTTTTAGTTACATGCTCCTTTGAAATATCTGCTTTGTGCAATTTAGCTAATGAGACCACCTCTATTAGTTATTTTTTCTTCTTTGTTTAATGTTAAAAAAAAGGAGAAAGAACACCATTTTGTGGGTACAGCTATATAAATGTGTTTCTATTATTCACTTCTCTTGAATGCTAGCTTGGAAAGTTATTTTCAAAAGTAATTAGTTATAATTAAAGTGCTAAGACCACAAAAAGTAGTTTTATTGTCAGTATGGTTACAATTTTAAAAGGAATTTTTATTTTCCTGTTTCTTAGAGATAACTAACATCGTTGCCTTTTAGATTTTTAAAAACAATCTGAATGCTGCTGTAGTACAAAACATGTTCTCCTCAAGTCTACATCATTATTGCCTCAATATGTAGAATGGAGCATGTTGGAACCAAATGAGGCATAACAAACCAGCACTTGAACCATCTGATATCCCTCCTCCACTGTTGACTGAGGGCATGTCTTTGTAATTGTAAGAAGCAACTGAAAGTTACAGTTACAGAGGAAAGAAGGGAATTTAGTCCCTGTTAAATTACAGTCATAAATGTACAGATGAATGTGACAAAACTATACCTTTGTTATTAAGGAAAGAATTGATTATAAGTAACTAGTTTTTTAAAGCTGGTTATTTCCAAGGGATGGTAAGGATAATGTCTTCTTGGAATTTTGAGCAATAGCCTAAGACTCTAGGACTCCAGGGTTGAAATCTCTGCTCAAACATGGAAAGCAGCTGGGTGACCTTGAGCAAGTCATGCTCCCTCAGCCTAAATTAAAGGCAGGAGCAAACCCTTCTGAACAAATCTTGCCAAAATACCTTTGTGGTAAGGTTGTTGTAAGTTGCATATAGCATATAGGCAGTTTCTGCTCTACACTGATATAGTGCTATTATTCCACTTTCAACATCCTGTGGAATTCTGGGGGTTGTAGTTTAATGAGGCCAAAGAGCTCTCTGGCTGAGAATTCTAAAAGACCCTCCCTAGACTGCAAACCCCAGGATTCCATAGGATGTTGAAAGTGGAATAATAGCACTATAACAGTGTAGTGTAGAAATGGCCATACTCACTTGTCAATTGCAGCTCTGCCCAAATATTAGGTAATGTAAACCAAGACCGTGACACTTTAATTGAATCCTGGAGGTTAATTCCCCCTATTGTATCTCAAATGCAAAAAGTTGTTTCTTAAAGAGGGTGTTCATCAGCAACATGTGGACATGAAGGCTTTCAGTGCTCTCTGTTTCCACAATGGCATTATCTCCATAGGATTTTAAATCTAGAGAAACACATACAGTTTAAGTTTAAGAGATTAGGGTTCAGGGTCTACTGTAACCAAGATGCAAAAGAGCAGAAACAGAAAACAAGAACCCTTAGGGAATAGGATTATACTTGTTATGTGCCATGAGATCAGCTCCAGCATTTCTTTCTTATGGTTTTCTTGGCAAGATTTATTCAGAGGAGGTTTGTCACTGTCTTCCTCTAAGGCTAAGAGAGTGTGACTTGTCCAAGGTCATTCAGAGGAGTTCCATAACTGAATGAGGAACTGAAACTCTGGTCTTCTGTATCCCTGCTCCAACACTCAGTCTAACCTCTACATCATGGTTATGATTATGATCCCTATTGTACAAGTGAAGAACTGAGGGAGATGGATATTGATGTTCCCTAAGACAAGTAATGCATTCATTGTAACTGTGGCCCCTTCCACAGCACCCCCATCCTGCCATGGGAACAGGAGATGGATAGGACTGTGACAATGCTTCTACATGATGTCATTGCAGTCCCATCCTTCTCCTGTCCCCATGTGGCAAGATTGTGGATTAAATCATTGGTGGATTTTCCCTGTCAATGACCTGCCATCACACCACCATCCCATACTCATCTGTCCTTCTGAAGGGCAGGAAGCAGGATGACGGTGCTTCCTGCCCCAGTGCAGCCTGGGAAAGTACCTGGATGTGCTACAAAAAGAAGCAGCATGTCCATTGGAGCCAGTCCCATGCGGAGGAAAGCACTGCTGTCATGCTCCTTATCACCACTGGACACTGCCACGAGAAGGTAAACTGAGGAAAGGGCCTGTAAATCCACAGAATCAATCAAACAGTTTCCAGATTCTGAAAAAGGCTATGCTTGATAATTATTTATTTATCCAATATAACATCTAAATATAAATAACAACAAATTTATTAAATTCCTCTTTCTATGGAAAAAAGTGAGGTATGTTGTTGCTATATCCCATCACCACAATCTCTGGTTGAACATGATGAGGGAGGTGTGGTGGACAATCATATCTATAATCCTATGCTTCTTGCTTATGATTCTACTGAATGTGGAATTCCCCATCATGTTGTAAATCACCAGGTGTTGCTGCTGCTCCACAGAACAGTTTTGGGAAGCAATGATTTGGAGGGAAGTAATGGCAGTTTAGAAGCATGATTCAGATGCTTCCTCTACTCAGCACTTTCCCTTACAAATAATGTAGGGCCACTTTTCTGTGATCCCAGGCCAATGTTTCAACCTGGGATAAACTGGGAGACAAACCTAAGTGTAAAAACAGTAAAAACTGAGTATTAAACTTCTTGAATAAGCAAATATGTGGCTTGTAGAGTCTATATGAGACCCAGATTGTGACTTTTAAAAATGTTTAGAGTTAATATGTTTATATCTATATCCCTCTTTATATGTCTGTCTGTCCGTCCGTCTATCTATCTATCTAATATGTAGTTTAAACATCATTAGAGTTTATGGAAAAGGGTCAAAGTTGAATTGGAAATTTGGAGGAACTGAGGCCCAGATTCTGTTGTTTGTTCAACTGGGCAAAATGCAATGAATTAATAGAAATTTGGCAATTCAACACTTCAGTAGATCCAGTTGTTGTACTCTAGTTTTACTAGAGTGGTAAATGTCCAGCAGAACTTGATGGGAACTTTTCCTGTACATTTTAGAAATCAGGCATTTTGGTGGGTATTGGATTGTGTACTGAAAGCACGTTTATTTCATAAATATGTTTAGTAATATCCTTACCATTTCACACATACAAAAATGTTGTATTGTGGAGTGCCCTTATTCAACCCTTCTTGACATACCGTTTCCTAGGGGACCTTTCACACTTCACAATTGTAGTGCTATGATTTCACTTTAATTGATTTAGTTCCATCCTATGGAATTTTAGGATTAACAGTTCAAGGAGGGGCATGTGGATTTCTTGGCCAGAGCACTTTGGTATGTCATCAAATTACAAACCCCAGGATGCTATAGAATGCAACTATGGCAATTAACCTAGTGATATAATTGTGGAGTATGAAAGGGTTCCAGGATACCCCATGCCATTCCATTCCACCGCACAAGCCTTTCCTCCAAATTACCAGTCAGCTTTCTGGAGCCACTGACCATACTCAGTCTTCATGAATCCCCTTTGGATTTCCCCCCTCTTAAAGGATTTTTTTTAAATGTATTTCTGAAAATGTTGTGGTTCGTTTAAGCCTCTTGCTAGCTCTGTGTTTACATGGATGGTGCTGTTTTGGCTGTATAAGCACCTCTACTCAGACAGTGGGTTTGCTATTAGTGTATAGCAGTGGTTCTCAACCTGTGGGTCCCCAGATGTTTGTAGACTTCAGCTCCCAGAAGCCCCAGCCACTGTGGTCAATGCTCAGGGCTTCTGGGAGCTGAAGTCCAAAAACATCTGGGGACCCACAGGTTGAGAACCACTGGTGTATAGGATATCTTGACATGAAAAGATGGTACAGTTTTACACTGCAGTATGCTATGTTATTGGGAAATTTCAGATATGGAAGGCCAAAAATGGGAGATAGAATTAATGCTCAACACTGAAAGAATAACTGGAGATACATTATACCCATTGTGTTCTGGTATTTCACTTTCATCAGTGATAAAGAATTTTGTTCCACTTACCCAAGCAGATGACGTTAAACAAAGATGTTAATTCACATTGCTTTTACCAGTGAAAAAAAGGTGAAATGCTGAAACACATTGAGCATGCTCTTATTTCCAAATAAATATCTCAATTTTTGGTATCATTTGAGGTTTTGCCTCTACCCCACCTTCTACATTTATTATTCCTACTCCTTATTATGTTAACTCTTCAGCTTGCTGCTGTGTCCCACCCTATAAATGACAAAACATCAGGGCATAACATCAGGGCATATATTCATCAAATGAACATGTCGAGCTCATATGACATTAAAATTTCAGGATACAATGGTGATCTTTAAGACCTGCAATATAATGAATCCACTATTTCAAAGAGAAATGAGAATTTCCACAGCACTCAAAATTGCAGCTACACACATTGTGATAGTTTATTGAACGTCATGCTTGGAGGTTAGCATAAACCTTAAAGAGTATTTCTCCATTTCTGTTGCATCCTTATTTCCAACGGTACTTTCTGACACGCTAAGCTAAATTGCTGCATGTATTGGACCTTTGAGGCTTGGGGCAAAGAATGGAAAAATTATTTACAAAAGCTTAAAAATATTTAATCACAAGAGGCAGGGGGCAACAATGTTTTAATTATCAGTACCTTAGGCCATTGGCTGGCTGGAGGCTTTCTCAAACAACCAAATGCACCGAATAGCTGTTTGCCAGCCTTAGGGTCAGGCCTGAGATGAAACAGATAAGATAATTGACTCTAATGAAATCCAGAAGGCCTTGGCTTTCTTGTTTGAGCTTGGATTTGAAAAGTGCGTATGGAAGTGAGACTTAATTCAAACCAGTCCTGAGCTAGGCCCATTTCTCAATGGCTTTGATATTGTTTGAAGTTCTAAAAGTGTTCGCCACACCACTGGCCTGCTGGGCTGGGCCTCCCCGGTCACCTTAATTACTAAGCTTTATTGCTGACTTTACTACACAGGAAAGGAGCCATTATATGTTCCATCAACATCAGCTCTCCTCAGATTGGAGGAAAGGGCAGGGTGAAAGGCCACTGTTGGAAGGCAAAAACTTCACTTTGAGGTAGTCAGATCATTTACCAGTGTTGAATTTCACTGTGCTATGTGTGGACATTCCTAACAACACAGAAGTCAAATTTCGACTTTCAGGGAGGGGGAGTGATTACTTTTCAAAACATTTTGTTTGCCCGTGATTTGTGAATGAAACCTTTGTTTTTCTGAGGTGAGGGATCCTAAGAAAGGGCCAGTTAATCACCTTTGAATAAAAAGATAACAATGTTAGGGTATATTATAAATAGAGCTGAGTATTAATGCATCTTTGAAGTGGAATCTAGAGAGGAGATGCAAACGGTGAGCGCGCAGGCCTGAAGCCCCAAAGGATCCGTTCTGTTATATCTGGTGTGATATCTCAAGGGGTAATATGAGTGAATGCAAGGTGTACTGTGAAAACATAGGAGATCCTGTGAGAGTCCCTGTAGCAGAGGTAGATTACACCTACCTACTTTTACAAAGTGGATTATTGTACAGTATCCACTAACAACAATTATAGTGTTTTAATTCCAAAAAGTGTTACATTCAGAATCTGGCAAGCCCCTTTAAGCTGCTACTTCAACCGCCACTGTTGGCAAAATATCAAAGTTGCATAGGAAACAATGCAGTTAATTGAAGCCTGAGATGCCTCAAGTGGAAGCCTTTTTTTTCCCCTTGAGGACCATGGAAGGAGCTTCCAGATGTGGCTAATTTAGTAACATCTGATCATTCTTGTTCAGCTTCAAGCTACATCCAGAATAGCAACTCTGCTTCCAAGCCTCTGGAATCTGAGTGACATTCAGAAGCCAAGTGGACAATCCCAGTTTTCCTGACCCCCAGTGTTGTTAGGGGGGCTTTTCATCAGCACCACCATCTCTCATACACATTGCAGCATGGATCATGATTGTGTTCTTTCGTGAGATATAACCTACACTTGCAGTAGGCATGGGTGCAAATTTGCTGGTTCTGGGATCTTCCAGGGGTTGCAGAGACTGCTGCAAATGTAAAACAGGACCAAAAGTAGCAAGTATGTAGAAATCCACTTTTCATTTGGAAAAACTGTTTTGTTTTGTTTTGTGTGTTAAGCAGTACTGGAGTGGGATCTGCATGTAGGGTTGCCAGATCTCAGAGCTTTGCCTTCGTACTCTAATTCTCAGGGCAAGAGGGAAGAATTTCAGTGTGAGGGCACTCCCTTGAAAGGTATATGTAAATATATTTTCATCATTAGTGAGACCTGATTTTTTTTTAATTAAATAGCACTCTTCGTGCAACTGTGGTCAATACATAACGTATCATGTTTAATGACATCACCAGGCGTTGTCGTGTGTGATATCATTCTTATCCCATTTCCAGGCTTTGCTTCCTACGACATGTCAAGAAGCAAAAGAACTATGGAGGCTGGCATAGTCCTGACCAGGCCAGTCTATGTGTAACCTATTTAAAAGGTGAATTGCTGTTTCCGGAAGCTTTCACTAGTGGCAATTCACCCCTTTTTGTCCGTGAGAAGGATAGCCCTGGAGTCTGGATGGGTCAAAAGTCATCCATCTGTGATCTAGATAGAAGCACTGCACAGCAATTTCGACCAATCAATCAATCTCTTTATTTTATACCCCATTCCCTTAATACCAGGTCTCAATGCAATGTACAGATTAAAAGAAACACAAATAAAACTACAGCTTGTTAAAAGCAGACAAAAATCAAGATCAAAATCATATTAAACTGCCCATAAAATTGAAACTATTTAAAGCACTAAATGCATAGCGTATAAGTAGTACAGCACACTAAAACAGGAGGTTCTTACGTTGAAAACAATCTGTTTCCAAATGCCTGCTGGGATAGGAAGGTTGTTGCCAGATTATGAGAAGCCAAAAGAAGGAGGCCAGTCTAGCCTCCCTGGGATGACAGCTCGAAAGTCTAGAGGCGGCCATAGCTAAGGCCCTCTCCCACTTTGCTACCAAATGTGCCTATGAAAGTGATAGGATCAAGAGAAGCACTTTCCCAGAAGATCTTGTTGCTTGGGCAGGCTCACATATGAAGCTGTGATCCTTCTGATAGCCTGGATCTGAACTAATTAGTCCATTAATGACTTTCTTTTTAAAGAAGCATTTTACCAATGATCTCTCACTGGGAGAACAATAGAAGAGGAACAATGTCATGTCATAAATCCCAGCCAAAGATGCTATTATCCTACTGTAAGTGAAATTTACCTGTCTTGTGTGATAAAGCCCTGACGGGTACTGTACTTGCCTTTGTGAGCAAAATTAACCAGACAACCAGGCAACGCTTTAGACTGCATTATCTGACCTGTTCAAAAGCCCTACGTGAACATGTGTTCAGTTCAATAAAGGGCTCATCATCCAAAGAAATTATAGCTCCCGTCTGTCTGCCTTCAAGGCAAGCAATGATACATCACATTATACTCCACTACAGGGACATGGGGGATTGCTGTGGAACTCCTTCTAGGAATGGAGTTCAGTTTCTTGGACAGCTGGTCAGAAAACCAGGGTTTGGAAACCCCAGGTATGTACGAGGCTCATTGTCTATCTTTGGAAGTCAGTGCTAACATGTTTACCTCTACAGCAAATCCAAGATCAGAATGTTAAAAATCTGGACGTAAAAACATGTCTTCACAAAAGGGAGTTGTCTAAAAGGTGATGGATTGTAGTACGCACTTTGGGGCTGGTACTACATTAGGCAGAGTGGTGTGGTTGCTTCAGGTGGCTGACTCTGAGAGGTAGCCACAGGGCAATTCCTGTGTGCTCAGTGGCCTTGCATGCATTTCCCAAGCTAGACTCCTGCCTTTAGGTGTGATGGAGTGTGCTATCTTATTGTTTATACTGAAGACAAATTCAATTATGAGTCTATCTGACTTCTGTACATTTTGGAATGGCAAGAGGCACCATCTTGTTCTTCACCACTGCAAAATATCCTAGGCCAGTGCTGGTTGTTTTCAGCTCTGGAATTCATTCACTATTAGCAGAGAGAATAATTCACTGTTTTAAAAAAAACCACAAAGGTAGTATATCTTAGTAAAGCAGTCATTTCAAACTGAGCCCGTGATTTTTTTTCCCATATGCAGATTGAATTTTTAGGGATTGTGTGTGTGTGATGGAGAAGATCAAAGAAAAGTTTTTTTGTTTTTTTGTTTTGCTTTCCTGGCTACACTGAACATGAAAGAACAAAGGGGGATAATGGGGAAAACTCTCACGAAACAAATGGTAGCTAAAGTGGCTTAGAGGCAAAATAACTAATAAAAGCAGAACTGGGCCAGCACACGTCTTTATTTATTTGAATGCCGCGTGAAGACTCACACATACTTGTTAACAAGGTCAAAGCTAGCTTTAAGAAGAGGTTTGTCCATGGCCCATCTTGCTTCTAGTTGAATCTTTGTTCTTATGAAACAGAACTGTTCTAATTTAAATCATATGGATGCTATTTCACAGTGAGAGCAAAGATGGAAGAAAGCGCAAGGAGGAGACCGTGAAATCAAAGAGGGAGTTGGTGAAAGTAACTTTCAAAACCAAATATGAAATCAAATCTAATAGGATATTGCTTGTATGCTTCACAATTGGGGAAGAATTATCTCTTTCTTTTCTCTTTTTCCCCTCCTCCCTATATCACAACCCATAAATCTATAATCACGATTAAAGTAGGCATCGTAGATTCATGGTAAATTAAATCCTTGTCTGCACTGAAGGGAGGGGCAAGGGAAGAAATAAAAGGGAAGGGAAGAAATAACATTTGAAAGCCAGGTACATGTTGCAAAAAGCAACTAAGCTTGTTAAGACAACTACAGTGGCTGCCTACAGTGGCTGCTTATACATTGTAAGGAAAAAGGAAACACATTGACAGAAAATAAGATAGCAATTTTTATAAAATGTATATGTATTTTTAATGTACATATGCAAATTAGCAATAATGAATTTAGACAGATACGAAGTTCGTCTCACCACAGAATTTGAACAAGCAAACAAAATTGGGAAGTGGCTGGCTTACAGGATAAAAAAGAAGAAAGAAAGGAATGTGATTGTAGAAATAAGAGAAGGGAAGAAACTGCTTACTCAACAGGAGAAAATTAAGCAGACATTTGAGAAGTATTTTTTGAATTTATTTCAAGAAAATTAGTCTCCTCAGCAACAAGAAGGAGGTATAATAAAATATTTAAAGGATATGAAATTATGGAAAATATCAGACCAAGCTCAGAAATAATTGAATGAACCTATTACATGTAAGGAATTGGAAGAAGTCACCATAGTATAGTGAGCAGGTGGTCTATCCAAGTGTTAATTAAAAGGGAAATTTCAGGGTTCTTGCTTCCTTTCTTCAGCTGAGATCCTACATCACAATCTGTCGCATAAACTTCCCATGCAGAGTTATTCATTAATTGTGTTACAGAAACTTTGTGTTGAATAACAATGTTGTGCAACTGAACCAAGACACTAGGAGTGGAATCCTATTGACATTTTCAATATATTGTACTTTTTGGTGCCATTGTACAAGGGTATGCATTGCACGTTGTACATGGATACACACTATGCCTTGTGCATGGACATGCACTTAGTTGTACATTTGGTTGCCCAGTGGTTTCTTGGCTCAGTTCCTCAACATTGCCATTCAACGCAAGGGTGACATAGCACCATTAATGAAATACTGAGGTAGGATCTTGGGCCAAATATGCAACCAAATGCAGAGTGGCACCACATGTGTGACTCCACATCTCCCACCTTGAATTGAATGCAGATGCATCAGTAAAAAAGTGTCCATAGGGAATCTTACACATGCACAGGATACCAACAGGATGCCAACTGTTTGGCTCTTTGTTTTTAAATTGTTTTCTTTATTACTTATATTTATATCCTCTTATCCTCCAGTGAGCTCAAAGTGATGAACATGGCACTTTTCACCGCTTTATCCACACATAGCAATCCTGGTCAGGCTGAGAGAGAGTGTCACTCCCAAGGTCACTGAATTAAATTTCAGGGTTCAGTGTGGATTAGAATCTGCATTTCCCAAATTTCCTCTGATAGCTGTTTAAATACAGGACTGTCCTCTGCAAAGTGGGTCACATGTTCTCCCTATTAATGCCTCTCACAAACAACAAGGGAGATCCATGTCTGGAAGTAAACCATTTTTTTTAAATATAATTTTATTATATACATAAAATTAAAATCCAAGTAAACCATTTTTGTGTGAAAATTTATGAGCCACTTGCAGAATTTTGGTCAACTCATGCAACGAGGAGAGGATATGATATGATTATTTAGATACATTTATTTCTCAGTATGAGTTTATAAATACAATACAACAAAATTTGAATTAAGTAATTGATTGGGTCATTAAAACGTATGTATGAAATACTTCCTACCAATGGCTCAGCTTTCTGTGGTGGTGGAATTGTGTGTTCCTGTGAGATAAGAAGCTATGCTGATGTTAGCAGTGCTGCTAATAGGGCTTTCCATGTCAGGCAGGCTTTTACTGAGACTAAATGCACAAATCTACTGGGCAGCAGCAAAGGTGTGTGTGTGGGGACTCTGGTGGAGGATCTCTCAGAGACAACGTTGAGTGGTACCATGGCTAACACTTGTTAGTATTGTACAGAAAGTGGCATGGTAAATTCCTTTTGAATGACTTTTACCACTTAAACCCTATGATGAGACAGTCCAAAATGAAATGACAGATATTGCCAGAAGATAAACTCCCAGGTCAGATGGCACTCAACAAGCCACTGGGGTACAGCAAAGGGCAATTACAAGTAGTGCTGTGGTTAATGAAACAACTGGATTCAAGCTGAAACGATGTCTAGCTTTTGACATGCTGAATGTTCAAAGGAAAGTCCAAAGCTGCACAACACATAGTATAGGAACATGGAATGTGAGAAGCATGATTCAGGGGAAAGTAGACATAGTAAAACAAGAGATGGAACATATGAACAGTGCAGTACTTGGGGTGAGTGAAGTCAAGTGGACGGGAATAGGAAATTTTGCATCAGATAATTCTACAGTGATTTACTTAGGAAGTGAAAATCTAAAAAGAAATGGGGTGGCATTAATAATGAGCAGAGATGTAACAAAAACATTCACAGGATATAATGCAAAGTCTGACCAAATAAAATCAATAAGACTTCAGGGAAAATCCATCAACATAACTACAGTTCAAGTTTATACTCCAGCTACAAAGGCAGAAGAAGAAGAAACTGAAAGATTCTGTGCTGGAGCCCAGGAGTAAAACAGTTACACACCAAAACAGGACTTGTTTTTAATCATAAGCATTTGAAATGTGAAAGTAGAAAATGGAGCAGAGGTTTTAGGAAAATTTGACCTAGGATCAAGAAATGAAGTAGGAGAGTGACTGATTAAATTTTGCAAGGCCACCTGTTTGTTTATCGCAGACACATTCTTTATGCAAAGAGGTGACTGTATACTCTGAGATCACCTGATAGCCAATAGAAAAATCATATAAATCATATATTGGAAGCAGGAATTGGAAGCAGAAGATGAAGAAGCTCCATTCTCTCTACAAAAACAAGACCAGGAGCAGATTCTGGCAGAATATGGAGAATCAGAATGGTTCCCAATTGGTAAGAAGATCAGGCAAGGCTGCATTTTATCCTATTTGTTTAACTTGCACACTGAACATATGATACATAAAGCAGAATTACACTAAGAGGAAGGAGACATGAAAACTGGAGGGAGGAAAATCAACAATTTAAGGTATACAGATGACATCATACTATTAGCAGAAAATAGCAAAGACTTGGAAGTATTATTGAAGTAAGTCTAGGAAGAAAGTGCAAAGGCAGGTTTACAGCTCAACATTAAGAAAACAAAACTAATGACCACCAATGATTTACATGACTTTAAAGTAGATAATGAAGAAATTGAAATAGTTCAACATTTTCCATACTTTGGAAAATACAACAGAATGGAGACTGCAGTCAAGAAATCAAAAGAAGCCTGGGACATGGAAAGACAACTATGATGGAACTAGACAAGATCATGAAATCATTGGTATGGATCATTGATTTTGTGTCACTGAATACTGAAGTTAGGATGGTCCATGCCATTGTATTTCCAGTTTCTATGTATGGTTGTGAAAGCTGGATAGCAAAGAAAACTAATAGGGAAAAAATCCATTCATTTGAAATGTGGTGCTGGAGAACATTTCTGTGGATACTGCAGACTGTTAAAAAGACCAATAAATGGCTCCTAGAACAGATCTAGCCTGAGCTGCCCCTAGAAGCCAAGATGATTAAAGTGAGACTGTCATACTTTGGCCATATCAAGAGAAGATATGACTCAATAGAAAAGACAATAATGCTTGGTAAAGTAGAAAGCAGTAGAAAAAGAGGAAGACCACATTAGAGATTAACAGATGCAATCAAGGAAGCCATGGCCCTGAATCTGCAAGACTTCCAGCAGGGCTGTTGAAAATAGGGTGACTAGAGGTCTGCCATTCATAGGGTTGCCATAAATTGAAGTGATGGCATTTAACCAGAAAACAACAACAATGAAGTGCTTACTATCGTATTGCATGACTTGTAACTCTGAGGATGCTCAGTCAATCAAAAGCTATAAACAGCTCTTGAAACTGCTATTCAGGCTACAACCTGAAGTAAATCCCATTATACAGATTGGGGCTTGCTTCTGAGACAACACACATAAGATTACATTATAATGGCTTTGGTGTAGTACTCAGATAATCTACTTTATACTTCCATTGATTTAAACAACAAGGTATGATCTCTACACATTACATTACAAATAAATGTAAAGCAGCTGAACATCTGATAGGCTATTCATACATTCGAATTGGCATGGTGAGTATGCAGGCCAGGAAGATTTGCTAGGAGTTCATTATGCGAATACTGTGCAGAAGTTAGAAAGCAAATGCAGGGGATGGGCAACATTGTACCTCCTGGTCTTATTCCACATGACTCATGAGCATAATTTTGGAGAATCTCGCTCTATACAAATACAACATATCCTTAACTGTCCATAAAAGGCTGGATCCAAATGTAATTGTATCCACTGAAATAAATTCGTCATGGTTAATCTAAGTTCCATTGATTCTCATGGGTAGATAGGAAGTATAAATAAGTCTGGAGCCATCCTGTTGGGCCCTGTCAAGTTTAAATAAAATTTGTAGTTAAGTGAAATTGAAAAACAGTGTTTGATCTAATGGATTGGATCCACATTTAGCCACACTTGGAACACCTTGAAATCACTGCTATGATTAATTGAAGCCCCATTGATTCTGATGGGTCTAAACGTGATTGTATTTTAATGATGATGCAATTTGTAGACCTGTGGACAATGTTCATCAGCCCTTTGAGAAACTATGTCTATGTTTAAGGGTTGAAGCCACAACTCAATCCACTACACATAGTCAACACAACTCAACCCACTACACATAAGATGGCATGGGCACAGTCCCAAGGCAATTGGTGTGATTTCATTATATCCTGTCCTCGTTTCACAGTTCATCCCATATCTTCCTTACACAGAACTGGTGGCCATTGAATTGCAAGTACTGATATATAATGACCCACCTTGCTCTCTACCCTCTATTAAGCAACCCATTCCTGCATGGAGGGTCGGATGAAGGAAGTCATTACTTTGTCCATTTTTCTAGATCTGGTGGTACAACTGGAATACAAGTTTCTTTGAAGTACCATCAATTTTAATGTTTCTAAACAGTGTTTTATATTTTCAGAAGAAACATAGAACATTTAATTGCCATTTTTACATTTTATTTTCAAACTGGAAAGAGAATGGTAAAACATTTTGGGCCTAAATCTGATTGCTAATCCCAACTAGAGTGGACCACTTGGATGAACTGCTGGATGATAAATCAGTATTTGTGTAAATCTGAGTGATTATCTGGTAGGAATTAACAACTGGATTTAAACCTTAAAACAGAGAAAACCAGAGGGCAGTACCGTCCAATTTTGGTTCTCAAAGGCTGCAAGGTATAGTGACTTCCTCCATTTTGGGTCTGTCACCCAAAATGGCAGCTGTGACTGTGGAAGCTGTTTGGAGATCAGGATGCCATACCGGGGGGTAAGGATCCTCCAATATGGCATGTAATCCCCACAACATTTCTTTTACTCTTTAAATGTGTTTTTTTCCTCTGAAAAACTATTTTTTAAGCTGAATGGTGGGGCACCAGGGTCTCACAGGAGGGTCAGCGGGAGATGCAAAGGCTTATGATTCCTACCTCTGTTTTAGGATAATTGATTGCATTAACGTGAGTTAATAGAGAATGACTAGCATTTATAAACAAACATAAATACATAACAACAGAGGTCTGATAAATGTCCTCCTCTGAAAGTAGGAGTGTACTCATGCTGTACAATTATATTAGTTTCATACTACTTCTGTTCTGGATCTACCCTATGGAATCCTGGGATTTGTTATTTTGTGATATATTTAGAATTGTCTATGAGAGAGCTTTAACATTCTAGTTCAAGAGAGTACACCAGTATTCTAAAACTGTCACCGGACTACAAATCCAAGGATTCCATAGGATGGAGCTGTGGGCAGTTTAAATGGAGTAAAAGTGCTATAATTGTGGGATGCTGATGCACCTTAAGTTAAAGAGTTGTTCATGGGATAACTCTTTTTCTTCAAGATGGAGGTAGTCAGAGATACCTGGAGAATGAATGAAATAAAGATTGGACTTCCAGTTTTCCAGTCTCTGGTCTAATCCATTTTATGCAAGGTAACTAGGCCTGGAGGTACCATGCCAGCACCTCTTACAGTAACTTTTGAAAAATGGGGGCAGTATTCAGAAACAAAGAAGACGAGAGGAATCATACAATCCCACCATTAATTGAAAGGACATCTGAGAGGGTTGTCAGGTTGTACTGGCTATCCTTCCTCTGCCATATTGTTGACACACAGAAACTTCAGTGTTTAACCAGCATGTTTAGATTCTGAACATGAGGCCAGTCCGACTTATTTTACTGCCTACGGACATCAACAAGTTAGCACCTGGCCCCCATTCCATGTAAAGGATCAGGTTAGTCTAGAACAGTGGTGCTCAACCTGTGGGTCCCCAGATGTTTGTGGACTTCAGCTCCCAGAAGCCCCAGCCACTATGTCAATGCTCAGGGCTTCTGGGAGCTGAAGTCCAAAAACATCTGGGGACCCACAGGTTGAGAACCACTGGTCTAGAAGCTCATTCTTTACTTCACCAGCAGCTATGGACATCTGAGGCACATGCCTAGCTTAAGAAAGCCTGGAAAACCATCAAAATAGAGAGAAACAGTGATGGAATCCAACAAAAACAGCCAGAAACAGTGGTATAGTGGTGTCAGGGCTCACAGGGCCATGGCTTTTTGATTATAACTTCATCTGCTGCTGCTCCCACCACCCCTCTACCCCCCATGATACACTTGTTCTGAGTTTAGCTGCAATCCATGGATAATGGATGGAAAACAAATTTTCCCAGCAGTAATGTTTGGAGTGGCTTTACGAAGTTCCCAGTAGAGATGAGAACTGCCAGATGTTATCTTGATACAACATGCCCATCCACATTTTCAGACTCTCATAGTGAAGGGTTGCACTTCAAAATTTGGCACTATATCATTGCCACCCCACCATGCTCTCCCATATTTGTCACCTGAGGACATTATTGTAATTAGTGTAATGATAGGGCTGGCCCTGTCTTTACATGAATGTTAATGTATTGCACATAGAGCTTTTCTACATGGGGATGGCTGAACATGCTGGCCTAATGTGCTGATGGGAGGCAGCAAGTCTGCCTAGATCAGTGGTTCTCAACCTGTGGGTCCCCAGATGTTTGAGGACTCCCAGAAGCCCTGAGCATTGACCATAGTGGCTGGGGCTTCTGGGAGCTGAAGTCCACAAACATCTGGGGACCCACAGGTTGAGAACCACTGGCCTAGATATTGGTGGCTTTGGCCCCTGCAACACTCCTTATACATTTTTTCATCACAAGGGGAAAGGGCATCTAAATCCACTAATAAATGTAAATGAACAAAAACAGAGCAACAAGTACTCTTTTTTTTTATCATTTCTGCACTGAGTTTTTACAGCCCTTTCATTAGACATATTGCAGCTCCTACAGGGGCTCCAAATTTGCTAAAGAGAAGCAGCCATTAATGACTCACAAGTTCCAGTGACATTTCTTAATTCAGGCAGGGAATCAGACAGGCCACCAAGTCATAGGCAGCACCCATTGATTGTTACTTTACATGTGAAAATGTATAGAAACAGACCCCAGTTATTTCATAATCTGCTCTTCTGAAACCAAGTGTCACATTGTCTAGAAAGGGGAAATAAATGGATATATGCCAATAAGAAAAATGATGATTTAAATGTGCATATGCCATTCAAAATAGATGCTAGGCACTCCTGAGAATTTCTTTCCTAGAGCCAAGCTGTTGAGAAAATGTACTTTTTGGTTTTTAGATTCAGGACAGACAAAGGAAAGGTGTGCTTCATGCAATGCATATTTAATTGATGACATTGCTACAAGATACTAGATAAATGCATAGAGGCTAAGGATTCATCTACACTATACTGTAATAGAGGTTTGACAGTGAAATCCTGAGTTTTGTCATTTGGTGTAGTGGTATCAAACTACAATAACTGTCTAGCACAGTGGTTTCCAAACTTTAGTCCTCCTGATGTTTGGGACTTCAGCTCCCAGAAGTCCTGTCTGTTGGCTAAGCTGGCTATACCTTGTTGAAGTCCAAAACACCTGCAGTACCAACTTTTGGAAACCACTGGTCTAGTGCAAATACATGCTAAGGCTTCTTCCAGATTGATCTAAAAAAGTGTGAATTCTCTTAGTATAGTTACTTCGGTTTTGCTAGGTGTTACCAGTTGTTGTTACTTCTGTGTCCACCTAGTCCCTGTCAGAGTGTTCTTTTCTGTTGTTGTTGTTGTTGTTGTTAAAGAGAACTAGAGCTACCAGAACCTTCAGAAACATTGGCCCCATCTGTTTTCTCCCCATATCTGTCAGAGGTCATTGTCCATAATGTTCAGAACCATCATATCACTGAAAATTGAGATGTAAAGAATAGAAACTATTCTAGAAATTGTCAAAAAACATGTTTTGTGAGTGTTAGGAAACCCTGACAAGGAGAAACCTGAAGTGATAAGAATCATTGCATTTTGGGACTTATTCTGTGTAAAAAATTGCACAGAAAATGCTGTTTTCTGTGTTCAGAAAGCATATGCAAATTTTGAGCAGAATAGTTTCTGAACTGCAAACAGCCCTTCTCACAGTGGAAAGAAAATTGCTAACTTCTTCAACTCTCTACTCTCTTTACAATGAAATTAGTGAACAATCACATTACTACTGAATATAAGTTGCTGGGGAAGGGGGTTGGGGAGGAGGAGAAACCTGTTTGTTGCAGAAACATATGACTGGCCACTGTAAGAAATCTGGACATAACGAACTTCTGTTCTAATTGAGCAGCAGGACCGGTCCTACCATTAGGCATAGTGAAGTGACAAGGTCTTGGGGGCAGATTTGTTCTCTGCCCCTTATGCTAGTCTGCTGTTTTTAGAGGCAGCAGAGGTTGCCATTCTTTCAGAAGCACTGAACAAAGATCCAACAGCTAGGCAAATTGGCTTTACCACACAGAGTGCTGACGGTGCCTTGGACAGCAAAATGGCTTAGGCCAATTTATTCTGGCAAGGTTTTTCTTAGGTTTTGTCATACTATATCAAGATTTCTCTATCAACTTCTATATTTTTTTCATTTGATTTGTTTTGATTTTTGGCCATAAAAGCCACAGTGTAGCCACAATGTAGTTGAAACTAAAAGGATACATTCAATAACTGAACTGAATTTCCCAGTTTCAGAGATGGGGTAGGGAAATGATAGAGTTTCAAGACTATACCTAAGAATTCTGCATTTCATTCTCAAAACATGAAAATCCTGAACTTCCACTACATCTCTTCATGATTGCTTGAAAATGTTAGCCCATCAGCTCTATTGGCACTAGAATATTACACTCATGTTGTTTGTGGTCTCCTTTTGGCTTGTGTGTGAAGTCTTCCTGGCTCTTAAAAACTCTTCCAAAAAAGATTGGATGGTTTTGTCTTGGGAAAAATGTGTCATAGTTTCAGCAAAATGTTCACAGCTCTACTGAGAATCAAGAAGGCCAATATGCTAGAGTCTACTGCCATCTGTAATGTCAGCATATTGTCTTAGATCAGAGAGATTCCTTTGTAAGTGGAGGGAAATTTCCATGCCATTATTTTCGGCTTCTTCATTTTTATACTTTGCCTTTCTCAGAAGAAAATGACAGCTATGAACATCAGTCCTTCTTAGAAGCAATGAGTTCTAAGGAATCAATCTATGATACAGCTTGCAAATTCTTTCCAGTTGAAAAAAGTTTATTGAGCAACAGAAAACCTATCCAGAAAAGTTATGAAATCACTAGAGAAGGAAAGATTATATGCTAGGCAGACAAAGGAATTATCAAAGAAATTTTGTGGCAGATCATGGAAAAATTAATTTTATGGACTACAACTCCCACACTCCCCCAGCCACCATTGCCAATCAAGCTTTTCCAAGCTCTGCTTTTGGGGCAGATCGTAGCTCAATGTTAAACTATATGTTTTGTACACAGAAGGTCCTAGGTTCAATTCCTGGTGTTTCTAGAGAATCCTGGAAAAATACTTGCAAGAAGCCCAGTTGTCTGTCAGTGCAACCAGTGTTAAACTAGATGAGACAATGATGTCAACTTCCAAAGCCGAATGTGGAGGTTTGAACATCTTACTTTGGCCCATTAGAACAAATAATGCTAGCCCCAGGATTATCTGGGACTGTGCCCCGCTGTATTCAATAAAGCTTGCTTCTGACTAGACAATTTGTTCTGTGTTTATTATTGTTGTCATTTTCCATATTTCCCCACTTAGAACAGACAGTGTCACCAAAATGAAGAAATCAAAACAATAAAAAAAAAATCAGCTTAAAGAGCAGATAGACAGTGATATAAAACTATGTCCCTGGGAGCCAGCATTGTGTAGTGGTTATAGTTGTCAGAGTGTCAGAGATTTTCAGGTGAGAAGGATATGAGAGACCAGTGTTCAAATAACTAAAGTGACCATCCCTAGCCACTGTCTCATAGCTCTGGAACTCTGGTAGTTTCTTACGTGGTAGATCCAGTCTTGCTTGCTCACCACATTAAAGCAATACAAAAGTGGGTAATATAAACTAGTGGAAAGGGAAGAGTTAAAGCTGAAATGGTAAAACCCTGAAATTTCTTCCTGAAACCAGCAGGGGGTGCTGTTTCTGGTTTGTGGTTGTCAAATTCCTGCTGGGCATGACCTCAGAAAAATTCTGACAAGGAGGCCTGGCTTTGATTATAAGAATTCTTTTGGCCCTCATCTGCCCCCTTCTTCTAAGAAAGTCCCCCCGCCCCCAGCTTGACAAACATTTTAAAATGTTAAGGGGGGGGATAAGTTTGAAAAGCAAACATCCCCCCTCCCGAAATTTATAGTTCAAATTTACACCAAGTTTGCACTAACTGGAGTAATCTAGGTTTCCACTGAGACTTCAGAATTCTCTTTGTAATCCATTAGTCACTTCCCTTGAAGAGTTTGTCTTTATAAGCAGTAGAGTAAAATAGGCCCAGATGTGTTGGTAATGTTAGAAGCTCTTGCATGTACCTTCAAATTATTTTTTTTAAGCATAAAAATTGCATAGAATGTAGAGGAGGAACTCAGAATGTGGAAGTAGCTTTGGTTGGAGAACTGGATTGGCTAGGCAAGAATCTGATTAACATATCAGCCTAATTATCATGTTTAATGAACTGTCATATCCATAACCACTTGGCTATTTTTTGTTTTTAGGACTGTGATCATACCAATCGCCTCTGAGTTTGAGCCAGATTTTGTCTTAGTATCTGCTGGCTTTGATGCGGTGGAAGGCCATGACCCCCCTCTGGGAGGGTACAAAGTGACAGCCAAATGTATGTACATCTTTTATTTTATTTTTTTAAGTCTCCCGACCCCCTCCATCCGCTGGGCCCCGAGATTATTCTAGGCAGAATCATCTCCTAGCCTAAGATTATTCTATTGCTTTGCTTCAATCATTTATCACTCCATTTTAGTCTGCAAGATGTATAGTCAACAAACAGAGGGAGGGCTGGTAGATTTTGATATTAAAAACGATTGATAGAATTTGTAGAATAGAGCTTGGAAAAGTTACTTTTTGTTTTTTAAAAATCTTGGCCCAACTCCAGTAAGGAATAATACGAAGATAACTTTTTTCTCCACTAGCCCATGAAATTCTGGCTCATAAGGATATCTATATTTCACTTTAGTTTTGTCAGTGCTGGCCTTCAAACAACATTGCATGGCTAGTGTTTTTTTTGGGGGGATGCAAATGGGCAAAAACCGTGCAGTGCATACTCCTCCAATTGTTCCAGTTTGGCAGAGATGGTCTCAGTTAAGCCTCTGTCATCCCACCTTTCAGCTGCTTTTAAAATGTCCCAGTTTCTTCCTCTCACTGTCCTCCTTCGTCCTCAGTTTATTTCAGTTGCTGCTACCTGGGTTCAAAGTGCAAAAGCTGTTTGCACTCAGGGAGAGAAGAGAGGAGTGGGTGGAATCTTGCCCTTGTCAATAGATTCAGGCAAGAGCCAATGGCTGCAGCCCCTCCTAGTTTATGTGTTCTTCATTGTTAATACCTTTTGCCATCTTGATCGCACTCTGATGTTGTTTGGCCACATGTGCCCCAGTTTTTATCTGTGAAATGTCAGAAGACATGGCAGTGTAATGGCTTCTGAACTATATGAGAACCATTCATTCTACTCTGATTCACCTGGGAGGTCATCTCAAGCATATCTCGTTCTGGGAAAAGTCTGTTCAAAGACTGGGACAATTTACGAAAATTCCCCACAGCTCTGCAAAAGGTGATTTTGCTTTATCACTTTCCATAAAAGAAAAAAAAAACTCTGCATGTATATGGTCCGTGCCTTTCACCCCAACAGACCCACCCAGCTCAAATGTATTGTCAAATGAAACATTTTTTTCTCCAGTTTCTCCCATCTCCCAACCCCCTCATGTTGTTTCCTTTCTTCATTGTCATTCTTGGAGTTCTCACGCCTGTCCCATTGCCTGTTGCAAAGTTCTTTTCATTTAGGAGTATTGACTGATTCTATGTGGGGTATTCAAGGTGACTGAACTTTTTTCAACCATAACAATGAGTATGCAGCATCAAAAATTAAATTAACTCTATTTAACTCTAAATTAACTCTATATAAAAAAACAGAACATCTGCGAACCAATAAGGCGCTGACTTTGCTAAAACAGAGAAGTGATTAGCTAAACAAAGAGCTGATACACAGTTTTAATTAGCAAGTAGATGCTAATTAAAGAACTTGGCATCGGTTTGAAAAAGCCTTGTGAAATAAGATTGTTTTCACTGTCCGTCTTAAAGGAGATCGTGATGAGGTTGGACATCCCTCTCTTGAAGTTTAGAGACTATGAAAGATTCTGGGCACTCAGAATGAGAGGGACTTCTTCTGGTTACCCATCTGTCACGTATCCAAAGCGAGTACGTCCAAAATGGACCTGTGGTTGTAGTCAGAACTGTACACTTTGTAGTAGGAAGGAACGGCTTATAATCCTCCAGAAGTTGTTAGACTCCATGTCCCAGCATTGCTTACCAATAGAGCTGATAAGACCTTGAGAACAACGTCTGGGAGGGGAGGGAACAAGTTACTCACCATTGTTTTATGTGCAGCTCTTTTATGACATGTCCCTCCACATACCTGAACTTTATTGCTGACTAGGACGTTCCTAATATTTCTTTCTCAATCTAAATAGATACATTATTATTCTCTTAATTTTAATTTCATATGGAAGAAGATTGGAATCTCTTCTCTCCAAAGGGGAATTGAATTTTAAAACACAATCTGAAATGTTGTTGTGCACCTTCAAGTCATTTCCAGCTTATGGCAACCTTAATGTGAACCTATTATGGGGTTTTCTAGAGGCTGAGAGTGTGTGATGAGCCCAAGGTCACCCAGTGGGTTTCCATGGCTGAGTGGGGAACTGAACCATGGTCTCCAGAGCTGTAGTCCAAGGATCCAACCACTACATCATGCTGTCTCTGATAATCTGAAATATACCACTAAAGAATGTACAGCACCCACCCAACTGCCACTTCATTCTGTATCAACTGATCAGCTGCCCAATGCCTGTCTAAATACAAAGGCCTTTACCTGCTGGTGGACAAATAACAGGAGGGAGGCCAGTTCACCCTTCCTTGGAAGGGAGTGCCACAGCTGAGAGTGGCTACCAAGAAAGCGTCTAAGAAATATGTGTTTTGGAACAAGGGACCTTACAGGATCATCTCATGACAGAAAAGACCATAAGGTATATCTGCTGAATAGCTTCCAGTAAGTCATCTAAATCCTGCTAAAATTATTGTGACTTAATATCACGTGACCTATTTGTTTTGAGAGGACTACAGTAATCTTGCCACAGCCGGTAGCATTAGGGACCCAGGACCCTTGTGAAAGTGAAAAAAACGTGAATAACTCTAGGCCCTCCCAAACCACATTTAACACACACAAAAGTATGATCAGCATGTTCAACCCTCCGTGGATTCCTTTTAGGCATCAGGGTTCCTTCACAAGGCAGAAGTGGGTGGCTGGTGGGGCTTTCCTGCCACCTCCACTGCTGCCCCACACCGTTTTTATCAGAGACTTGCAATCCTCATTCGCAATTTCTCAATCTCATGAGGCTTGCAGTCCCTATTAAAAATGACAGCAGAGGTGATAGCAAATAATCCATGAATAATCAAATCCACAAAAGTTAAATCCACAAATGTGGAGCGCTGACTGTAAATTTCCCTGAACCAAGGATGAGCCTTTTTTAAAAAATTAAATATTAGTTTGTGCACTACAAATCAAACTGTTTTCTAGCTTTTTGCTGATTTCTTTAAGGATGTGGGGAAATCCCAAGAATTCAACATGTTCACAATTCAGCCCAGTGTGTTGCATTTCTGTCTTTACTGAACAGAGCCATGATTCAGTGGACAATTGCTGAAGAAGTATGCATTAGACTGTAGAGAGAGAAGAAGCCAAAAAGATTATGACAGATTTTGAGAACCCCCTGATACATATAAAATGGGTGTAATCAAGATCATACAACTTCATTTTATTGTAGTACATAAACTGCATCATACGCACAGTTTCGGATATTGTATTGACTTCTAGTGTAACACTCCATAAAAGAGGCCCCCAAAGGCCCCAAATTAAGTCCATACCTACTGTCTTTGATCTTCAGATATAGCAATCGTTGATATCGATGAGAATGTTTTGTGGAGCTTATGATCCATCTATTCCCCTTTGCCATATTATAGACTCACTCAATAATTTCAGTCTTTCCTTTTTATTGCTGAAACATTATTAAATTTTTAATAAGGCAACCCAGAATATTGCTAAGTTTTGAAGTTTTTTATTCATATTAGCAATATGAAAAAGAACAGCAAAAATGTAGGAGAATAATGTCAAGAGCAAAAAGAATGGATGAAGAGTTAAAGATAGGTTAAAGAGTTAAAAAAATATTGTGGTAATATGCAGTCACTTTGGTCGAGTGCTAAGCCAAAGTGCTCTAATACATCTATAGAATTTCTCCACCCATTCACTCTGATGCACAGACAAAACAATGCCTAGGCATCCTGTTTGACAACTACAGTTTCTTCACTGTCAGACTAAAGAGAATGACTAAAGTTTGGGGCCATGCAAGAGCTCTAAGGATAGGCCTGGTACCAAGAGACAAAGAAGCACATGGTTGGTATGTTTCATATTTCTGTTTTACAATTTTGTTTCCAAAAATCCTGATGAGCAATATTGTCATACCATAAAACTAGCTTTGAAACAGACTTTATAACTGTGTATAGGTTTACTCACAGCCTGGAAAAATACCTTTTTGATTACATGTCCCGGAATCCACCAGCAGGTATGACTAGTTGTACAGTCTGCAAAGCAGGCTATGGATTTATTAGACTATGGTGCTATTTTAATTTCTCTTGCTAGATTTGGGTGGTGACAGTGGTTGGCTGCTTCTCATTGTGAGTAAATCATTGTTTATTTTTGTTGTTATATTGTTTCGTTGTTTTATACTCTTCTGGCTTGAAAATCTTTTGATGGAAGGTTGATAATGCATTTTCTAAATAAGAGAAAAAAAGCAAGCAAGCAAGCAAGCAAGCTCCTATCTATCCATTTATTGGTTATCTGCCAAAGAATTCAATGCAAGAATTCATTAAACCTTACTTTTATTCTCACAAAAAAATCCAGGGAGACAGACTGAGCTAAAAACTGGCCTGTTGCCATCCTCAAAATGTTAAGACTTGGTGTGCTTGTGAACTTGCATTTTCCAAATCCATTATTCTAAGCACACAATCTGCAAGCAACCTCCCCCTCAAACATTATCATAAATGTGTCATATATTGTATCCATGAGAGAGAATTTTCTTTACTTTCCTATTCGGGATAAAGGGCTTCCATGCTTACTCTTTGCAAAAGAGCCATTCTGAGCCAGCCACTGTTTGAGCACTTTGGAGTCCTACTGGTTTTAGTGAGAAATTTAAGTATGCACTTCAGTGTCTTCCACTGAAATCCGTGGGACCTTTAAAAATTTCTCAACCTTGGTTGGATTATGCCCTTTGTATTTGTTTTATCGTAAAACCCTCAGGAAGAAAAATGTTGTCCTTAAAGGTCTTGATACTGCTTTATCACCCAAAGCAGTAATTGAACCTTTAAATGTTAATTATCTCAAAGACAGTAAACAGTAAAGTGTCAAACAAAACAACTGAATGTTTGGGACTCTACTTGTCTCCTTGAAGGGGGCTGAACTTAGTGACTTTACTAGGATTTTGGTGCTTGCTTTTTCTTGGATATCTCCAAAGAAAATACTTGGCACCATGGGCAAAACGAAATAACAATTAGAGTTAAGCAAAGATCCCTTTGCAAGCATTTAATTAGAGAGGACATAGCTGAGTGTGACCTAGGACATCAACTTGTTGCTCTGCAGTTCTGAGAGCCATTAATGAAAAGAGGAAGATATAATAAGTTAATTTTCAGCTATGTGCAACTCAGGGTCCCTGTGTTCAACTCCCTGAGGCCCCTCCCTAAACTGCAAACCCAGGATTCCATAGGATGTTGTAAGTGGAATAATAGCATTATAACAGTCTAGTGCAGAAATGGCCTTGGTCGTCACAGGAGTCAGCCCATACCATTCCCTTGTCCTGCATGTCTCTGGCTGGTAAAAGTCTTCCTCAAACATGCAATGGTGGCATCAATATTTGAGATCTGGGAAGAGAAAGGAAGGAGGAGAAAGGAGGTCCTGGATATTCTTGGAGAGTGAAATACTCTGCCTTGGCAAGATCATTCTGAAGATGAAAATGCAGATGGTTGTTTGCTTAGCAGCTGCATTTCAAGCTGTGACAAGCTGCCTGGTGTTTCTAGTGATGTGCGGTGAGGGGGGAGGCAAAGGAAAGCTGCCATTTTCTTTCACAGGAGTATCCTCCTTTCCCATATTCTGTGAAAGAGGAAATAGGGAGTAAAGCAATCCACTGCCATTTTAGACTCCTTCCTTTCTTCTTCCAAATGCATCAGCAGTGATTGGAAGAGATTTCATATTTTGATGCACCTTACATCTTTGTTTCTTGAAGCAGGGTTAGTAGCAAAGATGTGAAGTAATTTACACAGAGTCTATGGCCTAGACCAGTGGTTCTCAACCTGTGGGTCCCCAGATGTTTGTAGACTTCAGCTCCCAGAAGCCCCAGCCACTGTGGTCAATGCTCATGGCTTCTGGGAGCTGAAGTCCAAAAACATCTGGGGACCCACAGGTTGAGAACCACTGGCCTAGACCTTTCTGTGCAGGATCTGCAAAAATGAAGATTTTAAAAAAGCCCATTTTCTGTATTTATTTTTAGTCTGCACTGAATCCAACAAGGATCTGGCAGATACTAGCTGGATCTCACGGTTCCCTGGTGAACCATTAAGGATCCTGTGAACTGTGTCAAGATTCTCACTCTTTCTTCTTGGCCGTGGACTTCAAAATCTGAGCACACTAAAGGTAGAAGTGGCAATAACACTTAATCGGGTCATCCTCATAAAGACAAACAAGCCAAGACTTCTCAAAAGTCTACTCTGGTGTGTTTCAACCATAAGGGGCAATTAGAGACCATATGTTTCATTACCTGCAAGTTCATTTTTTCTACAGACTCATCTTCTAAAATGCACACTTCATTAGGTATTCTTCCTTAGTCCACCAATATATGCATTTTATCTCAAGTATTTACTCAGGCTTAATTTTTGGAAAATGAACCAAAATGTTTTTAAAATTCAGAGACTTAATTTTGAAGCAATTGAGTCCATCTGAAGCAATTAAAACAATTATGAAGTTGAAAAGGTAGGAAACAAAGCTACAAAAGAAGACATCTTTTCAGTGATGGGAAAGGTTTCTTTGGCTACTACAATGCTGGCTAGGAGATTCTGAAAACTAACTTGCCAAAGCTCTAAGTTTTTTTTTTTTTTAAAATGATAGCAGCAGTTTGGAAAGTCTTTTGCAAAATGATATGCATTATAGGCAACAGGTGCACTTTGCTAAGGAAAAAAAAAGCAGACCGAGAATTTCCTTGTGTAGTAGCAGATGGAAGGTTCCTAATACCCAAATCCTGTGACTGTTGGTTGTTAGGATAGGGTAGGAAGTCTTTTTAGTTGTGGATAGGGAGGTCTAAATGGGGAGATCACATCTGTCCAGAGATCCCACTGATGCCTACGAAGAATTCTATTAGCATTATTTTATTCCTAGATTCCCCTATACTAGGCCAGGGATGGACACACTGTGGCCCTCAGGTCTGCATATGGCCTCTGAACCTTCACCAGTCCCCTAAAGCCTCTCAACTCCTGATTTTTTTTAAAAAATGTGATTTTCAAGTAAATTTTGGTCCCAAATCATGCAGAAAGCACTCAAATGCATGAGAATTCACAAAAATATCTCCACTCCACCCCACAAGCACCTCAGAACCCTGCATGATCTCAAAATGCCTCCATTTTCCTCTTTAATCATGTTTAAAATGGTGTCAGGAAGTAATATGACACCACTTCCTGTCACATTTTGAGAGGGACTGCAGAGGAAAACAGAGATGTTGAGGCTTGATCTGTGGGGGTGGTGCAACCTACAAGGGACAGGAATTGGTTTTTGGCCCCTACACAGTTGCCTATCTCATGACAGGCCCTCAAATAGGGGTTTTGAGCATGGGACCAAAGGAGTCCAGGACTGGGCCCCTCAGCAACATAAGACTGGAGCTGTCATAGCTCTTTTCTTGCCACATCATTGGTTTCAATAGGAAGATATTTCTAAAACTTACTGGATCAAAATAGTATACTCATCTCTTGTCCTTCTCAGCAATAGCTGGTAGGGCTTTGGAAGAGGTACGTGGTCCACCTCTTCACTTCCACCATCATTCCTCTCCAGTGCAAGACTCCTTTCTTAGTCTTTACTCATGAATGACATGTGCAATAAAAATGCACTTACGTCCTACCTCATTTAAATGCATTCCCTGAAAGAAAACACTCATGTTCTGTAAAACTCCAGCAACATGATTATGCATCCACCAGGCATATCAAATTCTTAGAGGTTACAGTCCTGTAAAATATAACTTCCAGCATGACTAGTTAGTATTTAACAAAAAAAAAGTGAAGATTTTGGCTAAAGGGATATTGCTTTAAAAGTACTATTGGGCCAAGTAATATATCATGTGACTGTATTCAGTTTAGATCTGCTAGTGGACCCTACTGCTTAGAAAAATACCAAATATTTCATATTCAAATCCTTCTCCTATTTCAGCATGTATTTATGTAGTTAAGAATCATAATTCCACATTCCCAGACCCTCAGTAATGAATGAGCATGCTAAAGAAATCAGCCAGGAAGCTAATCACACACAAACATTCTTCAGATATGCAAACAATGCCTCCAGTTTTTAGACCTCTGATGTCCCCAGGAACACATTGACATGGGAGTCCAGTTGCTCATATAGACAGTTACTACTTTTCTTTCCGGTGTGTTTTCCCAGTGGGAATTTTCTCCAGCTCAAGGTGGCTGTATCCATAGGCACAGCCAGGGTCATCTCTTAAATTCTCCACACAAATGCCTCTTTGGAGACAGTTGAAGCACACAGCATGAAGAAGTTTATTGTCTTTCCCAAGCAGGTCATAAATACTTCAGCAATGAAGAGATCAGCCAATTGTAGGCCAGCATCCAATGTTGATATCCATGGGCTAAAAACATCTAACTAAATGCTGGACTGTAGGTAGCCTTCTTTATTTATTATACATTTGTCATATCTATATTCTGCAAATGTTTTAGCCTCCTCAACAACTCTGTGGTGTACATCAGGGTGACACAGAGAAATGGTGTATTCAGAATGGACAGGCTGTTTCCGGGCAGAGTCAGATTTACACTTATTCATTCATAACTCTTTTGTGTCCCATTTCTCTATCGATCTGAGAAATAAAACACACCAATATTTTACTATCTGCATTATTTTCCAGTGCATTTTTTCATAAAGTATAGATTTTTGGCGTGCATTTAAATTACAAATATTTATATGCATTTGGGGGCTTTTTTAAAGTCAGGAACTGTGTCACAACGTTAGGAGAAATGTAAAAATCAAAGGATAAATAGAACTAAAAAAGTTGCATCTAGGGGCTACAATTTCCAGAATCCCTTAGCCAGTGGCCAAGCAGTCTGAGGGGTTCTGGCATTTCAAAAAAAGAGCTTTTCTTTGCTCCAAGGAGAACCATGGGAAGTTTGTATCATGCCAGGTTGGTTTAAAATGCAGAATGATGTGGACAAGATCCTTGATCATTTCTATTGTACGCCCTCTTGTACCTATGTACCAGAGTCAGTCCCTGCTTTGGTACCAGACCCAGATAAATCATTGAAACTTCATTTTCCCTTTTGCCTATCTAAGGGCAATCAAAAGGACCCAGTGCTGATCGGAGTGCTGCTTTCTGCTGTCAATGCGAGCAAGCCTTCTAGACTTCATGCTAATTAGGTATCGGCAGGGGACATGCTAATATCTCTGAGAGCCCACCAGAAGACACTTTGCCAACAACACCCATAAACAAGGAACCAATCCAATATGATTAGTACAAAAACATTGCACATTTCTGAATGTGTATATTGCCCAGGAATGTGAATATCAAGCAAAATTTAGTGCTGAATTGGTGGCCATAACCTTTGCGTAGGACAAAGAGTGAAAAAATAACTGAAGACAAGTCTTCTCCCTTCTCTTCATCATTGAAAATAAGACAAAGCTGTAGAAAACACAGACCTTTCAAAAATTACTCTTGTGGGCTATAGCTCCCAGAATCAGAGGCAGTATGGCCGTTAGAGTGGTGAATCTGCTTTGGATTTTCATCCAAACTTTAAAGGAGCTATCCAAAGTGTCAAGCCCTATGCCCACAATGAGTTCAGCACTTGGATAGCTCCTTGGACAAAAGTAGCTCATAATGATACACTGTTGCTGGGAATTCCAGCCCATCCCCAGCTTCCCCATCCCCAGCTAATTGTCAGGAAAGCCCTGAAGACATTCATGCTCACCCTGTAGTTTTAGCATTGCAGCCTTGAGAGCTCTGCTTGCACTACACCCCTGATAGCTGCTTGTATCAAAACAGATACTTCCAATCTAATCACCATAATGTATGTGTTTAGCAATTATAATGCTATCAGGTTGGGTACAGCTCACTCAAACTTGGGATGTGGTAGCATCCTCCAGAGAAACAAAATGTACAGACCACCACTTGCTCCCACAGATTAGAACTGTAAGATCTGAGTCCCAGTTTAAAATTAAACTTTTGCTACACAGATAGATGGGTGTCCACTAGTCCACTGCTTCACATTCCAGTTGTAAATGCTTACCAATGGTGCCAATGGCCTAAAGGTAACACCACTGTAATTTCTCCAGATCAAAGAAACAAAGCAGGAAAGTGTGGCTGTGAAAACCCAACCAGGGCAAGTTTTGTTGTTCTTTCTGGGTTGAGAGGGACAGGAAAAGAAATGTTCCCCTTGCGGCAAATTACCCTGGCTTTTTGTGCATTTCTGACAATATTTTGGACTATAAATCAGGAAATGAAGTGCTATAAATAGGGACTTTCAAGCATGGCTGTGGAAGAAACTAATGTGAAACTTAAGCGCAAGAAGCAAGCACGCCAGCCTTTCTTCCTACTTGAAGATCTAAATGGGATATACTCTGGATTAAGGGGGTGCAGACCAGTTTTGTCTTTTCAGCCCTTGATTTGACTTTCGGGGAGGGGGGAAATGCTCTGTTAAGAATTTAATACTATTTATGTTTTGAAATAGGGATAATTGTTGCTGTTTGTTTATCCTCTGTCTTTAAGGAATGCAATACATATATGCTTCAGATCTAGGAATGGCTGGTGACGTCTGTGTTGGTGGGGCAGTTAATACCCTTCTCAGGCTTTAGTTCAAACCTTTAAAAAGCTACCCAGAATTCTGGACCCTATCAATAGGTTCAGGGTCCCCAATAGTTCCTTTAAAGTTGAGAGTAAAACTCAGAATGGATTCAATGCCTTGCTCCCATGGAAGCCACCAGCCCCCACTATTTGGATCCATTCTGTGCTTGATGGCAGTGGAATCAATGAAATAACCTATTACAAGTAACATACCCACTTGGAACATATTCTGTCTTTTGTAGCAAAGCGTGATCAGGTCACATTTCAAAAAAGCGTTTAATAAATGGAGAACAACATTCACTTGTTAGTGTAATGAGTAACAGTTATAGTTACTTTTTAAAATTACTTTTTAAGGGCATTTGGGGCATTTTAAATGAATTTTAGCACTTTTTTTCAATATCTTTTTGTCAGTTCTAAGATTTTTTCCCCTTTTTAAATGGAATAAAAAGCAATAAAAAAGTAAGATGTAACAGAAAAGCTTATTTTAAAGGATTTTAATATGTAATGGTAATGAATAACCTTTTAAAGACTGCGACAAATAATTTGAACATATTGTTTCTGAAATGTTTCCAAGCACCGGTTGGACAGGTACAACGTCAACACAACAGGATTAAAGCCAGCTTCAAGGAGTGTTGGTTTTGTGTTAAATGGGTACAAAACCAACCTACTGTCTGCACCGTTATACTGTTTGAAGTGGCTTGATTCCATCTAGGATTTGTAGTTTTAGTGAGAATTCTTTGCTAGTGAACTCTCGTGCACTCCTTTGAATTAAAGTCACCATGGTATATTGAACAGAAGGATTGAGGATTAAATCAGGGTACCTTGGGAATTAGAAGCTGGTGTCATGGTTTCAGCATTGAACTATGACTCTGGAGGCCAGGGCTTAAATCCCCACTGAGCCATGGAAATCCACTGGGAGACCTTTGGCAAGTCAGTCTCTGTCAACCTCAGATGGAAACAAAGGCAAGCCCCCTCTGAACAAACTTTACCAAGAAAACCCTGTGATAAGTTCACCTTAGTATTGCTATAAGTCAGAGACCTCTTGAAGGCACACAACAAACCTTAGGAATCAGGGTATTGAACTAGACCTCTCTAGTAGAGAATTTTCTTTGCTGAATGGCAAGTCACAGGATGATGCCATGACAGTGAAAGTGGTATTCTTCTGAAGTATCTGTAGTGTAGGCACATCTTAAGTTGTTCTCAATTTTTGCAAGAAAGATATCTGTATCTGCTGTCTTGAGAAGCCTGTTTTTCTTATCCGAGCTTGCTTGGGAATTAGAGAATGTGTGGAGGTGAGTTTAAGAATGAATGAACAACCCAGAACAAAACAGGATACAAAATAAGGCTTTAAGAATGAAAACGAATGGGGTAAAAAGAAAATGTCCTCTCTGCAGATACTTGCAGAGAAACAGGATGACAAAAAAAGATGGGTAGCAGAAGGTGGGAAGTAGAAAAGGAGAGGAGGGGACAACTGAATTCTAAATGAGAAATGTCAGACCTTTCATAAAAACTGCAGTGCACCCTGAGAAATAATGATTTGATGAAAATGGGTTGATTTTTCTTTCTCTTTCCAGAGGCTCTGGGGACCAAAATGCTTTTCTAAAACCAAATAGCCATATGTAAATCAAGAGCACAAAAGCCCAGTTTTATGATTTGAGCTGCACTTTAATTCCTTTCTATCTTTCTTGCCATTGTTTAAAAAAGCAGTCAGAACTTCAAAGGCGAATAGCATGTGTTCTAAATCAGGACGCCAGTACTGAAGTATGACAGCACAGAAATTCAAACGAAATAAATGTGCTGGTTTAGCTCTTCTGTTTTCCTCAAAATCGCTTCTTATGAAATCAGTTCCTTTAAAGACATGGTTAGTGGGTTACCATTGTTTTTATCCTTCTAAACTCCTTTATTTGTTTGGTATTACTTGGCAAATACTAATGTCAGTGGTGTGGTGAAGGAGATTTTCTCCTTTTCAAAGAAGGGCTGTCATAAAATCAGTAGTTGTCATGGTATGTTGTTTGAATACCTGATCCTGCCAGCTTAGCAGTTTCTTAGGCTTGAATGGAATAAAATGAAATATTTACATTCCAAAGTGTGTAACAGTGTGACTTCACAAGTCACCCCTGTTGTACAGGGCAATGGTGATCTCTAAAAAGTTTTCCTCCCTTGCTCCAGTGGTTGTTATTGATGTTGTGTTGAATTTATTTATATTCCACCTTTTTCTCCATCTAGGACTCAAGACGGTTTGAAAAGGTTTTTGCTGTTGTTATTGTTTATTCATTTATATCATACTTTCCCCCCATCAATGGAACTTAAAGTGATCTTTTATAACTTATTGTGTGCCTTCAAGTAATTTCTGAGTTATGGCAATCCTAAGGCTTTCTTGGCAAGATTTGTTCAGAGGGGTTTTTGCCTTTTCCTTCCTCTGAGGCTGAGAGAGTGTGACCAGCCCAAGGTCACCCAGTGGGTTTCCATGGCTGCGTGGGGATTCGAACCCCGGTCTCCAGAGTTGTAGTCCAATGTTCAAACTACTACATCATGCTGATATGTGTGGCTGAGCAGGTTACAATTTTTTAAAAGCAGTACAAATTAAAAGCCATACAGAAACATCAGTAAAAATATATAAATATAAACTTTTTTAAAAAAAACAAACAAAGCTGGCCCCTCCCTAAACTGCAAACCCCGGGATTCCGTAAGATGTTGAAAGCAGAATAATCGCGCTATAACAGTCTAGTGCGGAAATGGCCAGAGTGTTCTAAAGCCTGAGAGCAGCTACAGGGGAAGCCATCTCCTTTATTCTCTTCAAATGAGCCTGAGAAGGTAATGGGACAGGGAAACCGCCTCTCCTGAAGATCTGTAAGGTCTGGCAGGGCTCATATAGGGAGATACAGTCCTTCAAAAGTATTAAAAATATACAATATTAAAAGTGCATGCCGCACCTACGTAAAAATATAAACTATGAATGGATTTAAAAGCAGCAAAAAGCATGCCCATTAAAAAACAACAACAAATAAATAATACAGCAGATTCTGAAAGGCTTTTCCCCCTGAGCAATCATCCCTCAAAAACTGTACCTGCCTATGGATAGAGGATGCCAGTCTGATACTTCTAGGGAGTTCCAGAGCCAGGAAGCAGCCACCAGGGATGCTCACCAGAGAAGAAAGGCCTTGCTCCTGTGTTTTCAGTTACAGTAAAGGTTCTGAGTAACTCTAAGGTGGCTTGCTTGTAATCCATTTGGTCTTTGCTAACAGGTGCTTGTTCACCTACAGCCTACGTAGCAAAGGCAGACAACATTTAGGAATGGGGACTGTGTTAACCCCCCCAACCCACCAAGGTTCACTCTTTTTCATTGTCTCCAATTATCCCCAAACTGCCAAAGTGTTCTTGGCCACCTCCAGCACTGCTTCACATAAAATACTACTTATCTTTATAACCTATATTTTTAATCCGAAGCAAGCAGATTAGTGCTTTCAGGAAGCCATGCAGGGAGCATGCACCTTGTTTCCAAGAGCAAAAATGACACTTTTAAAAGGGAATGGTGATAGCTGTGGGATCGGGGGGAGGGGCAGCCCATGTTGCCCAAGAGCCAAATATTCCCTACTCCTGGGCTATAGGATGCAGCTTATTAACTCCAATCTTATCCAGTAGAACAGGGATAAGGAACTTATGGCTCTCTATACACTGAAGAACTTCAGATCCCATCATTCCCATCCATTGACCATACTGCTTGAGTCTCTTAACAGTTGCAGTTTAGCAACATGGAGAGAACCACAAGTTCCTCATCCCTCTATTAGATTGTTTGCTCCAGCCTATGCCTGAAAAAGGTCTTCACTAGCTGGTTACCCTCATGTCAGGCAATTGGCTTGTGGATGTGATACTTTGATCAGTAGCCACTTGGTGTCACTTTCTTCCTTCTCCCTCTTCTTATCCTCCTGGCTCATAGGTGTGCTTGGTAGTAGCCAGGTGATAGTTTGTCTCAATACCAGAATACCCTTCACTGTTGCTTAACTTAGTGAAGTCACTAACAGCATCAGCTACCTATTTATGTGGGCATTAGAAGTGATACTGCATAAAAATGTAAGAAGAGCTGTGCTCGATCAGCTCAAAGGCCTATCTAATCCAGAATTCTGTTGCCACAGGCATCATCTAGATGCGTGTGGGAAAGTGCACAAGCAGAACACAAGCGCATACTCTCAGCAAATAAGAGAGAACACAAAACTGAAGTATATCAGAAATTGTTCCATACCCTACAGCATTTCACAGATGAAAACTGGTGTGTCTGTGGCCAAGTAGCCAAAATGAAACATAGCCAAAATGAAAAAAAAAAATTATAAAAATGAACAAACAAGCTAGGACAGGCTACAGCACTTCGCTTTTGCCTGAGCCTCCTGGGAAGGGCAAAACTCTACCCCCTCCTGTCCCTACTGCTTAGTTATTTGAGTGCAAACTACTTTTGCATTTGAACTCAGTTTACAGCAAATGAAGTAGGCTGAGGAGGAGAGGGAAACTGGGCCCTTTCATAAGCAGCTGGAAGTATGGGACAACTGAAGATTAATCAGGACTGTCTCTGCCAAATCAAGACAGTTGGAGGATATGATTAAGAAACGGTGCTTGTCTGCATGCCAACAGATTTGTTTGGTCTTTTGGCAACATCTCTGATCCTTGAGTAGAAAAAAAAGCTTAGAAAAGTTACTTTTTGGCCCACAGCTCCCAGAATCTCCCAACTTGCATGGCCAGTGATGTTGGGGAAGTGGGAAGTTGTGAAGAAAAAAAAACCTTTCAAAACTCTCATTTCATACTCTCTTGATGAGGACCAGTCTGTAAAATAAGTAGATTTTTCTTCTGTATATACTTGTGACAGCAACAGATGTGAAATTTTTCTTTAGCAGGAAATGCTGGTAAAAGTCATAAACATACCACTTTATATGTTCTGCAGCTAAGGCTTGGAATGAAACATAAGATCCAGGGTGTGGCAGATCAAGATAAACAGCTGCTATCTCTTTCATTTGGCGGGATCAACAAAGCAACTACACCCTCATCTCATTCTGACCACAGTCTCTGCTCCCTCCAGTGCTGTAAAAATTCACATTCTATTGAAGCACTGGAATCTCCTCAGTGCCAGTTCATGAATCATCTAGTCTCCCTTTCTCTCCCTCTCTCTCTTTTAAAATTCCAAGGCTTGTTATACCATCAGATCAGGGGTGGGCAAAATGTGGCCCTCCAGATATTGCTCAGCTTCAGTTTCCAGCATTCCTCATCATTGGCTTTGTTGGCGAGGGCTGACACGAGATGCAGTTCAGCAACATCTGGAGGGATTATTCTGCATTAGGCATTAAGCCTAATCAGGCATTAGGCAGAGTAAGTCTGTCACTCAGTCAGCAGATTTTGGGTGTCCAGGCAGGAAGAAAAGGTTAGTTAATTTATCTGTGAGCCTAAATCCAATTCGTAGGTGCCAAAGACTGCCATAGCAAATCTAATGTTACCTGGCTTTGGAAGCAAGGGAGGGTGGCGCCTGGTTAGTAATTGGGTAGAAGACCACCAGGGAATACTAGAGATTGTCAAGTAGGGCTAAGAAAGAATGCTGCCTCAAACACTGGAGAGCTACTGCTAGTCAATACAAGGCTGTGTGGTTCAATGGTCTGATTATATGGCAGCTTCCTCTGTTTGTAGCTACAACAGAGTAGACCTGTTCCATCCACATAATCAACACGTACATAAATCCTGTTGATTCTGCAGATCTACTGTAGTAGGAGCTGGCAACTGGCATTAACCCAGGGGTGGGAATCATGGGACCTTCCTGGTTGTTAGACTGCAACTCTCAGCAGCCCTAACCAAGAAGACTAATGGTGAAGAATGCAGGGAGTTTTTGTTCAACTTCAGGAAAGCTACATGATTCCAGAATCTGCTTTACACTGTTGTACTCTTCTTGTACTTTTCCCGTTTGTGATAAGAAGTGCTTGTGGGATTGGATAGTTCTTGTGCCAAAATGCTTTGGCTAGCTTTGAGTAATATAGGTCTAGACTTTACTAAGTTTTTTGGAGTGCTCCAATTGTTTCTCCACTGTAGGCTGCAAAATGTCATGGGCTGGGCCTACCTCTCAGTATCCCAGTTCTAAGCATGTAGGTTATGGTACCTCAGCTATAATCACAGGCTACATAATATCTCCAACATCACACATACTAATTGCTTACTGGTACTTGGGATCACTAATGTTTCCTGGACTTCAGTCCAGGTTAGAGGTACAAAATGTTGGAGGGCAGGAAGCTGTCTAATTCTACTTGGAAATGTGTACCTAAGGAGGGAAGTTTATTCTTTTCCATCCTGGCTAGGATCTTGTTTTCCCAACAGAGTCTTCCAGTGATCCCTATATCCTTCAACAGCATGAAAGAGTTCATTAAGTGCAGTCCATAGAGTTTCTCATAGTAGGCTGTCACATCTGAACTTCAAATGCAGTACTTCAAATGGTGTACTGGTCAGTACACCTCATACCTTAACTAAGGTCCACATTAGTAATCAGTTCCAAAGCATTCACAAGAGGCCTTGAAAAAGATGCGCAAACCCCAAACATTCAATGATAGCTGAAGATAATTCCATTAAAAGGTTCCACTATCTTATTCTGTTCATGTTGTGGCAGATGATGGCCTAGATCAAGAGTGAGAATCATGTAGTCCTTCATGGGTTATCAGACTGGATCTTCTAGTATTCCTCACCACTGGCCATACTGCTAGAGTGGGCAACTGTGGAAAGGGTGGAGGCCATTCCCAAATTTTGTGGCTGTTTTACAGTTGATTTTTAGCCTTTTTCCCCCAAATGTGTTTGAGGGTGTGTGGGGGCAGTTTTGCAGTGGTTTTGACCTATCTGGAGCACAAGATCCAGGAGGTTTAGGAATCTTAGGGGGATCAGAGGGTCACATATGGCATATTTGAGCCACTCCTGCTATACTAGCTAGAGCTGTTGTCACTTTCAGTCCAACAACGTCTGGAGGACAACATGATTCCCGCCATGGCTCTCACCTATAGGTCTTGGGGGGGGGGAGGATTAATGCCTGTCTTCTAACTTCCTACTGTTTCCAGCTTCCATGATATTTATACACATTTTGTTTCTTTGTCCTCCACTCACGTGCTTACATATGCATTTTGCACTTATGATAACTAGCACTTGGTAGATTTTGAGGTATAGCTGCTCAATGTGAGTATCCCTGTAGAGTCCAAAAAATGAAGACAGTTGTATAGATTCAGAGCAACAAAGCAGTTGTAACAGTTTTCGTCTGTAACAGGAGCAGGTGTTTTGCAAACCTGATGAATACACGCTACATGTGGCTTGGCCTAAACATCTTAAAGACACCGGATCCTGGCTTACCAGATTCTGGCTTTTCTTAGAGGTAAACAGGGTCATCCCTCATTAACACTTGGATGAGGGACTGCTGATGAAAACCAGGTTCCATAGGCTGTGTTTCACAGGAAGGAATAGGCAAAACCACCTCTGAGTATTCCTTGCTTAAGAAAACCCTATGGAAGTTATGGGGTCTCCATAAGTCAACAAGTGACTTGAAAGCCCATTGTGCCTTTTTCTGGATGATGTACAACATTTGTAAAGCCAGAATACTGGATATATTAAGTATTTTCTCCTACACACTCACGATATCTCTTTGGCTCAAGTGTATATTATCTATTACATTCGTTGTCTTACTCATTCGCTGACACACCACAGATAGTTTATTCTTTTGCTGACACACCCTGAGAAATTCATTTAAGTGCTGTTCTTTCACTTGCCAATATCCACCCACTTATTTTCACATAGGGTCAAAGCAGATATTGCTTTAAAGACACAGCTAGCAGCTATATGCTGAAGTTTTCTGTTTTACTCTAAAGTAAGCACAGGCCTCAATCCATTTTTTTACTCTAGAGGAAAAACAGAAAGATTATATTGGGAATATAATTATATTGGAATTATATTGGGAATAAAGAGAAGAGTCATTTGTAATGTTTAAAATTTGAAACTGGAAAGTAAGACCATTTGTGTCTTACTCATTATGTGAAACTGTATTTTGATTTCCAGTGTTAAAAAAGGTAAGATTTGTTTCAGACATCTGAAATGATAACTCTAAAATGAAATGATAACTTTAAAATAACGCTAAAATGTGGGTTAGTCCCAACTAGAGTAGACCCATTCAATGACTGGTTGAATGATAAGTCAACACATAGGTAAATTCCTTTGATTCAATAGATCTGCTTTACACATGACCAGATACAGAATTCAGGCCAATATTTTTATGCATAGTTCTGCTTCAGGTTACAGGAGGCAATTGAATTTTGTTCATATTCTGCAGAATTTTGTTCATATTCTGCTTTTAGCATAGAAGATTAAGATGATTTGAGATGGCTTCCTAGTTTACCTGTTTAGGTTGCAGAACTGTTCTCAAAGTCACTACTGTATCTAGAAAGCTGAATGCGGGCAAGTTGTTGATGTGTTTGTTCCCTGGCAAGACAGTTCTGCTCAGCAACACCCAAGTTCTTGGCAAGCATGGAGTTTTCTAGGCATTTCTAGGTTTTCTGGCATGGTCTGGAGGTCTGTGTTATATTAGCCTTGCTGAAAAGCAAAGCAAATCTCAGATTGGTCAATGTGTGGATAAGAAACCTTCTAGGGCAGAGAATAGTTGACCCTTCAAACAGGGTTGCCAGAATCAAAACTGAACAAGACTCCTGTACCTTTAATAGTTATGTAGAAGTGGGCATTTCAGCATGTGCTGCATGTCATGATACCAGCTAACAAGCAACACTTGCTGAAACACCCTCTTCTACAGGTAATGGGACCTGTTTCCAATTTTTACTCGGGCAACCCTACCTCACAAATAGATGTGCTCTCCAAACAAAATGATGCGGAACTGAGTGGCTCTATTTGTTATTTTAAAAGTAAAAATAGGATTTCAGGATATTCTCTTGCAGTCCTACCTTCAGACATTGTTGGACTGCAACTCCCACAATTTCTTATCATTAGCTGTGCTGACTAGGGTTGAATTAAGTATTGGATTACAATTCAGCAAAATGCACAAAGGCATTTTGTGCATTTTTTGTTGGCCCAATAAAGGTATGGCTATTTGGTGGACTTGGGTTGTTGTATTTTTCTGTATGGCCAATAAAACTACCCCAGGATATGTTTGTTTGTTCCTTTGTTTCCCACCCCTGAGCTAGGAATTCCTTTTTTCCTACCTATCTAGGAATTCTGTATAAACACTGCCTAATGATCCATAAGGAGAGAAAAGGTGGGTGATAAATATTGGCCAGTATTCAGTATCTCCTACTTGGTTAAGTATTATGAATACAGAACAGTCATGTATTCATAACTGTTCAGTCTTTACAACTTAATCATGAGTGTGACATTATAGTCATAACTGTAACTCCTCCTCACCTATTTTACCTGGTAGCAGCTGCAAGGTGGGAAAGCGACCCATTCTACTGGAGAATGAAGCATAGGTTAATGATGTTTCCATCAGGTTTAGGGAGGTCTGGCCAGGAGACCTTGCTTAGTGCACATCCAGATTGATTAAAAAGACCAGAAAGTCCCAGATGTTGTTCCTGTTCTTTCCAGTTTTATTTTGGAGATCCATACATGTTCTGTTAATCCCAGAATATATTCCATCAGCTTCATGTGCAATCAGAGACTTCTTATACCAGCACTCCAGGTCAGTTTATTTTAAAGCAGTATAAAATCAAAAGAACAGGAGCAAAATCTAGGACTTTTCAATCAGTCTGAATGTGCCCATAGTTAAGTATACTCAAGTATATGATGTATAGAACAATAATTCCCAATCCTTTCTTATTGAATTAAGTTGAATGTTTTTGTTTCCATCCCTGATTACCTTTTTGGACACATACCTTAAGTTGCATGAAAATCTTGCCTTTAAAGGGGAGGGGAGAATACTTTAAAAATGTGCAGCCAACTGACTTCCTGTTTTGTGAACTCTGGAGGAATACACACGAGGATCTCACCTCTTAAGGGGCATTTCCACACATGTAATATGATTTATGACTCTTAGGATGCATGGGGGTGAAGGGAAGCATGATCAGAAGGAGTTCTCAGACTGATACTTCTGCATAGTAAAATATCAGGAAAAGTAAAATCAATTTGGAAGACCTGAGTTAAATCAGCAAAGGGGAAAACTAGACACATAGGCCACATTTTCCCTGTGTCACATGAAGAGTACTATCCTGAACATAATGGGAGCCTTCTCCTGCGGAACAAAGTGCTACCAATGTTTCTTCATGGATGCGTGGGAGATCAGTGCAAGTTCCTAATAGATATCCTTGTTTAAAAAGAAAACCTGGAACACAGCTGCATGGGGCTACCAGTTTGTTTGAAGAATCAGCAGGGGGGAAAGAGTTGGTTAACCCTCATTCTCTGTACTCTTTTTATAATAGAAATTACACAGCCAACCCTTGCACTATTGGGGTTGGAGCAGAAAGCAGATACTTTTTTGTCCAGAGCCAGGAAAACTTACTTTTTTGGATAAGAACTCCTTAAATCCCACCAGACCGCAGTTTTTAAAAGGGAAGAACAATAGTGGTCCTTCAATATAAAATTTGGTTTGTGTTATGTTGATTTGCTTAGGAAGCCCTTGATTCAACAATCAGCAAGTAAATTTCTAGGTGTCCTTAGGATACAGGCTCACATCTTCATCTTCATCTCTTTCTCTTTCTTACCAACTTCCAGTCTGCAGGGAGTGATAGTAACTCTTGCCTACCTTCCAATACAATTACAAGTAGGGCCGTCAAGTAAATAGCATCCATTCTCCAAGCTGCCAGGCATAAAACATGGGGTTGGATCCTTGAGTGAAGTCATAGAGGTGGAAAGGGCTGGGAAGAGGCTGGAACTGCTTCATAGACAGAGGGCAGGAAAGTGTTGGGAGGTGGTCTGAATCTGGGCCAGCTGCTTGTGGAAATGGCCATGAGGGCAATAGTTCCTGAATTTGGGCAAAGCCTGTCTAACCAGGTCAAATAGCCACTTGGAGCCAAGGGAAAAGGTAAAGTTTTTTTTTAATGGTTAGGCAGGCAGCAAAATGTACCTAGTAATAACAGCAGTTTTTGCCCTTCCCACTAGCACTTTGTATCTCACGTGGCCTTACTTACAGTGTTACCTCAATTGCAGACCCCATCTTGGGGGATATAAATTTGATATCAAATATGCCTGCCATGCCAGAGAGGTTGCCTGGGGGGGCACGTAGACAAAGAGGTTGAACGACTGAAACTAGGTCAAGGCCAGGAAAATCCCCTGATATGTTTCCCAAGGAGACCTCAGGCTAAACACGTCCCGCACGGACAAAGAGTCCTCAGCCAAGAATAGCCAACTTGAGTGGATTATTGGGTTTCCTCCACATTGAGCAACTCTGATGTTAGTAAATCCTACATGGCAAGACCCATCTGCATGAATAAATCATGCAAATTACCAAATTGCTATTGTGCAGCATTTCTCCCTCTATTTTGGCCATTGTTCTTCCCAGGAGAGGGCCTGCCCTCAAGGTACATTCTGCCCTATAAGTAGTACCAGTTTTTGAGGGTCTCTTCGGAGAACTCCCTACCACACTAGCAGACTGGCACTCTGTTGGTCGATTGATCCCCTCAGTTGCCTCTCTTTGCTGAGCTCAGTCTTTCTCACTGCTTTCCGGACTGAAAACTTCAGGATAGGTGCAGTATCACCACCTTTACATCCTCTCTGCTGAATCCTCTATCAATTTTTCCTTCTTTTCCTTCTTGATAGGCCTTGTGTGCATAAGTGAGTGAGTGTGTTGGTGTGTGAGAACACATTTATTAATAAAAACCATTTATTGGTATATTTGTCTGGCTTTTCGCTTGGCCTGACCCTGTAAACACTGGGTAAAAGCTTCTGCTGGGTTACCCTGCCACTTGTTTTGCCATTGCCAGTGCTCTGCTAATTTCCCCAACCTTTTCATTTTGGAGCGAATCAAGATGTCCCCCATGGGACCCCCAGAAATCAGGGTAACAGCACACATGACACATAGGGCATTTTTTGAGGCCCTACCCTGATGCCAGGGCTTGTGGAAGTCTCATTGCCAGTCCACAAGTAGCTTTTGTTTTCAGGTGTTATGTCACTGCTCTCAGGGCGTGTTACAAGAAGAAGACTCTTGAATGATCACCCAGGAGATCCACTCCAAAGGGCATAATAGGCCAGAAGACATGAAAACAAGTGCACTCTCATTCACTCTTACTCTCCCCCTCCCTCTCCCTTTATCCCTCCTTCCCTTTCTGTCTCTCTCTCCCCCCACCCCCTCTCGCTCCTAGCTTATTTGAACACTCATGTTGTACAAACACTACACATCTTTGTGATGAACCCAAGGCCAGCTAGGAATGAATGGAGGTGAGCAGCCAGGCTATAAGGCAGCCTGACAGTTTAAAAAGAAAAGAAAAAAGCTTCTTCCTCTGCCAGTACCATGCAAGCTACAGTTTATCTTTCTGCTTGGAGACCAAAAGAAGCATAGCGATTCCCTAAGACTTCGGCCAGCATCTTGAGCCCTGGAAACCCCAGTTGTAAATGTACCAGAGATGATGGCTGAGTAAATGTAATTTGTTCATTTCTGCTCTACCAGAAGCTGCATAATTTCTGGCATTAGAAAAATACTCCAGCGCAGTTCTGGAGCTCCAGGCTTAAACTTTCATTTGTACTTCCATAACACCTCCTCTTGGGTACATGATCCTAGAATTTTTTTTAATTAACTGTCCTTGCAAATGACTTTGAGTTTACTTCTAACTGCCCTGAGAAAACCATTTAAGGTCAGATAAAATGTACTCCTTTCATTGCCCTTAGTTAATAGGAAGGCGGAGTGCTTTTGTTACTGGGGATTTTAAAAGTATAATAAAAATAAATAAATAAACAGTAAAGTATCAGGGAAGTACTTGGAGTGGGTTGCTTCCCCCTCATTTCTTACAGGCAGTGTGCTACTTTCTTCTTCTAAAAAGCTACATTCCTGGGTTAGTCATTCCAATAATTTATTTCTTCACAGGAAAACATTCTGGTTTAGGAAGGATTACTCAGAACAGTTTTGACAATAAAGTTTCAGCAACCTCTAAACTGTCAAACACCCAACCACTTGGTGATTTGGTCCTACTCATCTGGAGCCTAGACAGTTTGGCTACAGGATTCTATCTGATACTCATGAAATCTGAAGAGGCAGAGCCAGCAGTACCATCTGAACATCAACTATAATTTTAGATACCTCGAGGGAATCTGAAACTAGTACCTTAGGCATCAAAACAGCTTCTCAGTACCTCTGGCTGGGCTGCAATAATCTATATAGTATTGGCAGGCGCTCTTAAGTTTCATTTGACATATCCTTGTAATAGGACATAACAGAAAGTTGCTCAAGATGTTTTATTTGGAAATTACAATTAATCAGGAGGCTTTGAGGGGCCAAAACTCAATTTCAACACAGTTTCCTCTGTTTTGCTGAATTTCACCCATTACCTCTGCAATAAAAAATGACAGGCAGCACATTTCTGGCTGATTATGGCATGCGTCAGGTGGATGTGGAAGGCAGAAAGCCAAAAGGAAAGTGACTAACTACCCAAGATGTGCAGTAATCCCTTAGCAATGCACTGTGCTTGAGTCCCCCTGCTATTATGAAATGGAATTGATTAAACACAGTGGCCCGCATCCAGAAGGTGCAGAGCACTTTTGACACTCAGTGGAAGGGTAGGTGCTAATCAGTGCCAGGAGATTATAGCTTTATTCCCCAAGGCCATTTTACTAACAGAAAAAGCATTCCTGTTGTACTTATTTGGGCTCCAGAATGGTGGGTTATTTATACACATGATACAGATGAGGTCTCCCGATTAGGACCTTTGGTTTGAGTGACTTAAGCTCTCAGCGTTTCAGCGAACCCTAACTGTTCAGCAGAATGCTATGAGGGAAATTGTATTGAGTCAGATTGCCTAAAAGGAGGTCTTTAAGCCAAATTGCTATTTGTGAAGTTGTCAAGCTCAGGATTGTAGAAGGATTGCTGAATACTGCACCCTCTTGAACTGTCTTTTGTGAGGCTCCATCAGTCACAGCTTTTCAGAAACACCTGATCTCCAAATTACATGTCTGCAGTATAAATAGTTATTTTGGGGTAAACATTGGAATACAGTTAATATGCAATACTGTGAAGTGTTAGAATCAAATGATATCTTCACAACAGTGATTGGCAAATGTACGATTTGGATACCATGACCATTGACTGAGAGATTCTGCGAGTTGCGTCCTCTAGAAATTGCTTTTCCAACATCTTTTGATTTTTGCATTTCACCAAAGGTAGCTAATGCAGTTCTTCGTTCAGAATATGTGCCAAATTGCAAATAATGTAACATACAATTGTTTCAATTTACTGCTTTCTTTCTGATCCTTGAGATAGCATATCTGTGACTTTCCAGATGATTTTAGCCTCTAGCTTCCATCAGCCTTAGTTAGCTGTAACAGTGGTCAGGGCAGTAGCCAATGCAACTGCTGACTTTGGAATTCTGGGAGTTGTAGGCCAAAAACCTTTCCAGGCTCTGCTTTGCAATCACAAAAATGACTAGCTAAATCTAGTTAGAAAATAAAGGCAGCTGAGAGGTCAGTGGAACAGTTCCAACCCTCTAATATACACATATACACATATGTAGCATAAATGCTGGTGTGTCTACCAAAGTCACAAATCTGGCTTCAGTAGTTTTGCTCTACATCCCATTGCCATATGCCATTTGAGGTGTGGTAGGAAGGCACAAGAGACAGGACATTTTCCTACCTGGGGAAAATCCACATTGAACTCAGTTGGAGTTAATTCTGAGTAGATACATATAGGTCTGCATTGTTCATTACATGACAAGATCAATATGTCCCTTGTCATTCATTCATTTAATTCTTCCCCAATGATTTCTTACCATTTCAGATGGTATTATTTTTTGCCTCCTCCCTATACCTTTAATTCCATCAGACATCATCACTGTCATTGTCATCCCACTTTTCTGAGTATTATTTTTCCCCAAAATAGTATCCATAATAAAAACAGAGAGAGAAGCTATCCCATCCCTATTTACATACTCAACACAAGACACACAAAGAAAGGAGTGGAGGAAACATAGAATGGGGAAATCTATTCTTCAAACCCGCAACAACAACTACTGGTGCTACTACTACTATTCAAGTCAACTTCAACTTATGTTCATCTTATGAATGAGAAACTTCCAAGAGCCCTGTTCATCAGCAGCCTTGCTCAAGTCTTCTAAATTAATCACTGTGACTTCCTTGATTTTATTATTCCTCCTGTAGGATGGTCCTCCTCTTTTCCTACTGCCTTCCACTTAACTAAGCATTATTGTCTTTTCTAATGAGTCACATCATCTCATGATATGTCCAAAGTACAACAGCCTCAGTTTAGTTATCTTGGCTTTTAGTGAGAGTTCAGGCCTGATTTTATCTAGAACCTATTCATCTTTTAGCAGTCTATGGTATCCATAGAACTCTCCTCTGGTGGCACATCTCAAATAAGCTGATTTTCTTCCTGTCAGCTGTTTCTTCATATTCCAGTTTTCACAAGCACACATGAAAATTGGAAATAGTATCAGATGGATGATTTTGATTTTCATGTTTAACAATATATCTTTACACTGTAAGATCCAGAACCGTAAGTGCCATTTCTACCCTGTTTGGTTTGGGCTGATCTTCTCTTCTCTTGTACAGAATAGCAATTGCTGGCATTCATTGTGGAAGACAGGAAGAAACCAGAGTGTTCTTTCTCTTGGCTTCCACAGTTCCGGGAACTGCCATTTGGAACCAAGCATTCTTTCTGGCAAAGAGAAGAAAAGGAAACACCTTGCAACTTTTCAAATCAGTAGATGAGAAGATTGTTGATCTCGAGGCGGGGAGCTTTTTTTGGGTTGCAGTTCCTGAAATCTCCCAGGCAATCTGATCAGTAAATTCTGGTAGTAATTGCATCTTTTCCATCCTCTGGATCCTCCATTGCCTTAATGTCTTTCTTGAGAGGTTGGGGATGTAGTCTGCCAATGCTGCTGCAACCAAATGGCAGCTCATGGATTGAGCAAGGATGTACATCTTCATAAATTCTGTTCTGGTATGTGAGAACAAATAACTTTACTATTTTTTTCTTGCTATGAGAAAGTTGTCAAAAACTGTGCAGTTTTCAAAGACTATGCCCAGTTTGGGACTCACTCTGCTCAAAAAACCCTCACATACATATTGGCTTTTTGTGCAGAAAATGGTATTTTTCCATGCAGAAAACAAGTACTTGCACATAAAAGAGCATTTTCTGCACATAAAGTAACATTTCTGCGCATTTAAACCGGTTTCCTGCACAGAAAACAGTATTTTGTATACAGAAATATTATTTTCTCTGAAGACAATATTATTTTCTGTGCAGGAACTTTTTTTCTTCATCAGAAAATCCTCATCAGAGTTTTCTAACACTTGAGAAGCCCTTTTTAAACCCTCAAGGAATACAGTTGGCCGTATGTATCCACAGATTCTGTGTCCATGAATTCAACCAACCATGGCTTGAAAATATTCCCTCCCCGCAAAAAAATTCCAAAAAGAAAACTTTGATTTTGCCATTTTATATGAGGGACACCATTTTACTACTCTGCTGTGCATAATGGGACTTGAGCATTCATGGATTTTGGTATCTACAGGGGATCCTGGAACCAAACCCTAGCAGGTAAAGAGGGCCTACTGTATCCTTTTTTCACCTGGAGATGGTAGAAACTAGAATATGGTTCTATTCCACTCTCCAGTCCACAAGCACCAGGCAGTTGGAGCTGAATATTATTTATGTCGCTGGTGATTAACCTGGAAGAAGGCTGTAATGGGCACAATAGGACCAAAGGACAAGATACAAGAGAGCCATAAGTGGAGAACACATGTTTTGTCCATTTAACTTCTCAGAGTCAGTGTGTGGCATCTGATGGCAGGGCTACAAAGTACCTTTACCTGAGATACTGAAGAACATCTGCCACCCAAGGCCAGCCAAATACATTTAGTTGCTCTTCACTCCCAGTTGGATGAATATTGGGACACAGAGTATGCCACAACATCCTCTTGGTGGAGGCAGGCTGGCTTCTGAATAAGGAGCAAGCCAATGACCCATATAGTTATATAGTCCAGTATATCTTACCAGTGCCTCTTGATCCCAGCATCTCCCTGCCAAATGCTAGGGCTGCTTTACTGGTAACCATAGTACATGTAGTGGGTGACATTACACTGATCATTGTTCAGATTCAGTATCTGGTAGGTTCTTAGAACACACCCTTGCACTATCGAAGCATACATATAATGGGATGCAGCATAAGATATGCTTATTTAATTCAGCCTCATATAATCACACTCATGTGAGTTTGTCTGGGATTGTGATACTTTTTTTTTTGGTTCACTTTAATTTGCTTTTTGATTGGTTCCATTTGCAATTTTACACATTTCTAACATATAGGTCCTTGACTGGAATTAAAAACTATACCGTGATTCACAATTACAATATAAAAATTATACTGCCATCTTGTGCACACTTACTTGGGAGTAAGGTCAATTAAAATCAATGAACTTTAGTGCCAAGTAAACACAGATAGGATCAGGGTGAACATGCGTTCATATGTTTTCATTTATCCAAGTGGCAACCCAAAGACATGAATCATTTACTATTTGTACAATTGGAAGTTGTATACCACAGAAGCTATGCTGACAGATGGGTGAGTGGAAGACAATCAGTAACTTGTATAATACTGTTTAATCATTCATAATAACTAAGTTTAGATAATGAGGATTCTGCTTCATTTGCTACAGAATTCGTATAAGAAGTTATTATTTCTCAGTTAAAGATTAATTATTGAAAACAACTACTGTTGGATCAGCAACCACATAATGAAATGATCCAGGATATAAATGCTGACTTCCTGTAAAAATATGTTTTAAAACCTCTGCTATTGATATAACATACAATTACTGTCTAACACAATCAAAATTAAAACTCTGTATGGAACATACTGACCTCCTTCTCCAAAAGAAAACACTGGTTATTGCTCAGAGTGACAAAGAGGTATTTTTTTTTTATAGAAGTAAAGCCTCTGGGCCACATGTAGACCTCTAGGCCCTGAAGTGCAGCTCTTGAAGCCTGCCAAAAACCTCAAACCCATCCCAATTTTTGTAAAAAAAAAAATGTGATTTTTTTCACCCAATAATCTGCTCAAGAGGATGATAAAAGATTCAAGTGGATCAAAACTACTGCAAAGATTTTGCCCCCTACTCCTCACATACCCCCAAACTTTTTAAAAATGGAAACCACCCCAAAATTTGCCGAACATGAAACAGGAAGTGGTATGACATCACTTCCAGTCATCACAGATGCACCACTGCAGCCCACTGTGTCAATAATGGTGTTGATAATGGCTCCTGCCCTCTCTGTAATTGCCTACCTGGTGATACATTTGTGTGATGATGGTTGTTTGGGGGATATTTTGTTAATGGTGCAATTGATCCACCTCTAAATTATCTATTTTGGAAGTGCCATAGCTCAGTAGCAAAGCACATGAAAATTCCTTTGATCCTCTACAATGAAAATTGGGATACAAATTAAATAAATCCCATGTTTGGTCTTTGACATCTCTGAGTAGGCCTGGCATGACATCTGTCTGAAATCCTGGAAAGCTGCTACCAATTATTCTAGACAAGTCATGGGAAACTGAGAAAGAGATGTCTGGGGCTGCAGCTTTGATAATTCATGAACATTAGCTATCCTGGCTGGGACTCATGAAGTCTGAAATCCAACTCCATCTGAAGGGCCACAGCTTCCTCACCCTTGCTCCATACCAGGCACAGAGAGAAAGAAGACTAGGGTTTTACACTAGATAAATCTAGATGATTTGCAGTAGATCACCAAGGACTTGTGTCTTCTGATTGTTGAACAACAGCAAATGTTCTTCCAAAGGTAACCAGAAACCGATTCATGTATACAAAGACTGTAAGTTCAGTTCTGACATTGAAAACAAACCCTTGGGCTGGCAATTGCTCAGGTATGCCCTGTTCCTTGATTTTATGTTGTCCCTTTAAGCCACTATTTTGCACTTGGCTCCAGCCACTGGATCTTAGAGCTCTAGAAGACTACGGTGTAGATCCCACTTGGCAGAAGTCCACTCTGCCCTACTGTAGAGTATATTAGCTGTATTAGTAATCTGACTCAGTATGAGGCACCTTGCTATGTTCTTCTTTCTATGAGCCCAGCAAAATGTCAGGTGATGGATTTCCAAACTCTTTTCTGAGCTTCTTAAATTAGTGGAGGAATATCTGAATGCTTGCCTCCAGAAACCCAATAGAAGAGACAGGAATCTTTGACATATTCTGAGATAGAATCATAGAATCATAGAAATGTAGAGTTGGAAGAGACCACAAGGGCCATCCAGTCCAACCCCCTGCCATGCAGGAAAACCCTCAAAGCACTCCCGACAAGTGACCATCCAGCCTCCGCTTAAAAACCTCCAAAGAAGGAGACTCCACCACACTCCGTGGCAGCACATTCCACTGCCGGACAGCCCTGACCGTCAGGAAATTCTTCCTGAGGTTCAGGTGGAATCTCCCCTCCTGCAGCTTGTATCCACTGCTCCTTGTCCTGGTCTCAAGAGCAGGAGAAAACAAGCCCACTCCCTCCTCGACATGACATCCCTTCAAATATTTAAACATGGCTATCATGTCCCCTTTCAACCTTCTCTTCTGCAGACTAAACATACCCAGCTCTCTAAGTCTGTCCTCATAGGGCATGGCTTCCAGGCCCCTCACCATTTTGGTTGCCCTCCTCTGGACCTGCTCCAGCTTATCCATATCCTTCTTGAATTGGGATGCCCAGAACTGGACACAGTATTCAAGATGAGGTCTAACCAAAGCAGAATAAAGTGGTACCAATACCTCCCTCGATCTAGACACCATACTCCTATTGATGCAACCAAGAATTGTGTTGGCTTTCTTGGCTGCCGCATCACACTGCTGACTCCTGTTCAGCTTGTAGTCTATTAAGACTCCTAGATCCCTTTCACACGTACTGTTAGCCAGCCACGTGTCCCCCATCCTATATTTCTGCATACCATTTTTTCTGGTATGCTCTTTTCAATTCTGTCCATGTTTTGTAAACATGGAAAATCCCAGCCATGACTCTTGGGTCTCATGATTGCCTTCATTAAGTGAAAAAGCCATGTAAAGCATAAGAAAAACTCTTCTGTGGCTGTATGTAAAACTGGTTCTAATGATTAAACTGTCTTTCAGGGAACTGTATTCATCACCAGTGTTGATAAGGAACCCACAATAAAGTGTATGGCTGTTGAAGAGAATGAAAGGGATACAACCTGAACGTTGAGAGTAGCTAAGCACATCAAGATATGGTGAGATATGGCCTCAGTGGGAGGATAACTAAGCACACCAAGATATGGCCTTGGTGGAAGACCACCTGGAAATATGCCGTATTATGCCACCTTGAGTTCCATAATGGAAACGTGATACAGAGAAAATGAATGAGGAGAACCTATGGCTATCATGTAATACTAGAAAGTGAGGTCATAAGGTGAAGTTGAAAGGTGGGAGAGTAGTACAAATGAAAGGAAGCACATCTTCACACAGTATTCGGTTAAACTGTGGAGTTCACTACCATGAGATGTTGTGATGGTGGCCACCAACTTGAGCAGCTTTAAAAGAGGATTGGACAAATTCGTGAAGGAGTGGGCTACCTGTGGCAACTTGCCATGATAAACTTCCAGAGGCAACTTCCAGAGGCAATATGCCCCTATATACCTTATATACCAGGAGGGTGCTGTTATACTGAGGTCCAAGCTGTAGTCATCTGTTGGACCACCTCAGGAACAGAATCCTGGTCAGAGTAGGACTGCTTGAGTCTAATCCAGCAGAGGTCGTCTTATGTTTTTAAGAGATAAAAGTATATAAATATAATTAAGAAATCACTGTAATAAATAAAAAAGTGACAAGGCATAGTGACCTTACCAACCAAACACAAAACTGTTCAGTGCTCACTAACTCCAGCCAAATGCTGGAAGGGTAAACTATCATTTCATTCTTGTATGGATGTATTTATTTAGGACACAGTGCCTGATGACTCAGGAAGTTATGTAAAAAAAAAAAACCTGACCCAGTTAATTTTAGATGCTATTGTTGGAAGGATATCAATGAAAATTAATCAAACGGTCATGAAAGAACCACAAGGATAAAGTGCAGAACACTGGTGGGTGGGAAGACTCTTGGCAGCGGCCACTATAAAGATTTTAATGAGAGGAAAACACATTCTCAAGCAAATTAGAGAGTAATGGTATGATTAAATGGTAAATAATGGTTAAGTACATGACTAAAAAGCAGGGACGGTGGAGCTCTAAAATATGAGGAGTAATGTGTCCTCAGCATGCTCTGAGTAGCCAGTTCCTTTCCCAGTAATTTAGTATGAACTTTAAAAAGAGGAGCAAACAGAACACTGTGGGCCTACAGGAGGAAAGGCTTTTAGCAGGAACTGCATGTGAAACAGAAAAATGAGTCATTCTTGAGGTCACACATAAATCTCACAACATGGGAACAGTGTGTATAGGAGGGGAATGAGGGTTGTAAAAGTTACTTTTTTCTCACCAGCCCTTTTTCTGGCCCTGGCCAGCGTGGTCAGTTGTTGTCCAAAGTGGTGGCTGTGGGACCATGTATACACAGAATTTAGCTGAATTTAATTTAAAATGTAAAGGAGTGGTCCAAGGTGTTGAACCTGTTTGGGGGGCTAGCTTTAGCATGTTGGATATCACCTTTAAAGCCTGGACTAAAATGGAGCCACTACTGGCAAAAAAAAGTAACATTTCCAGACTCAGGATGGAGAAGGGGAGTTTTGGTGCATATCTGTCACATTTATGTATTTATTTTAGGGATGGAAAGAATATTCAAAAATTACATACATAAATTGCAAAAAAGGTACACACACACACATATTGCAAAAAATCTTCTTTTGCTCCAGAATGCCCCTAAATGTACTGTAGGGAGTGCAGAGGGCATTTCCACTACATTTGGGGGACCCCTGGGACCTCAGGTTCGAAAAGAAGTTTTGCAAATTTTTTCAATAACCCCCCCCCCAAAATGTTCTAAAAGGTCCACTGGGGGCTTGGGGTACATTTGCACTGTATTTTGTACCCCCTGAGGTAATTTAGGTGCAGGAGAGGCCTTTTCTAGAACCCAAACATAGTGAAAATTCCTTCATACTCCTGGAATCTCATCTTGGGAGAAAGGTGAGATATAAATTTAATGAATAAACAAACTTTTTTTAAAAAGGTTTTTGTTTATTTGGAAAAAATATGGACCTCCAATGACTCCGAGGGCGTAATGCAGCCCATAACTTTCCACACTTGCTCACCTTTGATCTAAGACATCCAAAAAGTTCTTAAGATGCCTGAAAAAATACCAAAACGATTTTTGGTATGGCATTTCACAGGATGGTATTTCACAGATTTGGTATTACCACTAGCAAGCCTTCCCTTTTGCAGTTACCTGCTTTATTTCATTCAGTGGGAGACACCTGGAGCAGAACTTGGAGATCATCCTTCTTTGTTTCATTTATTTTTGGTTGTTTGGCATTTTTATTCTGCCTTTCCACTGATAATTGTGGCACTGAAGGCAGCTAACAACCTCATTAAAAACAAATTAAACAATATATCTGTTGGAAAATAGCAGTGGATCTCACTGGCAATAATCCTGAGTAATCAAATGGCAAGGCAGAAGCTGAACAATAACCAGTCCCACATTCCCCAAACATATTCAGCATCTGGCAGAGAAAAGAAATAGGATTAGTCTTATTTGCAAAATTAGCTTCACTTCCTAATACTTGTGCATAGTCAAATACATGGGCCATTTCCACACTAGACTGTTATAGTGCTATTATTCCACTTGCAACAGCCTATGGAATCCTGGGGTTTGCAGTTTTGGGAGGGTATGGCCGGCACCTCCCTAAACTGCAAACCCCAGGATTCCATAGGACATTGCAAGTGGAATAATAGCTCTATAACAGTCTAGTGTGGAAATGGCCATGGTGTAATGCAGGGGCCCAAAAGAAGAAGAAGAAGAAGAAGAAGAAGAAGAAATGGCTGCAGGTTGGAGTGATATGTAAAGAAATGGTGCTGTAAAACAGGCAAGCAGAAAGTTTGCAACCATGCCAGCTAACAATTAGTCAACATATGCATACAAAGATTGCCAATTCTAACAAAAAACATTAAAATCTTTGCAAAAATGTAGTTAACATATCCTATAAAACATTCACTTAGTGAATCTAGTGGGGCTACTCCAAAGTAACTATTCCCTTAAAAACACAAATAGTCCCAATTTTGCTGGGCAATATTGGGCATCCACCAAATTGGTGGTTCTGAAAGGGGTACCTAATTGAAGGCTCAGCTGATTTTCCATCTTTAAAAGACTTTCCATTCTAAATTTTCCTCTGAATGATCACAGTTCACAGAAAATGCTACCTTGCTATAAATCTTGTATACCGCAGCAGGAGAGACAAAACCATTTCCTTTCTAGCATGGGTAGTCCAAACGCAAAGAGTTTTGTGAAGCCACTCTCACAACTGGTACCAGTTGCCGTCGTCTCTGCTGGAAGGGCAGCACTGGGATCTGCTCCTGGTTTCTGAGGTTTAGTGTGACTCAGAAGGTGAATGAAAGAAACAACCTCTCTGTCTTTTCCTTGTCTCCACCTCCTCTCAGTCCAGTCTCAACGGAGTTCAGAAAGGCAGTCATTCTGATTGTGTTGGGAGAGGACAGAGCTGCTGCTCTCCAAAGCCTTGGTTTTGCTTTGGGTTTCTTTCTTAATTCTTTGGTACAGACCAAAGCCCATCTTTAAAAAAAGAAAAGAAAAAGAAAATTACTTGTCTGGGATTTCTGTTCCACTGTTTTGCTGCTCATGCACTGCAGGGGGATTTCCTTTAGGAAACTAATGCCTTTTGAAGGTTCATGGAATGGACAAGATCCAAACCTTCCCTAAAATTTTCCATAACTCAATTTTACAAGCTGCTGTGGTGTTGTTGGTTAAAGTCACTTGCAGTCCCCATAGCACAGTCCCTAGTTTGTGATGTTCACTAAGGCTGAAGAAAAACCCCAGCTGATATTCATAGGACTTTGAACATTACTAATAGCAGAGAGGTTTTTTTTTTTCTGTTGGGGAATGGTAATGTCAAGGTGTGACTCTATTGTAGAAGAACCAGGCTTACAGGGTTAAAGCATCTTTAAGCAAAGATGCTTCCATCATCTGCCACTCCTCTTAGGTCATTTCCACACTACACCGGTATAGTGCTATTATTCCACTTTCAACATCCTGTGGAATTCTGGCATTTGTGATTTACTGAGGCCAAAGAGCTCTCTGGCTGAGAATTCTAAATGCCCTTTCCTAAACTGCAAACCTCAGGACTCCATAGGATGTTGAAAGTGGAATAATAGCACTATAACAGTGTAGTGCAGAAATGGCCTGAGTGTAGATGTTTCTGTGAGTGTCAGTTGGGACTTAATCTCAGACTGATGTTGCTAAATTTATTCCAGAATATAAAGTAACACCGTGTCTCTAAGCATGATCAGAATATATTTCCCCCATCGGTGTGTATGCTCCAGCCATTTCTGCATATCAAGGTTTAGCTTCCAATTCAGGTGCTTGGCCAGCTATTTTTGTCAAATTAACGTGTGGTGTTCTCCTCAGAACTAGTACCAAATATTCAACAGGAATATTTCCTGGAACCATGAGGAAATAGGTCAGCGTTTAGATAAGTTACTTTTGGACTGTAACTCCAGTGGCCAGCTGATGGCCATATTGGATTCAAGATTTTAGGAGCAACCATCCAGACAAAATTAACTCTGAAGTAGATGCTTTTCAATGAAAAGGGCAAAATAATGAATGATCTATAATTTATTTACAGTCTCTGTTTTTTTCTGGGGAATCTGTAATTCATGATACTTCTTGCATGAATTATTTCCCATTTGTTTTTTCTGGGGATGTGTTGAACTTTTACTGTGTACCACAGCTGCCGGAATCATAATTCTCTGAAGTCTCTTTCTGTTGATGTCATAAGGAAAATCTGTGGTAGGGAGGAATGGGCAGAGCTAACCCCTAATGAATGGTGCAAGCACCTCACTGCAGTGGACAAGTTACAAAGGGGTCACTGCCTGAATTAGTCACTTACAGTGAACTGCAACAAAGCTGTCTTGCTGTGGTCCTTTCAAACCAAACGGCTTTAGGCTGCAACTCTGCACACTTACTTAGGAACAAGATCTCTTGAAATCAGTTGGACATATTTCTTGAAATCAGTTGGGTGTAATTATGATTCAGACTGCAGTGTACCTGTGACCAAGGAGTTTGTAGAGCCTTCATAGACAAAAACTTTGTGGACTTCCAATATACTTCCAAGCTGAATTCAAGGTGCTGGTAATGGCCTTTAAACTCTTAAACGGCTTGGGGTTAAGTTTCCTAGATCTCAGGGCCTGAACTATTTTCTGCAGTCCTTAGGGGGAGGGAGAAAAATCTCAGGGCAAGAGTGCTGCCTTGAAAAGTGTGTACGTGTGTGTGTGTGTTTTCATTTTTTAGACTTGGTGTTTTTTACTTGAATGGCATGGCATACTCTGTATAAGTGTGGTGGAAGCTTGAAACATCCTGTTTAATAAGATCACCAGGGTATTTCCCTTGTACTATCACCCTTGTAACTTCCCCAGGTCCTGCCTGCTATGATATCACCAGGACATATCTCTAGGTCTTGAGTTTTGGCCCTGAAATCTCAAAGCCAGGGATAGTTTTGACCTGGAAATCCTACTTGGGAACTTGATACATGAAGAAGTGCCTTTCCATATATACACGTACCCAAGATTTAAGGTCTACTACAGGGGTCCTCCTCAGTATCCCATCAGTCAGGGCAATAAGTTACAGAAGGGTGTGGAAGAGGACCTTTTCTGCTGTGGCACCCCAGTAATGGGACAACTTCCCCTTGGAGGCCTGATTGGAGTCAGTGTTGCAATCATTTTGATGCCAAGTGATAACATGGTTGTTCGCTAACACTTTTTGGACCTAATTGTTTTTATACAAACCTTTTCATGTACATTGTTTTAAATCATTTTATACTATTTTAATCATTTCTAATCTGTCTTTTCAGACACTTAAATTGTTTAATATGTTTTCAGCATTTTAAAATTATTTTAAACTGTTTTCAGTTTGCCAGATTGGTTTTATCATACTATCCTAAGATTTCTAGATAGAAGTTGTTGTTGTTTGCCTTCAAGTTGTTTCTGACTTATGATCACTCTGAGGCAAATCTATCACTGGGTTTTCTTGGCAAGCTTTGTTCAGTGGGGGTTTGCTGTTGCCTTCCTCTGAGATTGAGAGAGTGTGACTTACCCAGGGTCACCCAATGGGCTTCCATAGCCAAGAGGGGATTCAAACACTGGTCTTCAGAGTCATAGTTCAGCACTCAAAGCTTTGTACCACACTGGCTCTTAGACAGAAGATATGTTAACAAATGAATAAATGAATGACTAAACACATAAATATAATATTTTTGTGTTTAGTCATTCACTTACTCATTTATTTAAATATTTGTAGAGAGAAGGTAGGATATAAATATTGAAATAAATGAATAAAGGTATGACTAATCACATAAATATATTATAGCAGAAGTGAGGAAACCTTTGGCCTTCCAGATAATTTTTATGGACCACAACAGGATAGCTAGTGTTCCCTTATTCAGCATCACAGTACCGCCCACCCATGTCTGCAATGCAACCTCCCCCAAATGCTTGAGAGAAGTAGGAAATTTTCTGTAACTCTGTTTTGGCACCCCAGGGCGGCTGCAGGGGATGGAGAGGAAAGTCCTGATGCTGGTACTGGCAGAATGTTGGGCAGAGCTAAGGAACAGACCCAGAATTAGTCATACATGGAATAGAAGTTCTGAAATAAAACTTCAGCCACATTGATTGCAGTGGGTATTGCATAAGTATGACACTGTGTGTGTGTCTACATGATGAAGTCATAGCAGTTTGATAGCACTTTAACCATTATGACCCCATCCTATGGAAATCCTGAGTCTGGAGTTTGTAGAGCAGTTCTAGGTAACAGAAAATTCTAAGTACCTCAACAAAAACAAAAACAAAATTGATAATGCCAATGAAAGAGGGCTAAGTTCTCATCATAGCGTTCTATAAACTCTGTTATTTCCCCACAGTGCAAATCTGAACTTAATTAAATGATAGATGGCTAAACAAACAAGCAAACATATCCATAAATTAAACTAAATAAACTAAAAGGGAAAGTGTTGGCTCTGACTCTTCCATTCCATGAATAAATGAGTAAGAGCTCTCTTTCAACAAACCAGTTATTCTGCTGATAACCGAGTTGTCAGTTGTAGTAGGTGAAAAGTAAAAAAAAAAAAGTTAACTTTAAAAATATGTGCATATATATATATAAATAAAAAACCCTCAGGATTCCACAGGACAAAGCTATGCAGGTTTAGGTAGTACCAAACTTTTATAACGATATAGTACAGACACCCTCTAAGTCTGGATCAAACCCTGCAGCTCCAGTTCCGCTTACATTTCACTTGGGCTAAACTTCCTCCAACTCCATGAGATTAACTTTTCAGAATGTGTGCACAGGTTTGTCTTGCAACACATTGATTGTGGTGTGCCTTTTTACAGTCTAGAGTCTGCAGCATTAGATGTATCTCTGCAATGGAGACTCTTATATGTTTGGTCAAAAGGAAAGCTGTCAGATAATATTACAAAACCACAAGGAGAGTGTGGCTTTCTCCAACCCTTCTACAGTGCATCAATTGGAATTTTTATTTCTGTGCCTCCTCAGCTTTCTTTATTTTTAATGCACCTGGAGTCTTTTTCGTCATCCTCAATGTAGCAACCAGCAATCAATCAAATCAAACAAACTTTATTTTATGGTCCACAGACCCAACATACCATCCAATGGTACAGTATAGAGAAAATACACCTACTAAATGTGGCAAAGGCAGAAACAATGGGAAAAGAAAAAAATATAATTAAAAAAATCTCTAAAAATAAGCATTTAGGCAAGATCTTGGAAGAAGGCATTACTCAAAAAATGCCTCTGGTGCCATGCATGGGATCTAATAAACTTTCAGAATGCAAACAAGTGATTGGATTAAGATGAACTTTCCATTCCTAACTGAAGCAATCTAAAAGAAAAAAATAAGAATGTTTACAAAATATTGTTCGTTTCCTTGCAAAGTTATACATTCAATGGAAGCAAGAAGTCATTCATTTCCTGTAACACAACAATTTAATTTTGCCCCTGCCTTGTCCCGATATTCTGTCTCTAAAGATCATGTGTGTAACATACAGATGGAAATATATCCTCAAGGTTAAAAAAAAAGAAAAAAAAGGAAAAAAGGAAAAAAAAGTGGAAATTGGCTAAAGATCAAAGTTTACTTACATTCCATTCCTTCCTTGCTTTTTATTATCCTGTCCAAATTTAGTCTTTTTTAGAGGGCTTCCCTCCTCCCTTCCCCATGGGGGAAAATTGAGATTAGATTACAGAATTAAGTTTTGTTTTTTAACCTGTATGCAATTTGAAAGCAGGAAAATGGTTGCAGCATAGCTGAAGTGGTAAGCCTGGACAGCTAAGCTTTCTTACAAAGGTGGCAGCATGAAAACTATTTATAGAGAATGACTGAGTCCCTAATCCAGCAAGTTCACCCTCCCTCACCTACGGACACATCTACATCATCTCTAGTAGGGGTGAGAAAATCTACTGCTTTCATTTTCTTCCACATTCAGTTCCTTAGCCTCTTCTTTTCATCCTAAAAAAATCTGCAAATTATGGCCAGGTCTTTAAAAACAAATAGAAGCGAAACCTCTGCCTTCTCCCATTTATCCTGATCAAATTGAATAGCCACAGCTATTCCCAGCCTGGAGAGAACCATGTTTGAGCTGCCTGCTATACAAGTACTAAGGATGAGGCACACCTTTAGAAAAAAGACCTGGCAACCCAAATTCAGCATCACAAACTTGCTTGAGTACAGCGGGATCCTAAGCTGGACACTTAAGAACAGGGATGGAAAGAATATTTGAAAATGATCGAAACATGGTTGAAAAATGTGTTTTGCCAGTAACAGGAAAACTCAACAAGGAGAAACACTGACTAATGAAAATCTTTGGCCATTTCTGCACTACAACTGTTATAATGCTATTATTCCACTTTCAACATCCTGTGGAATCCTGGAGTTTGCAGTTCAGGGAGGGGCATTCAGAATTCTCAGCCAGAGAGCTCTTTGGCCTCAGTAAACTACAAACCCCAGAATTCCACAGGATGTTGAAAGTGGAATAATAGCACTATAAGTGTAGGGCAGAAATGGCCTTTATGTCTCGCGAGTTATTCAGTGTGCATGTCTTCTGTGGATTTGTATGAGTTTTGGGAGGGGGTGTGTGTGCAAAAAGCAGGGTTTTCTTTGCAAGAAACATCTTTTTTTTTTTGCACACACACAGAAATATCTTCTTCGGAGAAATATTATCTGCTGCATGAAAGACATTGTTTCTTGCACAGAAAAAAAAAACTTTTCTGTGCAAAAATATTGTGAATTTTGCACAGGACAAACCTCCAAATACAGTTATTTCCCATGCAAAAAAACAAAAGCAAAAACAAAAACCTTCCCTATGTAAAAATATCACACGCAAATTTTGCACAGGATAAGTCCCGAGTTGTTAATAGTTTTCAAAACTATATTTTTCAAAGACTATTCTTGCAGCAGTAAGGAAATTGCTAAAATTACTCATTGCTGCCTCCAAGAATGAAAAAAAACTGCATCCCTGTTTAAGAGTTAAGCCCCCAAAGCCCTCAGCCTGGCTTGATGAATTTGATGGTTTTGGTTTTTCTCATTTTTTTTTAATTTCCAAATTCTTTCCATTCCAAAAATGGGGAAAAATGGCAAAGAAAGGAAAATTCTTTTCAGAAAACAACCTGAAGCAAAAGTAAGCTATAGTGGTAGAATCTTTTTGAGAGAATCATTATGCGAGATGTGACCATAGTAACAAAATGCTCCTATGACTATGGTGTGTCCTTGCAAATTTCTAAAATACCTTAACATACAGCTGTGTACTTCATGTAATTATTTGCATGTTTTGTTGGCATGCCAGGTTTTGGTCACCTCATCAAACAGTTGTTGATGTTAGCGGGTGGTCGCTTGGTGCTGGCCCTGGAGGGAGGACATGACCTTACTGCCATCTGCGATGCGTCAGAAGCCTGCCTCAATGCTCTGCTAGGAAATGAGGTAACTGGTCAGTTAACTGACACACTCCCTGAGAAGAGACTGAAAGATTCCTTTATATGTTGCCATGGTATGATCAATTAATAGTACACAATAATAGGAAAAGTAGCAGGGTGTCAAGCCATCCTAAGGAACTTTGCTGCCCAAGGGAAAAGACAAACTGGTGACACACACAACCCTACATTCCATATACAAATGATTGCTGTTGTTATTGTGTGCCTTCAAGTCATTTCTGATCTATGGCAACCCTAAGGCAAACTTTTCATAGGATTTTCTGGGGCTGAAACTGTGTAACATGCCCAAGGTCACCCAATGGGTTTCCATGACTGGGTGGGGAGCTGAACCTTGGTGTCCAGAATCAGACTGACATTCAAATCTGATTCTGGGATTGTGGATAGGATAGCATCCTTCGTCACACCTGAGTCCAGCTCTCTAGTTTAGAAAGAGTAGGGGCAGGCTTTGTGACACACAGATCCTTATCTCTCAGTGTCCCCTGCCAGAGAAGGCTGTCTCACTCTGCCTAATGATAGGACTGGTCCGGCTATGACAGATATTCCTCTTGAACATATTTGTCAGTTGTGATTAGATGTGGTGGATTTATTCCACCACCATGAGATGACTTCCTTTCTTCTCCACTTTGGACTATGAGCTGCAACTGGTCTCAAATGGAGGAGCAGCAGTAGATGGGAAGGGGATGCAAGATTTTTCTATCTCATTCTTCTATGTGTTGAAATTACTCCCACTTGGTTTTGATATCAAGATTAGGTAATCTGGGTACCAACAGCCCATGGTCTGAACGGAGGTGGGGACATGCTGCATTTCAGTGGTGAGATGAAAACTCCCTCATATACCCATAATAGACTGCCAAATATTTTTGGGGAGTGTGGGTTGAGGGGTTGCAAGGAAGAGGTGAGCAGAGGAATTGTTCAGTATTCTTTCATGTCCACTTTGCTCACCACTTCTAGGATCCCAGGTTGACATGGGAAGCTGGGAAACCTATGAATCCCAGGCTTCCCAGCAGGAAACAATTCTGAGCTTGCTGCTTTCCAGCAAAGCAGAATCCAGGGAAGTCCTACCTTCTTTAACTGAGTCCCCGCTCTGGGTTGTCTCTTGGCCCTTTCCGTAAGGAAAGCAGAGCTTTGAAAACATTTTCTTTGGATTGCAACCTGGCCATTGCGGCTGGAGGATTCTGGGAACTAGAGACCTGATAAACATCTTTTCCAAGCTCTAGGTAAGCAGGGATAGCCTAATGCCTGGGTAGGGGCAATGAAGTATTAAAAATGTATGTTACCAGTTGACAGAGTTATCATTTCTGGGACTGAGCCACATTTCTCATGTTTTTGGAGCAGGTTTCTCCCTTCCCCTGCCAAGTGTAGTGAGCCTCTTAGCACTTCACCGAATAAGCTGAAAGTTTCCATTGGTCAATGTATATAAACTAAGAATGGATTCTCACTTACTTGACAAAGCATTTATATCAAAATTTGCAAATGTTGGTTATGATCTTAGCAAAAATGAACCAAACGAACTGTCCAGCCAGCTGCACAGGCCTAATTCAATAAATACAGCTATTTTCAATGTGGCGGGGAATGTGTTGCATCTGTCTGCCATGTACCTGTTAAGGATGTGAAGTTTGTCAGTTAAAATGGGTGGAACCCGAACTCAACATTGCGAACACTGTAAAATAATGAGCAATTCACAGCCAGGTGTTCTAGCACCTACATACTTAAAACTTTGTGCTGCCCAGTTTTTCTTTTGCCCTCCATTCATTTTTTTTTAAAAAAAGAATCTAACTCTTCTTTTTTTTCTTTTCCCCCATTCTAAGCATCACCTGAACTTCTTTACTCCCTAGAGTTACAGTGGGATTAGTCATGCTAACTTCATCCCTATATGGCTTATGGAGAAGAGCCAAGTCCTATGTATTTTCCAAAACTTCCTGTAGAGGAAACATATATGAATTATATTTCACCATAAGTAGTGTTTGCTTAGCTGAAATACAGATGCTCCATTCAGGTCTTTTATTATCTGCTGCTTAGGCAGTAATCCCAAGCCACACCATGAGTAGTCCTTAAATGGACAGAAACTTCCTAGGTCTTGTTCACTGGAAATGGCTGAACACTGCTGAATGGATTGACTTTTTGAACATAGCTTGTCTGATGTAGGGTTATTTATTCGTAGGATTTGTACCCTCTTCTTCTGGATCACTACTCCTGGGGCTCAGTGCACAGGCAGACATGGAGGTTTGCGGGGCTGCATCCCCCCATTTTCCCCCCAAAACTGGCAGTACAGAGTTAGGGAATTTACTTTTCAAAAGCAATTGGTTCTCATACTTACTTATTCCAGTTTTGAAAAATAATCTGTTTTTGTTTCCCATTACAATGATGAAAAAAAATTCATTCAGGACTTTGCTTCTTGTACTGCATGTTATTTTTCCTTTACTTTCTGTTCCTTTTTTGAAAGAAAAAAACGACAACAACTTAGTAAGTGATAGTATAAAACTTAGTAAGTGATAGTATAAAACCTGAAAAATACTAGCCAAGATACCTCCCAAGTTTACTAACTAGAAAGTTATTCATAATCATGCAACCTTGCTTTAAAATGTAATTTTGTTACACCATGGTTATCCAAAATATAACTAATTGCAGATAGCAATGTTACTTGTCAGTTTTTGCTTCCAAACTTTGGGTGAAAAAAGCAATTGTTATTTGAGGCCCAGAAGAGTTTTGGAGAAGCTTCCCTCCCCATGGCCAAGAAGCCTTTGAGGGCAGGATTCACCATTTGGTGGCTGATTTTTTTCTTCATGCCTAGAGGCTTAAGAGGACTAGGAAGCTACACTGAATGCCATGGTGAACAGAACTCAGTTCTGATTGCTGGTTTGCTGATTAGTGCCACTACTCTCGGGGTGGTTAACAAATCCTGTAAAAACCAGCAAGAAAAAAACAAATCTAATGCTGGACAATGAAAACAGAGAAAGAAAAAACAAAAGCACAGCAGCAGGATAATACTAATTCTAATCACCTTTTAGGAATGCCTGGGAAAATATGTGTCTTCCTTCATAACAGGGGGTTGGACTGGATGGCCTCTGTAGTTTCTTCCAACTCTATAATTCTATGATATCAAAGAAAAATTAAAAACAAAGAAACAAACAAGGACCATTTCCACACTACCCTGTTACAGTGCTATTATTACACTTTCAGCATCTTATGGAATCCTGAGGTTTGTAGTTTAGAGAGAATTCTCAGCCAGAGAGCTCTTTGGCCTCAGTAAACTACAAACCCCAGAATTCCACAGGATGTTGAAGGCAGAATAATAGCACTATACCAGTGTAGGGTGGAAATAGCCAAGATCTTTGCCTGTCCCTTGGTACAGGCACCAAGGGGCTCTCAGTGGGTAAAGAATTCCAAAGGTGGGTGCACAGTGCTAAAAAAGTAATATTTCTGATTGCTGTCCACTCTCTTCTGAATGCAGAAGAACCTGGGAAAAGGCTACTGAAGAGGCAAGCCACTGAGGAAGTAAGTGGTCCTTGAGAAAGCTGTGTTCTCAGCCACATAGGGCCATTGGAAAAATGTTGGATTTTGGCAAAAATATCCACCTGGCCAGGAGTTCAGTGTTGGGCATTTCACTATACCGTCTTCAGTTGTCCATCTGTAAAATGGGAGAAAGACCTCTGCACAGTCACTGTAATGAGAAATAGTACCTTTGGGTGAGGAACACATACTTTTTTTGGCATTCATGCTGCCATTGGTCCTTTAAATCTCATGCTATGCTTATTTTAGATGTTTCAAAATGGGTTAGAGACTCAAAGCCAAGCACTTGTTTGAATCTGGGGAAGGGGTAATATTCTTTGGAGGAGATCAGAGATGCTTTGGCAGCAGGACTGGCCCTACCCTTAGGCAGAGTGAGATGATTCCCAATGGACCAGAAAGCTTGGTGGGAGTGGATAGGACTTTGAGGGAAGCATAAATGTAAAATATCTCTTTTTTTGCACAGATGTCACTATTGCACCCAGCAGGAGACCTTTGGATCCAACTCCTCATCAAAATCCTACAGATAGCTCTAAGACCTAGTCTTCAAATGGTTAACTCATATAAATGGAACTATGCTGATCTACTGCAACCACTCATTAGCGGTGTAAATTACGTCCATTCAGCTCCTAATTTGTCCAGCCAGTTCAAATAATCTGTTTCGCCTTTTAGTAAAAAGAACAACAAGTGTGGCGGGGAGAATGGTCAAATGGAGTCACCCATTATCATAATTTGAAGATGCAATTCTCTGCAGGTGATTAATAGGGCAATTAGACCATTATTCTCTGGCACTTCCCTTTTGCAGACTGTGCTAACTTCGCAGTCGCCTCAGTTTTGAAAATATTGGCAAGGCCAACCCTGGCTTCTCATCACGGCACATGCAATTGAACTTAAATTAGGAAGGTCAGGAAAGGCCTTTGTAAGGCACTCTGCAGTTTGTCAGATGTATTTATTCATGTGCTGAGGATTAGAATTCATAAACATGAATGCAGGGGGCTTTGGAATACTTCTACTTTGCCTTTGTTGTTCTTGGCTGGAACCTGTCAGTGTAGAAATATGCTGCTCCATTTAGGCTACTATCAGCGTGCACATGGAGCAAGCGTGCGCGTGCATGCACACACACACACACACACACACACACACACTCATGTACAAAACAAAGCAACTGTAAAACTATCAGTGACTTCCAGCGTTCCTGGGGAGCTAGTCAGACGCAAAGATGTCATGTCATAGCCTTAGTGGAAGGAAAAAGCTTTTTCCAATTAATTTGGTCTCAGAAGCCTTGGAAGGAAAACATCCTGACAGCCAAGAGAGAAGAAACAAACAAAATAACAAGGGGCGTTTCCTTCAGATCACCTGCATAAAAGTGATCATTTTAGCAAAAGCACACTGGATTTGATTTAAAGGAAGTAATATTTAGGAACCATCCTCTGAAATCAATAGGACTTCAGTCGTGACTCACTTGTCCAACTGACTGCAATGGATTTACTGTAAGTGTGACTAAATCTGGATCTAATCCTTTGGCTGAATTTCTGTTGGTTTCTTAGGCATGCCTGCGTTCTCCTGAGGAAGTGGTTGGATGTGAGTGCATTCAGTTCAAGGTTGCAGAAGTGGAGCTGTGCATGAAGTGCCATAGGACATTGTTGTATGGTACACATTGCCCATGGAGGAACATTTGGTTGTACGTTCCATTGTCCATTTGGGGCCTTGGTTGCATTGCACAACATTGTCATTCAACACAAGAGGGGCACAGCGCAAGGAGAGATGTACACAGTACAACCTAGATGTTGTCTTTTGGCCATTGTCTTTCAGTTCACTGATGTTATATGTTCTTTTAAAACATGCCATGTGATCAATATTTATATCTGACTTAGGAATAATTATGTAGATAATGAGAAAAAAATCACTAAACAGAATATAATGACACAAAAAGCAGTCTAGTGTGTGCCTGTGTATTTGTATGTGGACGCGTCTGTGTGTGTGTGCGTGTGTGCATACTTGGGATATATAATGTACTTGCAGATTTTCTTATGCTTATGGAAAAAGGATGTCTTGACACATTAAGATCCCCTACGAAATCATAATAATACTAATTGGAAAACTAGTTGGAAAAAATTATCCACACAAACCAAACATTTTTGTATTAAAAACAGCATACTTTCTACAAAATACACATTTTACACAAAGTGTGCACAACTAATTTATTTTATTAAAAAAGTCACGAAATGCTAAAAAGAATTTAAAATGTTCGAACACTTATGTAATGTTGATAGCAGAAAGAAAACTCTTGGAATCCTTCTTTCTTGTATCATTCAAAGAAATACCCATTTTAGTCTGTTACACCATAGAGGTGAAAGGGAAAGATTTTCTCATTCCTAGTTCCATGAAGTTATGAAGAATTCAGGCAGAAACCTTCCCACACAGTGGCAGAACTTGGAAAAAGTTATACTTTTGGATTCCACTGCCCAGAATCCTACAGTTTGCTTGCTTTCTTGCATGTGAAAATTAAATAAATGTAGAACGATATTTGTGATATACAAGTGTGCCTATGTGTCTAGGCTCAAAAAATATTCCACAGTTCATGCAGAATAGGTAAAAAGCTTTAAACTGCACTCTTCTCTTTACTTATCCAGCAGAAAGGCCTATAAATCTGAGTGAGAGGTTTGTTTCTAAGTAGATTCTGTATAGGTTGAGAGGCAGCAAAATCTCCAAATGAAAGGTGTGCCTAGGGCATGGAGCAATGGATTCAAACTACAGGAAAAGAGATTCCACGTAAACATTAGGAAAAACTTCCTGATGGTAGGAGCTGTTCGACAGTGGAATACACTGCCTTGAAGTCTGGCGGAGTCTCCTTCTCTGGAGGTTTTTAAACAATGGCTGGATGAATGGCTCTTGTGGTCTCTTCCAATTCATGATTCTATGAAAGATTAGGCACACAACCACAGAGAAAGCACTCTCCCTGGCTCCAATCAGACACTCTTCAGATGTTGGTCACATACACAAAGGAGTTTTTTTTAAAAAGATAGACAAATGTAAATACAACTCTTTATTCAAACAATTCAAATAGGGCAAGAGTGAAGGGCTGGCATCTTACAGTGAAGTTGCAGATTTGTGGTCTAGAGTTATAGATCTGTAGCTCCTGTGTATTCAGCCAGGTCCATATTCACAATTGTGGCATTATTGCCATAATAACAAACCCATTTTAACTACCTTAACTCCAAAGCTATCTCAATTAACAGCAGCTGCACTGAGTGATGGAAGTTTGTGCTGCTGGCAATCAGGATGAGATATCAAACCCCCTCCTACCAGAGATCTCTCGTGCAACAATCAGAGGCAGGGTCTCTGTTGCAACCCTTCATTGTACCAGAGATCACTGGCAGGAGGGACTTGAAAATGCCATCCTGCTATGCCCCAAAGTCCCAGCAGAACAGATCCCTGTCACTTGATGTGGCTGTTGACTTTTAAGGTAGGTTTGGAAAGTCAGGTCAGGAGATGAGGCATAGTTATGCCTTCGTATCTCTGATGTAGGGATTCAGTGAATATCTTTCAGAAAGCAGACACTTCATGCCCCTTGGAGCAAATAAAGAGAGAAAAGATATCATCTTTCTAAAAAATACTGTGCACTCTAGGGGGAAGCATAGTATTGGTGTTTTGGTTGACACAGTCTAGTTTCTGTTTATTATTTTACCAAGTGGGTAGGGTCATAGGGAGAAATCACAGCAAAACAATGTATAAATGAAATAATCTGTCCAAATAACCTGCATCTTTTAAAAAATGGGAATGGGACATTCTTTTTACACATTACTGTGCATAAATCGAAACATACAAAAATGCATTTGGTCTGTGGAGAGAGGAGATTAATCCAGAGCTTGGAAATGTTACTTGTTTGGAGTATAGTTCTCAGAATCTTCCAACGAGCACGTCTGTAGGATTCTTGCAGTTGTATCCTAAAATGGTTTCCAAACTCTTCTGTGAAGCATGATGCATATTCTGATTATTCTTCCATATATTTAAATCTACTGGCCCAAGCCAGGTTAAAATTTTCTACTTCCCTAACGTTTCCAGTTCAATATGTTCTACCGGTGCCTCTGTTTTATCTGAATATGCTCCCTAGAATGACCCCCTCACCCACTTCATCCAGCATTGCAGAAGATTCCCCATTTTCTTGTGAAGTCAACCATGACTCATCTGTTGTTCTGGCATGATGGATGCCCCTTCATTAATGCTATCACAGAGGACTAAAGCATGCTCAAAAGCAACCCCTGCTTCTCTTAAATATTATGCTTCTCGTTGCATTTATAGAACTAAATACAGTTCTAAATACATTTGACTTGGAAGTGAGTCCCATTAATTTCAGTGTATTTGATTTCCAAGTATGTGTGCTTTGGATCACAGCCCACGTTTGGATATTACACAGAGACCTAACTTGGATCCAAATCACACTTACTTGCATTCCAGTGAAACCAATGGGACCTACTTCTAAGTGTAAACTTATTTTTTAGGTTTCAGAATAACACTGAGAATCAATGGCCTTCCCCCAAAGAGATCTATATCGATTTTCTATCACTGTTTATAAAGATAGAGATGTGGAAATGGATTGAATCTGTGTGATAATCCAAAGTCCAGGTTTCTATACCCCATTCAGACATTCAAGAAAAACACAAGAGTAGGAAATATTTTCTTATGCATGGATTCTGATTCCCAGAGCTTGGGCAAGTCAAATTCCCATAATCCCTCAGAGACCTTAAGCACTGAATATGGTGGCTAGAGGATTCTGGGAGATAGAATCCACAATTTTAACTTTTTGAAGGTCTAACACTGAGCGAAGAGATTTCTAAGGGAATTCTTCACAATTTGGTGGAATTAGAAATGGGAACATCTGCCATTTTCACCTTTTTGCACATGTAGACTTTTTGAAACTCAAATTCTTTCTGTTCTGCATATAAAGGAAATTGTGAATTTGGGCCAATTCTTTAAAAACCATCCAAAATAAAATGACCCCCAATTGGACCACCATTTCAAGAGGCACAACTATTCCCAGCCTGGAATAAGGATGATATGGTGGACAGCTGTTAAAGATGAAGAAGATTTGGAGAAAGAACAAAAACACAGAAGACAGTCCTAATTTGGTACTAAGATGAGTCCTATTCAGGGGTTATTGAATGTGGTTTAAAAATATGTGTGGTGGAAGAGGGCTCTAGCTCTGCCCTTCTACCATCATTCCTGTCACCCTCAGTGCTTGGTTTCTGAATCTCATCAATTCACCAGGTTCCCAAAGAGCCTCTACTGATAGCAGAGGGTTGTCCTCTCCAGGTGCTTATAGGTACTCGTATACTTACAGAGGGTGACAGAAATTACAACAGAGGAGTGGCTAGCCTGCTCCCTCTCCTCAAGTGTTTTCTAAGATGGGGAAGAAACAGGTGTAATAAGTCAAAGTTGCTTTTAGAAACAATTCTTTCAGCCTTAAAACGGGGCTGGCTGGGGCAGGAGAAAGATGCTTTTTAAATGACCAGTTGCATATCCCAGGGTGCAATTAACCATTTCAGTGCTGAGCCCTTTCTTGCCCCTGTGTGTGAAGTGCTGGCAGTACTGAGGGTCCCAGCAGTCACACTAGAGCCCAAGGGAGCTGGACATAGACCACAGACTTCGCCCATCCTTGGTTAAGAACTCCATGCTCTGCACCTGGATGGTTGTGAGGCTTTTTGTTTGTTTGTTTGTTTCATCTTCGTTCAAACAAACAGACAAACAAACTCATATTCTTTTCATTCTTAAAAAAAAAGGAACAAATATTAAAAGGGATTTTCTTTTCCTTCCTTCCTTCCTTCCTTCCTTCCTTCCTTCCTTCCTTCCTTCCTTCCTTCCTTTCTTTCATTTCTTTTTTTTTAAATTCCTATCCAAACTGAAATGAAACTCAATTATTTTCCAGCTCTAAAGCACATGTCAGGGGGGATGTGCCCATAAACTTGTCACATTAAGCAGGATATGTTCAGCTGAACATGTTTAGAATCCTTGTGACTCAGAAACCAGTGCAGTCCATGGCCCTGGTCACATGGAGGACTCCTCATGCATGCAGCCAAAGGCACAAGACTTTCAGAGTTTTTCATTCATTGAGCAAAGGTGGGGGTGGAGCCAGTACAGACATGGATGTTAGGAATGAGAGTGGCATGCACTGTTCCACTCCCTGGCTAAGAGGCTCAAATGAATACACCTTGAATAGTTTTGAGTCAAGGCTTATTGTGCTGAGCCCAATGGAGTGGAAATGGAAATGACAGCCAGTCTAGTGGTTTGAGTTTTCTGTACTACACTGTTATAGTGCTATTATTCTACTTTCAACATCCTATGGAATCCTGGGGTTTGCAGTTTTAGGAGGGGCATTTAGAATTCTCAGCCAGAGAGCTCTTTGGCCTCAGTAAACTACAAACTCCAGAATTCCACAGGATGTTGAAAGTGGGATAATAGCACTATAATGGTGTAGTGTGGAAATGGCCAAAGACTATGATCCTGGAGACCAGGGTTCAATTCCTTGCTTGGTCATGGAACCCCACTGGATGATTCTGGATGCATTGCACATACACAGCCCCAGAAAAATCCCATGATAGGTTCACCTTGGGGTTGCCATAAGTCAGAAATGACTTGAAGGCACACAACAGCAACAAAGTTTTTGAGTCTCATCAGTGAATCAAAACCAGCAGGTAGAGATGATAGCAGTTGTGACTGCTGTTGTCTCTTCCTCTTCTTTTTCCCATATCCTCCCGTTCTTCCCCATCCTCTGTGCTATAGAGAAATCTCTTTCCCACTTGCCACCATAGGTAGCTTGTTATAAGGAAGTCTTCTTGAGGGGTGTAGAAAAGCTTAAGCAGCTGGTCTCCTCCTGAAACCAGAACAAAAAATACTGAAATCCTTAATTCAGGTACTGTGGGCGGAGTGGGTCAGATTGAGTTGATGCAAAATAACCATGAACTGTTTAGTTGATGACTTTAGAATACATCCATTATAAGGCACCTGTCAAAACAAAAAGAGTGATGGTTTCAGTTAATTAGAAAAAAGAATGGCTTGCAAACAGACAAATTGTTCAGAGTGTCACACAGTTTTAGACTGTAATTAGAGAACTCTGATTGAATAAAACAGCAGTTTTTCATGGAAGGGTCTAAATTAGTCTATCGAAATTCATCATCATATGTGAATTTGGTTGTTGCTTTAAACAACCTTATCACAACACTGGGTGAACCTGACTGGTTTTCACAGTCAAGACAGACCATGAACAAAATCCTCTGGCCAAATTTTGCATCTATGTACATTTAAATTAAATTAAATTAAATTAATTGTCCTTTTAACCATGTGGGCTACTTTAACCAAATAATCACAGCAACTCATTCTTGTGGAAATCAACTGAATTTAAGATGGGTCACAATAATTAAGTGACACCAGAGCTTAAGGAATTACCTTTAAGAAGCAATTAGTTACCATGATAATTCAAAGCCCTTGAAAAGTAGATAGCCACTATACAATTAGAATTCTAAGGAAATTACTCTCTGCTTTTTCATTTCACAAAAGTAACTAATATATAAATGCTACAAGCTGCTAAATGCTATACGATTTGCTCCCATCCACCTTGTTGTTTCCTCAACACCCACAACACAGTGTGATATGGAAGTACAAGGCAGCACTTAAATCCTCTGCTATTTAGAAAGGCCACACCCCATAATGATATAAGTTACTTAAAGTTAGTTACACTGCAAGGTGAGAGAAGTTGAATTACAAATGAAATGTGACTTGCTATTTTTTGTTATTATAAAAACAAATTAATTAAAAGTTATTTGTAATTAGTTACTTCCAAGCTCTGAACAATGACTGAGCCATCAGTCAAGTAAGCTGAATTTGTGTGTATATGTGCCTACAAGTTGCCTGTCTACTTATGGTAACCCCATGAATTTCATAGGCTTTTCTTAGGCAAGGAATAATTAGAGATGGTTTACCAGTTCCTTCCTCTGAGATATATCCTACAGGACCTTTATTCATTGGGTTTAGGTAGGGCATAATAATCAAAGAACTCAGCCAATAGATCAGAAAGTGCAACTCACATCTCAGGTAACAGGACCAGAGGTTCTTTTCACACTACACAGTTATAGTGCTGTATGGAAAATGCTTACAGAACTGCCATGAAAACATCCTATGGAATCCTGGCATTTATAGTTTGATGAATCACTAGTACTGTCTGCCCAAGAAATCTAAATAGTCCTTCCTGCTCATGCTGGAATTGCACAGGATAATGCCACAACAGTTAAAGTGGAATCATACAGCTGTAATTGTGTGGTGTGAAAGTGTCCTAAGAAAGACATCTCTTGAAGCCGTAGTAGAGTTGCCAGTTCAAGATCACTCCAGGCTTCGGGGTTTCCAAGTCAAAACCTGAGACCAAGACACAGCTCCACTGATCCATTAAGTATGATGCATTAAGTAGCAACCAGAGTTTTTCACAGCTTGTCATTCAAACACACATGCACACAGAGTGTATTTTCCTGTTTGGAAATGAAGACAGAAATCTTAGCTAAAGGGGCTAGATCCAGATCAAGCTGAAATGAGGGGATTATTCCTTGTCATTTACTTAGGGAAATGAGATAAGGAACATTTAATCCAGTCTACTTGCCTCTGGCCAGAATATGGATGCAGAGAAGAATGGAAGGTGAGTCCTGGTCCACAACAGGTGGGAGAAAAGGACAGAACTAATTAAGTAAATATGTAGACCTCCTGGAGAATCCTTGCAAGCTGCAGCATCAAATCAATTAATCCTTGTAATATGTAGCAAGCTGCTCCTCTACTGGCTGAGTCCTTTCCTCCTGCCTGGAGTTGCGCCAATTAAAGTTGGAGAATGTAACCCTTGTCTCCTCCCTGGAGGTGACCCAGAACAACTGGAGACTCAGGGCCAAACCCTGAAATCTGGCAACCCTAGGCCCTAGACAGCTAGTGGCAAAAAGGTAATATTAACAATATTAAGCTAAACAGATAGAAGCCTATTCAATGTAAGGCAGCTCTTTCCTTCTCTTTATCTATGCATTTACCCTCAAATTTCCCACCTTGTCCAAGAATGTTAAAACATACAATACGGTTAGCTCACATCTGCTTGTAAAGGCACAGTGGAGCTTTGGCAGCCACTACATGGCCTGCTTAGGGCTGCCATTTCTTTCAAAATCTTTCCCTCGCGTACATGGATTTCTCTGGAAGCAAAGACAAGAAAGCATAATAGAGGCCAAGTGGGCTAGCTTCAACCCTTTGAAAAATATTCCTCAGTGTATCTTTGCAAGCCTATCCATCAAATGGGCTTTGTTGCTCCTGCGATGACCTTAGTCAGTTGTTTATGCAAAATTCTTTTATAAAGATGTACTTCCAGCGTCTTTTTGCAGTTTTTGTACTCTTTGGCTCCAGAGCTAGTAGAATGCCAAGTAGTGTAGGAGTGAAGGTGACAGTGCTATGTCTGTCAGCCATGGAGTGATTCCTTTTGTTCAGCGCTGGTCTCATGATATTTTCCAGGGACACCCTCTTGTCTATTTAGTTTAATGATTAAGAGAAGAGGAGGAGGAGGAGGAGGAAAAAAATATGGACCACTGCCACCAGAAATTATTCCTTGTGATGTAGACAATCTCTTTTTTTTTCCCCTCAGAAAAGACAGAGTTAGTAGTTATTACAGAGCTAGTAGCTATTACAGTCTATTTTATTATAATGGTGATTTTTTCAAAATAATGATTCATCTGGGTCAACCCTCCGATCATACCTCTGGAGCCTGATGAAGCTTTACTAACATATAGCAGAAGCTGACCAGAGAATAACAGCAATTGCTAACATTCCAAAAGGAGGGGTTTTTCAATGCTGTTTTGAAAGAGAAGATCTTTAGTAGGAAACTAGTAACACCGGAGATCCTTTCACATACCTTGCAATATTTCACAGATGGTAACCAGGACACGTGTGCCCAAGCAACATCAGAGTGTGGTCAAGATTATTATTGAGGAAGAACACACAAGCTAAAGGAAACTGCAGCAATTTGCTGTTGCCTGTGCCTGCAGAGAAGAGCAAGATTCTTCTTTCCCTTTCCTCTCTTCTCCCCACTGCTGAATGAATCAAGCACAAGTTACTTTTGCATGTTGGACTTGGTTTGCACAGTGGTGGAGCTTGGAGTGTGTGTGGGGAGGGCAGGAAGGAAGTAGGGCTGTGGCACGAAGAGTTTGGCCACTGTACATGGGGGTGTGGCTGCGGTGTGTGGGGGTGTGGCCAGGGTGTGCAGTGGCATTGCCAGGGCATGCGAGGGCATGGCTATGGGCCGGGATGCCCCAAAAACATTGCTGCCCAGGACAACCCCCCCCCATCCCTACATGACTGGGTTTGCAGCAACTGATGTAAGCCAAAGATGAAAGGGAGGAAGTGGGAGGACGAGAGAGAAAATGGGACATTTTAAAAGCAGTAAAAAAAAAAAAAAAGATGACAGTGGGTTACTCAGGACTGTGTCTTCCAAATTGGGACAGTTGGAGGTGATGCTATAGTCCAGCCATTTCCAGCCGCCTCAAATGTGTGTGGAACTACAGCTGATGAGGAAGATGGCACTTGTAATTCAGACTAGCAGGGGAATTTGGGATTCAACACCACTTACATAATTCAGTCCCACACCATAAAGTAGGATTCCTTCTCCTTTGGTAAACATTTGGGCTAGATAGTGATCTCTTTTCAGACTTTCAAAAAAAAAAAATTATTTACTTTTTAACTGATAGGTGCAGCGAGTAGACGTATTTCAGTTGCTTGAGATTTATTTTTCAGTTTCAACTGCATTGTGTGTGAGATGGGGTGGAAATCTCAGTTCAACTGTATGTCAACAGCTGGCACTGACCATTGTATTAGATAATATTAATATTATTGGATGCAAGGAATGGGGAACTGGGAAGAACAAGATGCCTGGGGTCCATGAGGCCTTTGCAATGCCTCTCTCCCCTACACACATTGAGATCTGTTGTTAACTTATGTATATATCACTTGTGGTTTTCATCCCTCCACAACTACAGCTGCTAGCAATGATTTGCCAGCCATCATAGATCTGACCCCATAGGTACAGACGTCTGTTTGAAAAGCACTGGTCTAAATCCAGTTGGGTGCACACTTGACAACAGCTAAACTCCTTTCAAAAACCAAACCAAACAAAAACTTTCTGTCTTTCATATGTTTACGAAGGAAGGGAAACAGGAGGAACTAAATGTCCATCTCATACAGCCTGTTGATAATGTGGAAGTGAGTCACGCTACCCATATGAACATGTGTTCACCCATAAATTCCAAGCACATGCTAAGTGATTAGGGTCTCTCAAGTGCCAAGTTGCAAATGTTCCTGGTTCAAAAAATGAATGGGGGTTGCTGGTTGCCACAAAGTCACAGGTTGCAATGGGAAAGGGCATAGTGGCAATGATCAATGGCCTTTAGTCCAAAAAGGCACATCCACTGCAAAATAATCTACACAAATAAAGGCAGAAGCTGGACAAATTTCTCTAAATGTCCTGTGAATAGCTCAAGTGGTAGCAATGGATATTCCACTGCTAGGTTTGTGTTGGGTTTATCTGATATTTCATTCTGCTTGAGGATATTTGATAGCATTTGCAAACTACAGCATTCCGAGTGTGTAAATGTCATTTCTGATTTTCTCATTCTCTGAATTATGTTTCTGGTGATGGAAGTTGGGGGTGGTGAGGAAATAAGCAGGACAGCATGCCCCCATCAGTTCTAAGGCAACGTTTTGTTTTGGCATACAGCTGCTCCTATCGACACAATGGGATTTGATTTGTGAGGAGCCAACCAAAATTACCCAAATAACTAGCATTTTTAAATGACTAATAGGGAGACGTGCACCTGCTCGAGAGACTCCATAGATTAGTCTTGCAGTCAGAGGGAAAGCTCCTTGGAATTCAATTACATGGCAGAAAAACAGAAAGCAACACGGTGTCCTCCTCTCCATTTCGTGGGAGGAATCCCCACAAGTTAGCTCGCTACTTCTCTGGCAGGGATTTTCATGAAGCTTAAGCATGTTCTGTGTGAGCTGCTTCCATGTGGCTTATGGCATTTTTGTACTCTTTTCCACTTGATTTGTTTTCCTTTTGCAGCTGGAGCCACTCTCTGAAGATATCCTCCATCAAGCCCCTAATGCAAACGCGATGGTTTCTTTGCAAAAGATCACAGAAATTCATAGTAAGTTTTAGTAGGCTTATTCTTATATTTTTAAATTATAGCTCTTATATATAGATCTTATAGTTTCATAACCCAAGAAGGAACATGCAATCAATTTTCCTGAATAGTCTGGTAAATATTCATATACTACTGTTATGATCTCATAGTCTTTTACATCCTTCCCATTGGGTTGGATCCAGACTTAGTAATGCCTGGGGTACACCAGAGTTTGGAAAAGTTAGCTTTGGAGACAACAACAGAATCCTCCAGGGAACATGGGCAAAGATCCTACAACTAGCAGGCCAAATATAACACTCTTCCTGTGCAGTTCTGTGCCCTCCCCTCTCCCTGCCAGCTATCAAGCCCTAGCAGGGGCTGCCCCTTCTGCTGGGGATGAGAAGGAGGGGAAAGACAATTCAGATAATGAAGAAGCAGTTGGTCTTGTCCTGAAGTGTGGATGAAATGAGGTTAAGAACATCTTCAACATCTGAATTAACTTCACTTTCTCTTCTTTCCCCAACAGTAGGCGGCAGCAGTAGCAGCCACTCCCAGGGTTTGACAGCTTCCAGAGGAGGGAGGTTTTGGATGAGGTGCAGAGAGTCAAAAATTATTTCTTTGCATCCCATCCTAAAAGATGCATGTATGCATGTAAGCTGCACTTACGTGCACATATGTCACTAAGAGGATTCTGCCCAGTGATGCTGGCTGAGGTTCTCGGAGTCCCCAAAACTACCATATCTGCCAGCGAATAAGATGCACCAGTGTATAAGACATCCCCCTGTCCGTCCGTCCGTCCGTCCGTCCATCCATCCATCCATCCATCCATCTATCTATCTATCTATCTATTTTTGGGCTTGCATGGCAAAATATGATCCCATAAGTGGATAGCTACATCTTCGGGACAGCTGCTGTGCACACAGGACTGAATGAACAGATCTTGAAGAATATATGAGAGTATGATGCGTTTACACATGTTTATCTATTGGATTATATGATAACCTAGTAAACAGGGACAGTCAGATTATTTCAGATATTTGGTAACTGAATGCACCTATATTAATAGGCTTGTGTTTGTAAGATGTACTGATGTATTTGTAAGTGTCCTTTCTGTACAACATACCATCATGTTGTGTTTACCACAGCTGAAGTTTTTCATTACAGATATTTATATTTAGCTCTGATACTTCAAGGAAAAAGAAAGCATCTGTTTTTTAAAAACTCTTTAAAAATAATTAGGATCTTAAGCAGAGATAATTTTGTGACTGTTACAATGCATTTTCAGTGTATCTAGCCTGTTGAAATGATCAAAGCAAAACCAGTGTTGACTGTTGGGCTGATTTCACAGTTTAAAATAGGGAAGATGAACATGTCTTTACACAAATCAGCTTTTCAATGGGCTTTTGAGCTTCCTGGAGCTCTTATCTGAATAAGAATGAGTCCAGAAAATGTAAAAGGGGAACTTGTAAGAGATAAAACCTAAAAATGTCTGAGTTGTAATATTTAACCCATTAAATAGCTCCAATCCTCTGTTGTCCCACTTTTTGGCTGCTTTTAAACTTTCTCTCTTTGCTCCTTTGATGAATGCTAATTTTTTTACCCAAACCTCTTAAAACTGCTTCAGAATTTTGTGGTTTGGATTTATTTTCCCAAGACTCCACCTAAAACTGAAAAAAAAAAATCCAGCCAATTTTCAGCTGAAATCAAAAGGGTAAGTGAGGCCAGATCTCTTCTAAGTTGCCTAGAATGCATTAGTGCACCCCACTAGGATGAAAAATAGCCCTGGCCCCAGCACTGTTGCCCACTCCTGCATTAAAAGAAAGCATTAGCTTCCCATATGTTTTACCAGAAGATTTATGTTTCCAGTGGGCATTAAGGAACATGCATCAACTTGTAAACAAGATGTTCAGGCATGCACACCTTGTTTTTAGTGCAAAATTCAGTATGCATTTATGTTTTGTTTTTTGCTGCCACTGCCACTGTTGTGAGTTCAGTGGCAGCAAGAGATTCTTGGGAGACTGCAAAATGGAATGATGGGTGTCTGCCCTTGCAGAAGAGAATGAATGCCCTTTGGATTTTGTGCCTGTCTTGGCATGTCTCTTTTGGGCAGAATCCATCAGTTTGTTGTTGTCTTTGTTTTTATTGTTGTTGTTGTGATTTCTGACTTATGGCAACCTCCTAGGTGAACCTGTAATGGGGTTTTCTGGAGGCTGAGAGTGTGTGATGTGCCCAAGGTCACCCAGTGGGTTTCCATAGCTGAGTAGAAAACTGAACCCTGGTCTCCAAAGTCATAGTCTAATGCTCACTCCACTACTCCACAAAGGCTCCGCCCCATCAATATTGACCATGAATGGATTCAGCACCCAGGGCTGCTTAAATGTACACTCCCAGTCCAAAAGAATTTTTTTTTAAAAAAAAAAAAAGCATAGGATACTGTCTTCTATTGGGTCATACCACTGGTTCATTTAACCCATTACTGTCAATACCGATTGGCGGAAGCTCTCCAGATTTTAAAGTACATCTTCTCAAGCCCTATGTGGAAAGGCTGGTATTTGAATCTGGGACCTTTTGCAAGTATGGCACATGCTGTATGGCTGAGCAACTGTCCTACCTGAGTTGTGATTCATTTATTTTATTAATGTCCTTGCAAAACTGAAGCAGCAGATAGGGGTTCATTTCTTTTATGGCAAAGCAAGGTATTAGTCCTGTGCCAACAGATCTGGTTTTCTTGCACATCTGTTTTTCTCGCAAAAGCCTCCCCCACCCATTTTGTGAACACTGAAACCCATAAATAATGGAGTCTGAATTGCTTGTTCATTGCAAAGTCTGACTGTTGCATGAATGTTCTGTGGGAACATTGTGGAATGCCCATATAACTTTTTTATTAATTTTTTTGTAGTTTTAATGAATGGAGATTATAGTCTCTCAATGTAGCATTTGTAGAGAATGGTTTTGGTGTGTGTGTGTGTGTGTGTCTGCACTTAAATAGCATTTGCCATTTGTGTTTAAAAAGCATTTGCTATTGTTTAGTGCTTTATATACAGATTTTAGTCATGGATTTTACACCTCTGGAGAAAAGCCAAGTTTCTATCATTTATTCTTAATTTATTTTTAGATACTTAATATGCCTCAGGCTTTATCCCCCTAAAACTCCCTGTTATGTAAAGAGTCTACTAGCAAGTCAAATTGTCATGGAGCTACAGTTTTAAAAATTCAACAAAACAACTCCATCATGCTACTATTGGATCTGCTTTAGTCTTTTTGCTGCATCTATTGATGAAACTATTTTATCTGGTGACAAAAATGTTGTCTTCTGAAAGGACTGGAGCTGTGTCTTACCTTCCACATCATAAAGGATTCACATCAGCTTTACTTGCAGTTGTGGCTAGTGGCTTCCATGAACAACGTCAGCACCACAAACATGGCAGGGGGAATCCATACTTTTAACAATTAAGCATGCAGAATAATGACGGGGCTTAGATGATGAATTCATCAGTTTTGCACAGAGTTAATTTTTTTAAAAAAATAATTTTTCAAAATTAAATTTTTAACCTATTTTTAATTTAAATTAATAGTTTTAAATGTTTAACTTAATGTTTAATGTTTAAATGTTAATGTTTAAATAATGTTTAATTTATAGTTAATGAGCTCTTGCCAATTCCAAATATGAAGATATTTGCATATTTCAGAAAATTCTTGTTTTTAAAAATCTGTATTGAAACTAACGCTCACCAAACTCTAGTTCATTTTCATCCTGTGACAAATTTGTATTTCAGTCATCTGGGGTGTCAAGAACTCCATGTTTGAATTTTCCAAAACTCTTTTGGAGGGCTACAATTCCCAGAATGCCCTTAAGGAATTCTTGGAGTTGTCATCCAAAAATTACTTTCCTGCCAAACTCTGGCAGAGCCCCATCTTCCAGAGATGCCCAGCAAGAGCAGACGAGATAGTACCACACCCATTTTATGTGGTATATATCAGATTCAAATGCAGTGTTGTATGGACAGATTTATTATGTCAGAGGGAAGAACAGCTACAGTAGTGATAACAATAACAACAGCAACTCTGAGAGCGTAAACTTCATGCTAACACGGTAAAAAGAAAGTTCTGCATGAGGTTGCATTCATAAATATCCAAAGCAAAGCCTGAAAACTGTATAACATAACTTTCCAAATTAGAAATCTGAAACTAAGGCAAATTTTGTATTGATACAAAATTTATCAAAAAAAATATGTAGAACATGTGTGCATCTGAATAAAAAAGCCTAAATTAAAATGGGATGTTTAAAAAATATTCCAGGCTTTATGTTGACAGAAAAAATCATTTTACTTGATGCTCTTTCCAACTTTCATCTTTCCACTGAAAGGCCATAATGGAATAATTTGGGGGTTCTATCATTTCTTGATGTGTGCATCTAAAAAAAAAAAAAAATAAATGAAAATGTGATGTTTCAAAAATTCACACAAAGATATTTTGTCAGTCGTAATGATAATAATAATAATAGTAATAGATATGCAAACATAAATATGCATGACCTTCTGAGAAATTTTAAGAAATGCCCAAGACCAGTCCTTCAACAAGGATGCTATTTTCCTATTTTTCCATTTTTCTAATTGTTTAGGTTTGTTGTAGTTGTTATATTATAAAATATAAATGAAGTCTCAATATAGGGACTCAAGGCAGCCTTTAGAATATCAAAAGCATCCAAAGACAGTGGTGTGTGTGTGTGTGTGTGCGCGCGTGTGTCTGTGTTATTTTCAAAAATAATTCAACTATCTATAGAATTGATCCATTTTTTAAAAAAAAAACTGTTAAAAGACAAGTTATAGAAAAGATCAAAACAGCATACCATTAAAAATTCATTGCAGTTACTTTCTAAAAATCCTGTGGGAATAGGAAAGTTTTCATTCGCCTGGAGAAGGACAGCAAGGAGGGAGCCATCCTAGCCCACCTGGAGATGCAATTCCAAAGTCTAGAAACAGCCACTGAGAAGACCCTTTCTCTTGTACCCTCCCCCCCAAAAAACCCCATGGCAGTGAAGGCAATGGGATTGACAGAAGAAGTCAACCAGGTTGTTCTCTGGCAGTAGGCCATTTGCTAATTCTTGTAAACTGAAATTGTGCCTCAGCCCCAGCATATCTTTAGAATAAATGATGGCCTACTGACACTTGCACACACTTTGGACTTAAGGTTTCGACTCTATGGAAATACATAAGAAGCACTTGAAAGTTTACGGGACCAGGTTGAATACAGATGTGCCACTCATAATATTCCATTTGTGATTTTTTCCCCTCATTCAACTGGATATCTTGCTTCACTTTTCAAAGACTTTTTGTAACAGAAAACAGAAGGCTTCGAACTTTTTTTAAAAAAACCCTCACAATCCATATGTTATGTAATGTATGAATATTTCCTTGCCTACCTTTTTCTAAGCTACCCTATAATATACTGCAGTGCTCCAACCACAGCCTGTACATATATTAACATGTTAAATAAATTATTGTTCTAGTACATACTCTGAGGTTAGAGGCGAAAGAACATCCAGGACTAACAAACTTGATTGTTCTGGCAGCATAACAGTGTAGTCGTCTCTTCTGGCATCTCTTACTTCTATTTCTGCTACAGTCACCTCTGTTTTTCTTTTTTCTTCTGTTTATTATTTATGGCTACATCAAATGGACCTACCATTCTTACAAATTTCAGATGCTGCAACTAACAGATACTACAATGAGTTCTCATTCGGTCAAAAGAATCCACTGCAGCCAGCTTCTCAGACACTGGGAGTTCATTAAACTGTGTGCTGTTCTTTTAGTTTATTACTTTCTTGGGAAGGCTGTGAGATAGACTTTGGAAAGAGAACACTTTCCAACTTGGCACTGTGGAATCCAGAAACATAACTTCATCACAGCAGTTTGAAATCCCAATTATAACTGCTTGCACACTTCTAAGTATTCAGTCTTGGACCTAAACAATTACTAGGGTTTATACCACCATGCTAGCTAAAATTCCCATAAATTATTTTGTATTTTCTTTAGGCAAGTACTGGAAGTCTGTGGAGCCTTATGTTGTGCCAGTTAGCTGTAAGCTGGCAGACAGTCAGAAACAAGAGAGAGAAGAGACAGAGGCAGTCTCAGCTATGGCCTTACTCTCAGTGGATGTTGAACAGTCTTTTCCACAAGAACACAGCAGGTACGTCAGAATCTTGGTCCTGGAAGTAACAAATGGCTTTGCACCATACAACCGGGCGAAACATGTTTGAAGTCCAGCTGTTGCCGATGTTGTTGTGGTGGTTGTGGTTGTTCAAATCCAGGTTCTGTTTGAGTGCTTTAAAATTCATGCTCATTCATGACAATATTGGACCTACTAAAGACAGAGGTGTTTACCAAATTGTCTTTGACAGTTAGGTATGTATTAACATAAATAATACAGGTCTGTAGTCTAATAACAAAAATAAATAAATAAATAAATAAATAAATAAATAAATAAATAAATAAATGAGTCAGCACATAGATGTTGTACTGATCTTTTCAATGGTTCAGCATCACTCACTGTTAGTGATGTTGCCTCACTTTTGTCAAATAGAACTGGTTTGTAACCATAATATAACTAAAATTTTCACATTCTGAATGTGTGGAATTTATTCCCCTGTTCTTTATACACTAATAACATTCTTGCCACTTATCACTATGCCAGATAGGGCTCAAATTACAGGACAAGGGTTGAAGATCCTTAAGGAAATCCACAGGTTTCTTTTTCTGATTATTCATAAAATTAGCCAAATTGGGTTCCCATGTCCTGTCAGCAACTTCCAAAACAGTGGCTAAGGGGACCACCAGAGAAGATAAAGAGGTCGTCACTCCACTACTGGTTTGGCTGAAACCTGAATTCCAGATCAAATTAGACCAACCCAGATCAGATCTGAATTGGTTCAGATTGACTCCAAATCTGATCAGATTGGTCTCCAGTGATTCAAAACAATTCAGTGGTATAGACATCAAAATTTAGTAAAAGATACCATATCTCCAAAATGTTGCAGAAGTGAGGCATATAATGAAAACATCCAGATGGGAAGAGGGGAGGGACAGGAGAGTGAGCTGCTCATTTACCACTGTAGATTCCGGTCTGAGGCCAAAATCCCACCAGTTGTCTCCAGTTACACTGCTCGATGGGGAAGGTCCTTTTCCAGTGCTTTCCCAATCCAGTCTTATCCTTCTTTACTCTGTATATTTGCTGTTCATTTGAGTGAGTATGTGTTGATCTCAGCGTTGCCTTAGTAGTGGTTTTACTATGTAGTGGCACTTAACTTTATCCTCGTAACACCCAACCCCTCTAAATTTTGGCCCTGTTTTTTTAGCTTAGGTTTGAGATCATGTATACATATTTCAGCTTATGGCATTTAGTGTGTTTGTTCTTTTTACCGTGTGCCTGTCCAGTCTCTGTGAAAATTTTGCACATTCCAAGAGTGTGGAGCTTATTTCTGTGAGAGACACTGACAAAAGTGCAGAACAGCAGCTCACATATTTTGCTCTTGTTATTCATTGCTTTTAAGTCAGCTTCAATTTATGGTGAGCCTATGAATGAGAGCTCCACAACAACGCTGGTCATCAACAGCCCTGCTCAGGTGTTGCAAACTCAGGGTTTCCTTGGTTGAATCAATCCATCTGTAAAGTGGTTGTCCTTTCCTACAGGCTTCCACTTTACTGATCACTATTGTATTCCCTATTGGGGGAAGCCTGCATATTAGCAGACGTTAAAAATATTAAAGCTGACTTCAAAAGTAGCTAACACAGAACCTCAGGATACAGGCATCTGAAATCTGCCAAGTTCAGTCTCCTCTGGAGGTGCTATGTTGTCTCCAGATTTCATTATTTGTTTCCCATTGTAATGACATTTTTGCACAGCATTTCTGATGCGAAGGGCCCCTTGACTGCGTCCCTTGAGGGTCGTGCACATGTGAAGAATGGTCCACATGACGCAGTCACATTTGCACAATGCTCAAGGGCCTGACGCGAACCGCGCATGCATTTTTTCATTTTTGGCTTGAAGCTGAAAATGCTGCGCAGTCACGCATCGCTCCGGGCCCCACGTGCACTTACCTTGTGTGTGGAGCCTTGGGAGCCGGGCCGGTCATGCTTCCTGTCTCAGTGCTGCACTGCAAAAGGAAGAGGCAGGGCTCTCGTGTGAGCAGGAAGCTTGTGCGAAGCCGAAGAAGTAGGGAAGTGAGAACCTCTCTCCCAGCACTGCGAAAACGTAAGGTGTGAAAAGGATCTAGGACATTCTAAAGGTGAAAAGTCAGATTTCAAAAATTCTGATTCGGATTTGAACCCAAATCCTAACCAAGTCAGGGCCTCATCCAAATCACCAAATGTGGCTCTTTGCATAGCATGAGTCATTATTACCACAATTCGTGGTTATGCCTATACAGCAGAAATAAAAACAAACCATAGTTTTTTTAAACTATCCAGCCAGTCTGAAGTGCTGTGCAGTATGAGACTCCAAGGAATAAGATACCAAATTAATTTCCATGGGTGGTTTAGTCATTAAACTGAGTAATTTATAATCACAGGCCAGCTTGTTTCCCTGCATGGGTGTCATTATCTGGGAGCTCTCCACTGAGTTTGAGGCTTCTTTACACAATTCTGAAAAACCTAATTCAACCTCTAACCTGCCCAACTTTCTATATTCTTCCCACAAGTTCCTCACCAATTATATATCCAGCTTCCCTGGGAATTATATATAAATGTCTGCTTGAGAATTGTGTCAATTTCGTCAAATCTGGATGTGAAACTGGCAAGGCCCTTGGAGGAAGAAAGTGGTCAGACCATGAGGGATACATCTGCTGCATAGTAGGAGTTATGAAGACTTTGAAATTAAAAAGGAACATTCTCAGAAGGCCAAAAGTTGGAAAAGTTACTTTTTGGGTCTTTGGTTCCCACACTCCATCTGCCAGCAGCCATGGGAGTTCTAGGAGTTCTAGTACAAAAATGTAAATTTTCCAAGGTCTGTTGAAGACACATGATGTAGCAACCTTTTCTAAAACTAAGCATGTCTAGACCTTGTTGATGTCTGTTTGGAATGCTACCATGTAGGCCTCCTTTAGATTCTATGATGGAAGAAAGAAAGGATATAAATAAATACATAATTTTCATGGTGTATGCTACTTTTTTTGTCTAAAGTGGCAAGTCATTCAGCTACCTGCTTCTGTGCACATGTTTTTAAGTGTGAATGGGGAGAAGGAACACTTGTGGTGAACCTGAGTGGATCAATGATGAAGAGAAGGTCACCATGTGGAACTTCAGAGTGTGATCCTGCAGACATACGCATATGCATTGTGCTCAGGCCACAGTCATCTCAAGTAGAATATGTGAATTTGAAAGAAAGTGTAAGAAATGAAGCAAAGATCTGATTGAGGAGGAAGTAGCTCTTCTACTAATAACATCTTAAGTGGGGTAAGACCAAGTATTCTGCTAATGAAAGCATAGATCAACATAACCTGACCTAGGAGTTTTCTTTCCCTGAATGAAACTAACACTTTACTTCTTACAGTGAAGTCTGATCAATGAATAAAGAAGGGAGTGTTCATTTCCCCTGCCTGTCAGCTGTTGTTTCACACTGACCTAACACAATTGACTTGGACATGAATTTAACAGTTCTATAAAATGAAAGAACAACTGCCAATGCACTTCACCGATCAAGTATTTCAACATGATGTGTGAATAGTTCCATGCGCAGAGCAGCTCTGTGTGTGTGTGTGTGTAGATAATATGAGCTGGACAAGTCAGAAGAGCGACTCTGTAAAAAGGACATTATAGAGTTCTTACATATATTCTTGCCAAATACTTTTGGCAGTTTTGCGTAGCAAAAGAGAGTCCAAATGTAGTGGAACTGGACTGAAGCCACCAAGTGAAAGAAGAGGGGAAAAACAATACAAAAAAACAAATCTCGTACAGATGAAATTTTTGAATGCTGTAAAGTGGGACATACAAGTGAAGTGAGGAGGCTGTGAATGCACGGACACCTATCTGCAGGTAGTTCATCTATGAAAATATACAGGAACCCTACCTCTAATTATTTGTACTACAATCTGTGCCATCAGTAGGAGCAGAACCATATGGATTATTCCCTGGCTGGGCAAAATGTGCTCCCCCAGATGTTTATAAACTTTAAGTCCCTTTAAATAGAAACAATTAAAACAATACAAAGATTAAAAACATTTTAAAAACACATTAAAATACTCTTTAAAAACTTTTAAAAGCAGTCTATAAACAATCTGAAAGTACAATTCTAAAACGAAGGAATTTTGAATGTTAAAAGCCACCTGGAACAACACTGTTTTGGCTGCCCACTGGAAGTTTGAAAGAGATGGAGCCAGCCTCATGTCCTTGATAGGGAGTTCCACAGTCAGGATGCTGCTACAGAAAAGGCCCTGTTATATGTACATGCTAACCTAACTTGACAAGGTTTTGAGACATGCAACGGGGCCTTCTCTCATATGGGATGAGACAACGTTTCAGATATTCATGTTCTGTAGCACTTGTAAATGAATATTTTTAAAAGGTATGAACTATTCACACTCTTTATGTTGTTTGTGGGAAGCACTAGGGAAAGAACCAATATTGCTGCAACAAAAGCATTCACAACATAAACTGTCAGGTTGCCTCATGTAGGATGTATGAGTAGTTCTATTAATAGGGTAATATGAAGGAGAGATACCATTTTTTTCCCAAGGACAGCCAGTAAAACAATAAAAGACTTGGACCCTTTCTGCAACTCACCAATTTTCAGCGCTGGGGTGCGCTGCTCATGCGAGCAGCCTCCAGAGAGAAGCACTCACATCTGGGGCCCTTCGGCTCTGCACGAGCTTCCTGCTTGCGTGAGAGCCCCGCCTCTTCCTTTCGCAATGCAGCCTGGGACCTTCCCAGGCTGCACTGAGACAGGAAGCGCAACCAGCTTCCTGCAAGGTAAGTGCGCGTGGGGCCCCAGAGCAATGCGCAACCGCGTAGCATTTTTGGCTTCAAGCCAAAAATGAAAAAATGTGTGCACGGTCTGTGTCAGGCCCTGGAGCATCGCACAAATGTGAGTGCGTCGTGTGGACTGCTCCTTTTGCATTAAATGGCGTGTGAAAAGGGCCATAGAAACTTAAAGACCATTTGGGGTCAGCATATATGAGTTTTTAGAGGCACTTTTATCCCAGTGTTCAGTGGAAAATCTAAGTATACATCTTTTATGCAGTAAATATGGCACAGTTAAAACCTTTGGTCACACACTTTTGATTAGCTGCAGAGTACGGCATTTGTGAAAAATAAAACACTACGAAATTACATTAATGAGTAAACACTATGTGGTTTACATAGAATAAGACCAAATGAAATCAGTGAGAGTCAAATTAGCAATAACACAACTTGTACCATTGATGAATCTACACCACAGAATCTACTATAAGTTTGTATCCACACCTGTGGTCTGAAATCTGTATTGAAACTGAACGTTAAAATTTAAGCTATTTTCTCCAGTTCCATACAGACAGGCTATAGCCAAGCTATGATACAGAACCTGACACCTGGTATGGATTCCTGAATCTTGAACCTTTCATTAAAAACAACAGCATTTAAGCTACTAGCTCTCATGAATGTGTAGATAGGGATGAAAAACAACTGGAGTCTGCAAAGGTCTTCAGAGGGTGAACCCTGTGTGACCCATATGCTTGCCTCTCCCTTTCTCACAATCATTAATCATGTGCCTTATCACTGTATTCTGACTGCCCAATCATATTTTTTCTTCTTGACATCACTGTGCATCTTGTTTAAAATAGCAAGAGATATATTTAACAATAATGCAACATAGGGTTCAGAATAACACATGATCAATTTTCATATAAACTAATCACATTTGCTGAAAGTACTAGCTTACATCACTTAATTGCAGGGGAATTTTTGTTTTCTTTAGGTAGAATTTACGTTATTGTTTCTTTTATCACAGACCCCAAAGCTTCAGAGGAAAAGAAGCCAAATATATAGAAATCACAGAGTTCTTTTTATCAGCTCAAGATGTAAACATGAAACATCTTTTACTAATGTGGAGAGATTTAGAATGAAATGCAAGCCATAATTTAGGTTGGAGTGAAACTAATTTTTATGGTGAAATAAAGCCAAATTTTGAACCAGCAAAAATGAAGTGTAATTAGTTTGGCATATCAGCTTACTAGAGTTAAAACTAATTAGCAGTTAATTGTCATATTTTGAGAATGTGCTAATTTGAAACCACTGGCCTTTAGCAGTAATTGATTTGCTAAGAGCTTAAGTAAAGCCACTGCCCCCCGCCCCCATTAGCGACCCATTTGCTTGTGTAAATATATTAGCCAAGCCATCATAACATTAGATTGTGGCCATTTCAGCTCCTCCCTCCTTTTTCTTTTTACACAGATACAACTGGGGAGCAGAGCTGAGAGGGTTGGGAGAAAGAAAGAAGGAAGGAAGGAAGGAAGGAAGGAAGGAAGGAAGGAAGGAAGGAAAGAAAGAAAGAAAGAAAGAAAGAAAGAAAGAAAGAAAGAAAGAAAGAGGGAGGGAGGGAGGGGAAAAATAGATAATAATAGAAAGTGACAGTCAGTGTGTGTTTTATCAGTCTGCTTGGAAATCAGGGTACATTTATCATGTCTAATTGCTCAGCTGAAATATGGCCTCCTTCTCTTGAAGCTTCTGTTGCTCGTTGTAAGTTTCCTGCCTCAGTTTACCTGCCTCAATAGTTTAGGCCTCATTCCTATGCACATTTATGGGAGCAAGCCCTGCATCTGAATGTGATGGTATCATATGATGGTGTGGCTTGTTGTTGTTGTTGTTGTGTGCATTCACTGGGAGGGTGAAAACTGGCAACTTTAGATGAAAGGAGCTAATATGAACTGGACATGTGAACTGCTTTACAGAAGGGTATTCTCAGTGGTCATCAGTACTACACAACCTCCCTAGTACCTCCTCACTCTACAATGCTGTCCCCACAAAAATATTTTGGTGGGACTGATGTCCAGAGCAGAATAGCTTCCCACACACACAGCATATAGAAAGGTGGGGAAGCAGAAACCTGTTAGGGAACATGGGTTAGATGATAGGAAAGGAAAGTTGGGGTGGGGGGAAGAGATTGAAGACCATAGATAGCCCAAGAGGTTGGCTGAGAGTAAGCAAAAGACATGAAGAGGAAGAGCTGAAAAAGGCAGATGGACTGTGGGAGGAGACAGATAGATCTGGGACAACACCTGCTGCATCTTTTGGTCCCAGTGAAGACCACCTTTTCTGCTCTGAAAAACAACCTGGTGTTGGGCAATGGCAATCAGGAGCTGGATTGCTGATGCATATGTGCCGGCATCAAGTTGGAAGGGAGAAGGTGGAAGTGAATAGCGATGGCCAGAAGATGAAGTCATGGGGATGGGAGGAAAGGGAGAGTTTCCATTCTGACGGAAATTAAGAAAAAGAGATGAAGTGTTAGTATTTTTGATGACGGAGATGATAAAAATGAGAGCAGAGGGGAAAGTGGGGGTAAGAGTGGGAAACTTCTATAGGAGGAAGTGGATGTAGAGAGATCAGGAGAGGGATAATGGAAGGTGGCAGTGAGGGGAATAAGGCACAGGTTAAGCCTGGAAGGAAAAGGGAAGAAGAAATGTCAGGGAATGAGAAAGACTGATTGGAGTGGCATGTGATGAGAGAGAGAGAGAGAGCGCAAGCAAGCCAGCCAGCCAGCCAGCCAGCCAGCCATATTGAAACTGAACATGGCTAACTAGAGGATTCTGGGAGCTGCAGTCCAAAAAGGTTCTGACCTCCCAGTTTTTCATAACATGAAAAGAAATCGATACTGTCTGTAAGCAGCTATGACAACAAAATGAAACCAATTTGAATCTAAACCCATGTAAGCATTTTAAAACAGTTTGAAGAAAGTAATAAAAATATTTTAAATAAACTAAAAATGTATTAATTTACCAGTTTTTTAAATTTTATTATCCCATGGCTAAACTGTTGTTCTCAATGATCAATAGGCTTGTTTTCTGATCAACAGATCCTGAACAATCCATTTTGAAAACTGTTTTATCTTATTCTTTTCTTCAAAGAAAATACACAGATGTCAAGTTCAGTCCTTTATGTTTCCATTGAAAGGATCAGATAGCAAATGATATGAAAGAACTCTACCTGAGATTCTGGGGACGGACTAACACTAGCCAAAGTCAACATTACTGGGCTAGATTTTTAAGAAGTCTGACTTTATACAAAGCATATTGCTATGATGTGAGTACGTGTGTGTGTGTGTGAGCGCTTCCCATTTCTTCCAAGATCAGCTGAAAACCATCCACGTAACATTCCGTTATACTTGGTGACTTCTCCTAGGTTCTGGGAACTCTCTTCCTAGGCAAGCTAGACTGGAGCGATCTGTGTTGTCTTTCTGTAGGCAGGTGAAGACCTTTTGGCAAGTCTTTGATGACTGACTGCTCACAGGCAAAGACCTTTTATTATGTGTTGCACTGTCTCTTTTTCTTTTCAATAGGTATACCTGCAATTGCTATTGTGTGTGTTCAAGTTGTTTCTGACTTATGGCATCCCTAAGGCAAACCTACCATGGATTTTCTTGATAAGATTTATTGCCATTGTTGTCTTCTAAGACTGAGACAGTCTGACTTGGCCAAGGTCATTCAGTGGATTTTCATGGCCAAGCAGGGATTCTGACCTTGGGTCTCCCAGAGTCCTAGTCCTGTGGCCAAACCACTATACCACACTGGCTCAATTTTATTGCTAGTGGAATTGTATTTTAACCCTTTAATGATGCATGCTTTTAGCCTATTTTATTTCTTGTAAGCTGCCTTAAGTCCTAGTTTGAGAAGAGTGATTGACTGGCACAGCTTCACACAAAACATGACCATTTAGTAGGGTAGCTGGAAAACCCAATGCTGTGTTCTAATTGGCATCTCTTATCCAGAATTAGGGTTTGGATTTTCTCTGTGCTGGGAAAGAGGGAAAGAGAGAGAATATTGTCTTTCAAAAAAGCTTGCCAGTTATATTGGATGCTATCCTGGTGCCCAGAATAAGATGACTCACTTCCCACTCATCGTTTGAAATAAAGTGGCTCTTTTCCTGGCCAACTAATATCTGAGTCATTTACCACCAAGGAAAAATGGGCCAAGTCTAAGCATCGTTTTAGGAGTCAACCCACCCACCGTTTGCTCCCTTCTCCCATTCCTTCCCTCTCCTCTCTCCACTCGGTGACATCATCAAGTCAACAGTTATTTCATTTTGATTTATTCTGACAGACTTGCGGGGGGGGGAGCTGTGATTTTGGTGGGTGTTTTAATGTTTTGTTTTGTTTCATTAAAGCTCTGTGTATGTGCATATGCAGCAGGAACTTAACTGAAATTGTCAAGAGAGAGAAAAAAATACATAATAAAGATGTTGCCAATGACAGATGAAAGCACAGGAGAATGATGCTCCTGTTGACTTAAATGAAAAGATTGTTCTATAAATAGAAGCACTGGTTCTTTAATGCTCTACACATCTTATGAGCCGATAACCCTTCATTTTGTAAATGAGATTACCTTGGATTGATTACAGCCTTGCCTAGGACGGAAAGCTTTATCTGTAATCAGTTACTTTGAAAACATTCAGCAGAGGGACTTGCTTCTGAATGATTCAGATTTAGGCAGATTGTTGGGAGAGTTAACATTGACATAGAATCATAGATTCATAGAAATGTAGAGTTGGAAGAGACCACAAGGGCCATCCAGTCCAACCCCCTGCCATGCAGGAAAGCCCTCAAAGCACTCCCGACAAGTGGCCATCCAGCCTCCGCTTAAAAACCTCCAAAGAAGGAGACTCCACCACACTCTGTGGCAGCACATTCCACTGCCGGACAGCCCTGACTGTCAGGAAATTCCTCCTGAGGTTCAGGCAGAATCTCCCTTCCTGCAGCTTGCATCCATTGCTCCTTGTCCTGGTCTCAAGAGCAGGAGAAACAAGCCCACTCCCTCCTCGACATGACATCCCTTCAAATATTTAAACATGGCTATCATGTCCCCTCTCAACCTTCTCTTCTGCAGGCTAAACATACCCAGCTCTCAAAGTCTGTCCTCATAGGGTATGGCTTCCAGGCCCCTCACCATTTTGGTTGCTCTCCTCTGGACCTGCTCCAGCTTATCCATATCCTTCTTGAATTGGGGTGCCCAGAACTGGACACAGTATTCAAGATGAGGTCTAACCAATGCAGAATAAAGTGGTACCAATACCTCCCTCGATCTAGACACCATACTCCTATTGATGCAACCAAGAATTGCGTTGGCCTTCTTGGCTGCCGCATCACACTGCTGACTCCTGTTCAGCTTGTGGTCTATGAAGACTCCTAGATCCCTTTCACACGTACTGTTAGCCAGCCACGTGTCCCCCATCCTATATTTCTGCATACCATTTTTTCTGCCTAAGTGTAGGACCTTACATTTCTCTCTGTTGAAATTCATTTTGTTAGCCTTGGCCCAGCTCTCCAATCTGTCCAGGTCCTTTTGAATTTTGTTCCTGTCATCAGGCGTATTAGCAACTCCTCCCAATTTGGTGTCATCTGCAAATTTGATCAGCGTGCCCTCTATTCCTTCATCCAAGTCATTAATGAAGATATTAAACAGCACCGGGCCCAGGACAGAACCCTGTGGCACCCCGCTAGTCACTTCTCTCCAGGATGAGAATCTGCCATTGGTGACCACCCTTTGGGTACGGTCAGTCAACCAGTTACAAATCCACCTGACAGTAGCCCTGTCCAGTCCACATCTTACTAGCTTCTTTGCAAGAATGTCATGGGGAACTTTGTCAAAGGCCTTACTGAAATCAAGATATACTACGTCCACAGCATTCCCTTCATCTATCAAGCAAGTAACTCTATCATAAAAAGAGATAAGATTAGTCTGGCATGACCTATTTTTGAGAAATCCATGTTGACTTTTCGTAATTACGGCATTGTTTTCTAAGTAATTAGAAACTGACTGTTTGATGATCCACTCCAGGATCTTTCCAGGTACTGATGTCAGGCTGACTGGGCGATAATTATTTGGGTCCTCTTTTTTTCCCTTCTTGAAGATGGGGACAACATTTGCCCTCCTCCAGTCTGCCGGAACTTCTCCGGTCCGCCAAGAGTTTTCAAAGATTATAGCAAGAGGTTCCGCAATGACCTCTGCTAGTTCTTTTAAAATCCTAGGATGCAATTCATCTGGCCCTGGAGACTTGAATTCATCCAGTGTGGCCAGGTATTCCTGTACTACCTCTCTATCTATTCTGTGCTGCATTTCCCCCACTTCCTCACCTGCTCCCCAACCGCCAGGTTGAGTGTTTTTATCCTTTTGGGAAAAAACTGAGGTGAAGAAGGTGTTGAGGAGTTCTGCCTTTTTTCTTCCTCCTGTTATTAATTCACCATCTTCCTTGCGCAGTGACCCTATCGTCTCCTTCTTTTTCCTTTTGCTGCGGACGTATTTAAAAAAGCCCTTTTTATTGTTTTTAATGTCTCTGGCCAGCCTAAGTTCGTTCTGTGCTTTAGCCTTTCTGACCTTCTCCCTACATCTCCTGGCTACTTGCTTATAATCTTCTTTGGTGATTTCCCCCTTCTTCCATTTCCTGTACATGTTTTTCTTAATACTTAGCTCAGCTGAGAGCTCTTTAGTCAACCATTCCGGTTTGTTCAGATGCCTTCCATTTTTCCTCCTTAATGGCACAGTTTTAGCCTGTGCCTTCAGTACCTCCCTTTAAAGAACTCCCATGCATCCTGAACTCCTTTCTCATTGACTATTCTTGACCACGGGATTTCAGCCAGCAGCTCCTTCAGTTTACAGAAGTCTGCTTTTTTAAAATCTAAGACGAATGCCTGGCTACACTTGCCTTCTCTTCCCCACTGAATGCCAAATTCTAATAGGGCATGGTCACTCTCTCCTAAAGATCCAACCAGTTCTACGTCATTAACAAGGTCTTCCCTGTTGGTCAGGATCAGATCCAGAATATTTGATCCCCTTGTCGCCTCTTCCACCTTCTGGACCATGAAATTGTCTGCAAGACAAGCAAGAAACTTGCTGGACCTTGCCGCCTTTGCAGAGTTTGACTGCCAACATATATCCGGGTAGTTGAAATCTCCCATTATTACTGTATCTTTCCTTTTTGAATGTGCAGTCATTTGGTCTATGAAAGCGCCATCGAGGTCCTCAGTCTGGCTTGGAGGTCTGTAGTAAACCCCCACTATAATATCCCTATTGTTTCTCGCTCCCTTAATTCTTACCCAGATGCTCTCGACCTGACTTCCGATGTTCAAGTCATGGATCTCTTCACAGGTGAAAACATCCTTGACATATAAGGCTACTCCTCCTCCTTTCTTATTTGGTCTATTTCTACAAAATAGGCTATACCCCTCTATTCCTATATTCCAATCGTGAGACTCATCCCACCAGGTCTCAGTGATGCCTATCAAATCATATTTATTTTGCTGTACTAGGAGTTCAAATTCATCTTGCTTGTTTCCCATACTCCGTGCATTAGTGTAGAGACACTTAAGTCCCCGTGCCCTTCCTGCAAGTCCCATAGCATTGTATCCACCCCTCCCACGATTGGATGCTATTCCTACTTGGCCAATATCATTTGGGCCTTTTTCCCCTCATATGAAGGAGATACTGTAGAGTTTCTGCAGTAGTAATTTTAATAATTGTTCAAGGAATTTAGCTTATTTCCAGAGCCTGGAAAAGTTTGTTTTTGGACTTTGACTCAGCCAGCAATAAATAAATAAATAAATAAATAAATAAATAACAACAACAACTTGAAACCCTGAGCTGGCTGCTAGGGGATTCTGGGAGCTACAGACCAAAAAAGGTCTGATCTTTCCATGTTTCATAATGTGGGAAAAAAACAATATTGTCTATCAGTGGCCATGATAACTAAATGAAAGCTTCATGTACAAATGCAGTCTATCTTTGACTATCAAAGACTGGAGATGAACAAGAAGGGTCATTAACTAGTTGGCTGGCAGCTCTTGGAAAGAGAAAGCCAAGCGAGATGAATTCAGAAAGTCAATTATTTTGTTTTTATATTAACCTACAAGGGGGGTTGCTGTTCCCTTCACTTTGAAGATGGGAACCAGATTTAAGAACTAACCAAGTATGCCTTAATTAGTATTTGAATGGACATTCCCAAGATCTAAAGAACCAAAACTAGGATCTCAAGAAAATACAAGAATATGTATGGGTTATAGTACAGAAGGATTACATCATAAATGAGCTATGCATTTCTTTTTCTTGAAGCAAGCATCAAAGATGAACAAAACTCAGTGACTTGCAGTATTATGATTAACAGCTGTTGCAGAGATTTCACTGTTATATTTATCTTTCCCATGCTTGGAAAATCAGGTATCAGAAGTTTTAATCATATCATTTGTTTTTAAGCACAGGAATTTTTACTATGGAGTAAATTTGATGTTGTATAGCTTTTGAAGTTCCTTCTCCTTGCCCTATTCAGGTCTCCATACCAACTGAAATTCGGTTCTAGAGGCTTTCCAGCCTATGAGAATCAGTTGAGGGGAGGCACAGGAAAATGCAGGGAAGGAGAATTTTCCCTGCCTGATTCTGCTAGGTTTTGTTCCTCTTCCAGGAGAAAGGCTCCACTAGAGTCTTCCCTAGGAGATTAGCAAGTGCTATAGGGTTTTCTTGCTTCTGCTAGCAGTGCACATTCACATGTGCACAAGGGTTAGCCTTAGGGTTGGGTGAGCTGCTCATACACCATAGGCGCCAAACTGCAAAAATCACCAGAATGAACCATGTGACTCCAGGTTTATTAAGTGTACTGTGTATAGTGAGCAAGGTTGGAAACAAAATGAAAGCAGTACTTCTAACTTCCACTGCCTTTCTAGAAGTTGCTTGGGTGCCATATACTAAGTTCAAATTCATTTTAAAGTATTTTTCTTTTTCTTTTCCAAATTTGGTATCATTCCTTCTAGATTAAAAAAACACGACAATACTCACAGATCATGGCCTTTACTGTTGCAGAAGTCAGAGATTAGACCCACGGTAAGGAAATTCCGCCTTTATTCAGCCGGCTGAGGATCTCGGCAGAGTCACCTCCAAAAGACCGAGAGAGCCCCGCCCCCACATGTTTACAGCAATTTATACATTTTACAGTGCAGGGTCATCACATGTTCAAGAGAGGACACAGTTGTGGTGTACAAAGCTGATAGGTTTCTCTTCACTACAATAGACCATTGTCTTAGCTGTACTAAAATGTTGCAATGTAGCAAGATACAGTAGCTGGGAACAGACCTGACGTCCCATTTCCAGAAATTCACTTCTTCCTTGTTTTTCCTCCCTTACATTACTTGGAGGTAACATTGCCAGTTACTATAAGTACCACAAATACTATGAACACCATCTGTATGCCTGTCTGTGCCTTCTAGTCACCTGTTGACTAAAGGTGACCCCATGAATTTCATAGGGTTTCTTAAGGCAAGGAATACTCAGAGAAGCTTTACCTTTTTCTTCCTATTAAATATAGCCTACAGTACCTGGTATTCCTTGGTGGATTTCCCATCCAATCCAGGCCTCACCTTACTTGTTTACCAAGATTAGATGGGATCTGACACCTTCAGGGTATGTAGGCCTATGAAGAATGTAAATGACTTTTAAAAGAGAGAAAAGTAAAAGATATCCTCTCTGATCTGGTGCCTTCCAGATATTTTGATATATTTTTCATATCCCTGGGATCCCTGGATATGGTAGTCCTAAATATCTCAAGACCTCCAAGTTGGGGAAGGCTGGAATAAATTGAATGAGCAAGCTGACTGCATTCCTTACCCAGGGATCTATTTATCCTAGGCAGAGCCTTGTTGTATGTTTTTGTATAAAATCTGCCCTATAGAGTTGGACAAACACTGGAGATCCAGTGACCAGCTTTGAATCCTAGGGACTAATCAGGCTGTACAGTTCCCCCATGGAAAATAAACAGGAAGACCACTTTCTAAAAATTCTTCTTTTAAAAAAAACTTAAAGGGAATTTTTCTTGATTGAACAGAGAATGGCAAGATCCTGGAAGCTTCTGGGAGTGGAAATTCTCCTTTGTTTATTAGTTTTCCCCCCAGTGGGAGGATGATCCGAGGGAGTCCAGAAAGAACCGGGAGGCAGAATGCCTTGGAGAAAGCACGCATGTCTCCGGCCCCCTGATTCTCACCCTGCACTATACATCCTCATGATTGGTACTGGTTGTTGTTAGCTGCCTCTTAGAAATCTTCTGTATCAATTTTCTCCTGTTCCTTGCGAAGATTTTTCTGTATCATTTTTAGCTGAGAGAAGTCATATATCATCAGTCAAACTGCATGAGATTTCTAACACATTGTGTATTACAAGAAATTATCACCAATCAGTCAAGTGGGGGGGGGGTTTGAGAATTTTGTCTGTTTCAGATTTTTGATCAGAACTTTCCAGAATGTATACATTTGCACATAAATCCCATGGAAAGAACTACAGCACTGACAAACTTCACACATCCAGGTTTGAGTGCCTGACCTTGAATCTCTATCTACCCACAAGAGAGAAGAACAAGGCAAATGTTACTGGAGAGTCTGATACTGATAGCTGCAGCTCTTGGTTTTTTCAAAAAATGCTCAAATAACATCCTGGCCTACTTGCTGGCAATTCCTGGCAACAGCTATAACTTTTTATTTCCACTTTTTGGTGGTTGTTGTTTTTGACCTGATATACCAGGTCAAAAAAGTCCCATGGGGAGGCAAATGTAGATCTATTGTTGTGGTTCATGCTGGGGTTTCCCCCCACCCCACCCTAGATGTGTATTTTAAAGTAGGCTGCAATGCTTATATCGTGGAAAGATTCAAGATGGACTGTGGGAAAGAGAAAGACAACTCGGTTTTCCAGTGAAACAGTGAAATAGCACTTTTGCACCAAAATGCTGTTTCCTGGTTTTATTGATTCACTGATATACTATGATTCAGTGTATTAGTGCGCATACACACATGCACAAAATGTAAAACATAGGAAGACACCCAGCCTGATCGAAACCATTCCCGCAGTTTAAAAAAAAAAAAACTTCTAGTGAGGATCTATGAAATAGTTGCATCGAGAAACAAACAGCCTCCAAACAACAACAACAACAGAAAAGAGCCAGCTGACAGGGAATAAATGGACACAGAGGTGACAACAAAGAGAAGTACAAAAATAAAAGAATTATCCTTCTTTAGATAAGTCTAGAAGAGCGCCATAATTGTAGCAACTGAATACTTAATAACTTCTGATAACAAGCTCCTTATTTTTAATACCTGCATGGAAGAGAAATACAACACAGTATCCTCTCCATACTGGAAATACTTGTACCTGTTGAATTTGGCTCATAACAATGCCTGAGCATTTTTTTTTGAGGGGGGGTATTTTTGTATATTGAATTTATCTATTAAATGTATGCATCTAGCCATGTTGAAGATCTTGAAGGAGTGTTCAATGAATTAAAACAGCTAACACGTTAAGAATAACTTCCTGAGAAAAGATTTTTGAGTTGGAATATGTTTATGTAAAGGACATGCATAAATTCATATATTTCTTCATAAAATGTAAAAGTAAAAATATAATTTAAAAATGGAAAGAAAGAAAGAAAGAAAGAAAGAAAGAAAAAAAGAAAGAGAAAGAAAATTGGTAGATCTGTCTGCCCCTACCTGCTGCATTTTTTGCCACTAAAAGAAAAAAATCCTCATGAAATTCAAGGCAAATTTCCAATCATAAATATTTAGGGCATTAATAAGTTCTTCCATCGTAGTTACTATTTCACTAGAGAGTGGTGAAAGTATCCCGAAAATGTGCATCTGTCAAAAATAATGTGTGTGTGTGTTCTCAGACATCAGCAGAGGATTAGATTCATATATCTGACCTCGTATCCTGCCAACAATGCTGTTTGAAAAAATAATCTCTGATCCTTTATTCTCCAGAGCTATCCAGAGGGGATGAATACTTTATCTTCTCTTTTTTCTACCTTTCCAACAGCCAATTTAGTTCAGTCTGTTGGCTGTCTCCCAGGTGATTTCTAATAAAGACGATGTGCATAATCAGATTATTTATTATTATTAGATACCTACTTTATGGCAGTGGTCTGCTAATCAAATTCAGAATTGGAGTGCGGAAGTTTTAGGCAGGCAAGCGGCCAACACAGTCTTAAAAGCAAAGCGAGAGCAACCAAGACGGCTTGGAGACACTGCTAAATTCCTTGCGTGTTACCTGATTTTGAAGAGGGTATCCCATTGTTCAACTGAATAAATTGGATCCATAAATATTGAGAGAGAAAGCAAAAAGGAGAGAGAATTGTGCCTTTTCCCTCGCTCCAACTCCATAAAGCTATTTGATTTTGCTGAAACAAAGCATGTGCATTTCTTGAACCTAAAGTTATAAAATATTCTGACAATTTTAATATAAACAGGAACCTTTTGCAGTGATTGCTTGGATCGAAAATGTTTTTTCCACTTGACATTTTGTTTATGCTTCCTGGCAGTGAAACTTTATTTATGGATAACCAAAGAACACAAATAAACATGGTGGAGAGCTGAAAAATCAGCTTTGATTATGCATGAAAATCTACAATGTCATTGTGTACTCTGGTTCCATATTCTGATTGCCTGTTTATTTTTCTAGAGCTGCTGGCGAGCCCATGGAAGAAGAGCCAGCCTTGTGAAGTGCCAAATTCTCCATGATATTTCCTGTGTGTGACATCATTGTGTACCTCCACCTACCCCCCATCTTGAAAAAAGCACCCTTAGACATGTCTTGTCTGCTGCCTGGGTGGCAGAGATCAGATGGAACATAAACACACTGGGCACACAATTCTGAACAGCAGCTTCACTTGTTCGTTGGATGGATTTAAAAGGCCTCCTTTAGTGTAACCGCTACAGTTCTAAAGTTACAGCAAACAAGATCTTGCAGAGAGACCAAGCCTAGAAGCCTGCTTTCATAGGCTGTGTGATGCACTCGCCGATTTCAGTGGTAGAATAGAAGCATCCAAGTAATTCCACATTCTTGACTATGATTGTCTATGAAAATCTGAAACCGCCTGCAAAACCACGGAGGTGCAGGGGGGAGCATAGGATCACAAGCCCACTGCTTCTGATTTTTAGAACGTACGTTATTGTTTTTTTCCCTCCTCTTTCTTTCACACTGTTAAAAATAGTTTAAAGGCTTGATTTAATGTTCATAATGTAGTGAAATGATGGGTCCCTTCTCCATGGTGCCATTTGAAAAATGTGGTAGCAATTTCAGATTGGGGAAATGTGTGTGTGTGTGTGTGTGCGTGTGTGTATTTTAAGAGGTCAGGGCAACTCGTCAAAAGACAACTTTGCTCCATTGCCTTTCAGCTGTCCTAAGCGCAATTGTGCAAAATCGCTCTCTAGCTGTGCTGCCCCATTAAGGGGTATAAGATTCCAACCTGATTGATCATTTGATTGGTTGGTTCTTCATAATTTCCTTTTAAATGTGGCATTTTCTCTTTGCTCTCAGGAAGGAGAAAATAATGTCTTGTCCTTGGCACAATACTGGCACAATACAATTCAGCCCAGTCATGCTTTGATCACAAAAGATTCCCATCTGCTTTTTAGGGGTCAGTCACTTTCTCTCACCTAATTTAACCTATGTTGGTGTTACCTCCGAGGGCGCAGGCTGAAATCCACAAAAGCTCATGCTCAAGTCAATCAGTCTTAATGGTGCTACTAGATTGTATCTCTAGATTGTACTAGATTGTATTGCTTCAGACCCTTGCTATTTCCCCCTCTAAGCGGGAAAAGCATCAGGGATTTTCCTGAGATTTGCTCAGATGATGATGATGATGATGATGATGATGGTGATGATGATCTCCCCACCCCCAACTAGGACGGAAGTGTTTCTGAAGACAGATTTAGTTTCAGAAGCAAGTCAGAGCATCATTCATTGTCATCCGCTGAGGCAGAATATTGAAAAGTTCTAAGACGCATTTTGTGTTCTCTGTTTTTCTCTTCTGAAGCTTAACCAAATTAGGACAGAAGTTACTGCAGATTCAAGAGTGTTCCTGAGGAGCTGTGCCTTCTGCTAATAACCAACACGTAAACTCGTACACATGTTGCCTTACTCTTGCAGAAAAGAAAAGGGACCATGACACTTATTCAGAGTATTTTTTAGGGGCACCAACAGTGACAGAGATATGGTAGTTGTTTGACAATCATACACACACAGACCCCTAGAAAACACAGTCTATTATGTACCCTCAGTCATTCTACCTTACCAAATCCAATAGCCGGAGTTCCTTTGAACGGCTTTATACATTTTCCAAGCTCAAAGGATACATAAAAGCCATAAGTGAACACTGTCATGCTTTTTATTCAAAAATTTGAAAGAAACCTTAATTAAAACAAGGTTTTAGGGAAAGCCATGGTATGAAAGATATGAAACAATGTGGTTTCAGTTATAGCAGACTCAAACCTGTAAATCAAAGATGAAAGATTTCACTCAAATAGAATTATATAATTCTCTTTTGTTTTACAGATGGGCTGCATTTTTCCCTCCAATGTGTTTGGGTTTGTTTACAATTAGCATTTTAATTTGAGAGTCTTTTTACTACTTATATGGAAACAGTTTGCTGTAACATGGAAATCTGAGACTATGTTTGAAACAGGAAGTCGCAGGAGAATGTAGCCCAGTTAAACATGGAATTATCTTTTTTTAATGTAAGTGTTATGAGATGCATTCTTATGATTAATTACTGGAGGGGAAATCAAACCCTATTTAAAGTTTATCACCCAGTACCTATTTTCCTAGCTAATAGAAGGAATCCGAAGAAATTAAAGCTGTTTGAGCAGGGATACTGAATCTAGTCTTATGATACCAGTAGGATTACATTTATGAGTGAAGGCAATATATTCTGGACTTGAGTGATCCTATCTGACCAATTATTCCAGTTTTCCAATAGTGATCCTATAAACAGATGTCTTAGGAAATATCACTCACCATGCCTGGTGGTAACTATTAAGTCTAATAGTTTAAACTCATAGCTTCCTATTTTAGTTGGCAATGCCGAAAAATGTCCACTTTATTGTTATGAAATCAATGTTTCCTTTTGAGGCCTGCATTGTGAATGGGAGAAAAGATGAAAAATTAGGATTCACCCATTTAGGTTTGAATTTATAGCGAGGAAATGCTCGTGTTTCCTTTGCAAAAAACAACAACAAACAAACCTGAGCACCATAGAGATGCTTAAGAAAAACTGAAACAAAACAAAGGAAACCTATAGGTCTGTGTGCTGTCATTTGAGAGTAAGTAAACATGCAGCAATCCTTGAACTCCACTTTTGATTTTGCTAGGTAAAAAACAGTTAAGTGAACAGAGCTGGCACCGTGATAGCACTAATAATCTGTTCAGTGGGTAAATGCCTGGAAAATCTACACACACACACACACACAAAACAAATATAGAGTAAAGAGTTTGTGCTAATACCAAACATAGTAGCTTTGTTCTTTCATTTGGGGGTATATATCCCAACTAAGGAAGGTGAGCAACAGTAAGTTAATTAGAAACATCATAAGCATTACTGTTTGAGATAAATACTATCTTGTCAAGCACTTATCAAGAATGGCCTAGTGAATAATCTGTAAAGACCAGGTGTTGCATTATTATTGGTGCTAAGTAAGTGTAGACCTGAGCATCACATCAGCAATCTGTGTCAAGAGATTACTGGCAGTTGCTTGTGGGATCAAGGTAGTCTAGTGATTACAGTGTGTGACTGGGACTTGCATAATCTAAGACGTAGTCCCTACTGCATCATGAAACGCCTGGGTGACTCCCTGTCAGCCTGAACCCACCTCACAGGGTAGTTGTGAGGATAAGGAGAATCAGAACTACATGCATCACTTTGAACTTACTGGAGTAAGGACAGGCTATAACTCTAACTACTTAAGAAATAATCAAATAAAATACGTAAAACAATTTTAAAAGAACAAAAGGAAGCCTCCAAATGACTCGTTTATTATTATTTGGGTAACACTGTTGCGTGTGTATAGAAATCTCTTGCTGTCCTTGCAAAATGTGTTCCAACTTTCCTGAGCCATTTGGAGAACAAGAGTTTAATCCACACAATCACGGTTCCTCTCTGTATGCTTGCGTGAAATTCAGGCCTGAGGTCTTTGGCACAGAAACATGGATTCAAAGAGCTATTCTAAGTGTCCCCAAAGACTTGAGCTTATCTAGTGTTCCTGGGGGATTTTTTAGACCCCCTCCCCAAATAAGACTCTCCCTCCGACAGCTATACCACAAGCTGTACTTGAGGGTCACACCACATTTTGCATTTTAAAACCCAATTAAAACCTGCCACTTCTCTTTCTTAAGAAAAAGGAGTTATGAGGGAGAGGAAAGGGACTGGGATCATGACGTGGTGTGGGGAGGAATCAATGCTTTCCTTTACACAATATCCCCATTGAAACTCCCACCCTGCAGTTTTCTCCTAAAACCTGTTATTATCTGTAATATTAATACTAATGGTATTTGTGTGTGTTAAATCTTGAAAATAAGCACTCTTTTTTCATGTACAATTTATTTGTAACAAATGGTCCTCAATCTGGTGGAGACAGGTGTGAAGTGCTTACCTGGCAAACACTCACTAGTGGACCTAATCTAATGTATTTGTTGCCTAACATTTCCTTTGTTGTTGTATTTTTTTAAAGGAGGTTATGATGAGTTGGGAGAGTGACATGGTCTAAGACAGTGGTTCTCAACCTGTGGGTCCCCAGATGTTTCTAGACTTCAGCTCCCAGAAGCCCTGAGCATTGACCATAGTGGCTGGGGCTTCTGGGAGCTGAAGTCCACAAACATCTGGGGACCCACAGGTTGAGAACCACTGGTCTAAGACATCCAAGTCCTAAGCTCAATCAAGCCACTTTCCACAACCTGAGGTCCTCTATCACACTACACAATTATAGCACTGTGCATGTAAGTGCCTTCAAGTTGCCTGTTGACTTACGACAAGCCCCTGAATTGCATAGGGTTTTCTTAGGCAAGGAATACTCAGAGGTAGTTTTGCCAGTTCCTTCTTCTGAAATACTGATGTTTCTGATGCTACAGCAGAAACTGGTGCTTTTAGGATATTTAGGCCACATTATACCACTGTGATTCCACTAAACTGGCTGCATCTTATGGAATCCTGCAGTTTGTGGTTTGGTGAAGCACTAGACCTCAGTGGTTGACAATTCTAAATACTCCACCATAAACTGCAAATCTCAGGATTCCACAGGACATTGCCATGGCAGTTAAAAATGAGGTGATAGCACTACAATTGAAAGTGTAAAAGGGCCCTGGTGCACTCCAGAAGGGTTGGGCTGTGAGTCCCATAATCTTCTAGAGATGGATGTCATGCTAGCTGAAGAATTGTGGACCCCGCTTTTATGTAACCAACACATCTGACAGGCACCAACTTGAGAAAAGCTGCCCTCAGGGTAATCAGGCAAGGTTATACCCACTCCTTTACTGCCTCCTTTTACTTCACTGATACCATTTTATTTTGCTCAATTTAAGTGACAGGCATCGACAAGAAGAGTTTATCCATTGTATCCACCTATCCACACATGCTTCAGGATGCTGCATAGGTTTCAGGGGACACAGATATGTATCTGAGCTGGAAATGTAGTTGAATTTTAATACAGCAAAGGTAAGGTTGTGTATGTCTTAAGACAGAAGACTATCCTCACCCGCCATAGACAGATGGGTGCCAATATTACATGCGTCCAATCATGAATTCTGTTTTTTCTACCTTAACTTGTAGCATTTTAAAAATTATCCAAAAAATTGTATTCAAGAATTGTGAAAAAATATTTTAGAATGTGTTTTTCTTCCAAACTACTATTAATGGATGATGAGAGTGAGGATGGGGATTATTTCAATTTACATCCCTCCCTTCCTTATAAGATCAGATTGGCTCACATCACAATTCCTCATAAAATTGCACAGGTAAAATTCCAAATTGCAAATAACCAAAATCATACATCCTAAATTGTAACTTAAACAGGTCTGAGACTACAAATAGATCATCCTATAAATTACATGTATTTGTGAAGATGCAATAAAAGCAAAAAAATAAAAATAAAAAAATGACAAAACAAAAAAACAACAAAACCCAGCAGTAGTCAATGACAAATTAAATACCTGCTTATTTACAACAGACGTGTTTTTTCAGCTAGTGTCTGAAAATGTAAGAGAGGAGTAGATCTTTGTCAGAAGTGAGTTCCATGATCAGGGTGCCATCACTGAAAAGCCCTGTTATATGCAGGGGCCCTATGGGCCACACTATTCCAGGATATCATAAACAGAGTTTCCTTGGCTGACCTTAAAACCCTGATGCGTCAGTTCTGGTTAAGGAGGGCCTTTAAGCACTTGGCTCCTGAGCCATCTATATTTTGTGTGCTAATACTGCCACCTCCATCTGGACCTATTGGCTCAGTAGCAGTCAGTGCAGAGATTTCAGACAAGGTGGCATGCTTCAATCCTCACTGTCCCCTCATTAAGAGGCAGCACGTTGTAGATATATATTGATAAACAAATTTTATCCAAAAATCATGTTTCTAAAAGATATAGTTTGATTGATGATAGATAGATAGACAGACAGACAGACAGATAGATAATAGAATTGTAGATAATGCTGCCTGGTTTTCAAAATAGTAATAAGGGACAATCAAAATTCAGGACATGGATCACAAGAAGTAATTATTAAGAAGTTTGTGTTCTACCTGGATAACAAATGAAAGCATTGATTGTAGTTAACTTAGCTATCTGTTTCTCTGCAAAATTAGTATATCATCCATGTTCATAAATTATATATAGCATACATTCCTCTCTTTATCAAGGGCCCACACTCAAAAATATGGGATTTTTTTGGCATTTTCTTCAGCCTATAATGGGAAAGCCTCAAACCTCAAATACAGGATATCCTTTATAATAATGGACACCTGCCAGCCCTACCTGGAGATGGGAACTATATCACAAAATTCGAAGATTTGACTGCATTCCATGCATTAGTCTAAGAGGTGCACTTCAGGCAAGTTCAGAATTTCCAAAGCTTGAATTCCCTGAATGTCTCTACTTCAAACCCTGCTAGTAAGAAGTAATAGTAATAATAACACAATCCCTAGGCCCCAGTCCAGCTAAAATTGGTTTGGGCTCTGACTGTAACCTGACAAAAGTTTATTTTGGAAGTAAGCTGGAAATGTTGTCATTGTGTGCCTTCAAATTTTTTTCTGATTTATGGAGACCACAAGAGGAACCGATCATGCAGTTTTCTTGGCAAGAGAGGGCCGTCACAGTGTAGTGGATTGAGCATTGAACTACGATTCAGAAGACCAGTGTTTGAATCCCTGCTCAGCCATGGAAACTCACTAGGTGATCTTGTTCAAGTCACACTCTCTCAGCCTCAGAGGAAGACAAACTCCTGCTGAACAAACCTTGCCAAGAAAACTGGATATAACTCAGTGGAAATTACTTCCATGCATAAGATCAGTGTATGTCTCATTTAAAATAATGGAAATTAAGTTAGTCAAAGTTAATTTGTTCCATTAATTTCAAAGAGGAATTCTCATGTCTAATGTTTGCTGGATTATGGCAGTTATGCTTGAGTAGTGGACAGAATGGAGGGGGGTATGTTCTTTGATTAAATCCCTTACCTGTCCTTTAAATAAATTATTTCATCTTGTTGTAATACTACCACAACATTTGGAACTGTCAGACACTATGTAGGCAACATCTAAGCATGCAAAATATGTCACAATTGACAAGAAGAAGAGCATGCACTCCAGCATAAAGAGGGTGTTTCTGTTCAAACATCTACATTTAAAAAGAGAGAACTTTTGCAAAGTACTATTGCTACATTAGACGGTGGCAATTCTTCTATGTCCAAACAGAGAGACAGATTTTTCTCTTCATTTTCCAAGGTCTTCCCAATAGTATTTATTGCATTCCAGGCTGACATGAACATCTGCAGTAGCAGTGTCACATACAGCCAGGTCCAAATTTAGCTCCGGCCAGAGAGTGACCATAGTTTTTAAGGCAGAGGAAAGTGGCTACGACATCTACACAGGTTTCATTTCTTGAACTGTTGATTTTGTTTGGAAAAGAAGACAACTGACAAACAGGAAAATTGAAATGCCTGCATAGATCATGTATAGGTCTGTCTTGTTTTACACTTTTGTTTCTGACTTAGGATGAAGAATTGGGGAGACTTGGAAGACTGAGTTAAAACAGGTGCAGGACTAAGATTTTGCAACTTCTCAAGACCTTAACGTAAAACTAGATGCAGGAGTGGGATGCAGTATGGCGAGACACTGTGAGGGGATATTAGGGTGATTGTAACCATGATACAACAACTTCCCTGGTGTCTTACCAGAGCTACAAAAAGTTAGGAGTGGAAACAAATTTATTGGAACCAAAGCAATATTCCTTAAATATAAGGCCATTTTTGAACTTTACCCTTCTCCGTCATCATCCTGTCGCGATCCTAGCAATGCCACTGCTGGGATGGGAGCGCAACCCAAATACTCCTTTCTGCAGCTGGCCAGCTGTCTGCAGAGGGTAGCACGAGCAATACGTGCCTGCCTTCCCCAGTGCAGCCAGCCACTTCCTGTACTGCACTGGGGAAGGAAGTGCCTGGATAGCACTTCCTCCTTTTCTGCACAGTCACTGGCAACAGGAGTGTCATGGGGGCCATTACCAGTTTTTTTCTGGTAATGGAATATCTCATGATTGCGATGGGTGGGGATGTGTTGGCAGCAGGACCGCTACCGTGTCACGCGAAAGCCTGACTTCTGGACCGGCAACAATACTTTGTTATCACGGGACAGCGAAATCATCTGGAAATGGCCTTAGTTTGTTCCCTTCAGTTCCTTAGAATGTTCAACCTTGTTTTTAAAAATTGTTATTTTCACGATTAAACACTGGCTGCTGAATGCATTAAACAGTTGAATAGCAATTCATGTTTCTTATTATTCATTACTTTTCAGGACAAATTATGGGGTGAGGACCATTTTTAGTAATTTTAAACAATTAAAACTAATGGGCCACCAGTGGAGTAATAAAAGCCAGCAAAATGATTTAATCCTATTATTTGCAGAAAAAAATAATTATGTTTGTGAATTAATTTCCAAAATTAATGCTAGCCTGAGCTAGTTAGCTTCGGTGCTAACTTTTCCAAGCTCAGATTTGACATGAGGACAAGAGTTAATATCCATTTCTTGGCTATGCTTCCATCTTCCAGTTTCGTGCAGTCCCAAAGCTACTTATTTTGAAATTGAAACATTAAATCAAAAAATTAGGAGGTAATGCCTGATCCATCCTATCTTCTTTACTCCAGTAAAGTAGAACTGAAGGTTTGTCATGAATGTGGATATAACTGTCCCTATCATCCCACCCTTTCCACAGAAAGAAGCTTTTAACTATAAAGCAAAATTTGTCCCTCCCCTTGTTACTCACTTAGCTATTGCGAAATAATTATTTGGAAACCTTGCAGTAGAGAAAAATAATCTTCTGGCTGGTAGACCACCATGGCTTCACAAATTGGAGGGTCTACATTTCACTGAAAATGGTCAATGTTTCCTTTACAATGTATATTCCTCCATTACAGCATAGGAACTCAGTGCAGGGAGGATTTATTTGTTTGGATTACAACCCCCAGAATCTTTCCACCAATTTGGCTAATTGGCCATGCTGGCTCATGGATTGTGGATGCTGTGTTCCAAATCATCATCATCATCATCATCATCATCATCATCTGTTGTTGTTATTCGTAGTATTAGTATTATTTTCTCTAAGTTTTGCTTAAGGTAGACCAAACTGGGAAAATACACTTTGCATATTATTTAAGGGACCCAGCATGGTGTAGCAGTTTGATAGAAACCAAGGTTTGAATCCCCACCTAGCCATAGAATCTCTCACTGGGTGATCCTGGACAAGTTGCACATTCTCAGCCTCAGAGGAAGGCAATGGCAAATCCTCTCTGAATAAATATTGCCAAGAAAAGCCTATGAGAGGGTCACCATATATTAGAGCCTCGAAGACAGCATAACAACAATTGTTAAAGGAGAAAGCTGTGTGCACGGGCACATTTTGTGTGACTTTCTCTAAATCTCAAGTTTCATTCAACACATTTGTGCACTCGATGTATTTTTATTACACACTAGGACCCATGTACACATTATAAAACTATGTGTTTCTTTTATCCCTTTCCCTTCTCCAGGTACAAAGTGATTCTCTCAGTGGGAAGTTCTCATGTGTGTTAATGGCAGTCTTCTCCCCTCGCCTTCTAGTCCCAGTTTTGATTGACCTATCACAGCTGTCATTTTGAAAAAAAAATTAAAAGAGAAATTATGTGATTATAAACACAATGCACAAGACCTTGTCTGATCTTCGAAGCTAAGCAGAATCAGCCCTGGTTAGTACTTGGATGGGAGACCGCCAATGAATGCTAGGTGCTATATTTCAGAGGAAGGAACTTATAAAACCACCTCTGAGTGTTCTTTGACTAAGAAAACCCTATGAAATGGGTTGCCATAAGTTGACAGGTGACTTGAAGGTGCATGTGCTCACACACACACACAAATACAAATACAGTGAACATCTTAGTAGGCCCAAAACCTACCTGGCCAATTGAAAGGTTTTGATCAAGCAAAACTGTTCTTAAATATCAAGGGATTATTAATAGGAATCATGTTGGCATGACAAAGAGGAACCTAGAGAGCATTATTTTAATTATTCCTGATACAGTTTTGTGTCTGAGAACCTTCAAAGAATAACATAAGGTCATCCTGTGCTCCAGAATCTTTGTATGTTTTAAGTATGTAAGCTTTGAAATTGCTTGCAGTAGTCTTCAATCAGGTTGGGAAAAGTTCCCTTGGTCTTGTGTTTTGTATAATTATTTGGCTATATTCTTGTTCTCATGTGTATTAAAGAACCTTGTTTGAAATAAGAACATTTGATGTTTGGCTCTTTTTTTATGATACAAATGTATTTGAAAATCTGGATGAAATAGAAGTTTCGGAAGTAGCATCTGAACTTGCCACCCTAGTTGAATCATAGGAATTTTGCTATTAAAACATAAGTACATGGAGCACCATGAAGATGGATTGCATAAAAAAATGAACCACAAGCATTAATGTGAAAGGAATGATACTTGTCAGCCTAAAAGCCACAGAAAGAAAAAGAAAAATATCTAGAGCTAAAACTGAAGCTTTAAAGCTCTGATTTGATATTCCATTTCATTTTGTCAATATACCAAGAGCTGAAGTCTACTTTTTTCCCTGCACATTTGAAACATTCTGCCCCACACCAAGCCCTTTTTACATGGACATAGCTGAATTTCTAAGATGCCAGTATGGAGATACAAAACATCTTAGTAACTAGATCCTAACCGCCCCCACTTTCCAAAATCTAACAGATCTCTAACAGATCTGTGGTTATTCAGTAGTGAAGAAAAAACATTCTCTACATGCTCAAAGAGACTAGCTTCTTTACATTTGAGGAGTACATTTGGAGACAGATAACAATATGAATCCTATCTTTAATCCTGAATAGGTAGATCCCTGGAACCAACAGGATTTATCTGGGGGCCTTTCCACATTACACTGTTAGAGTGCTATTATTCCACTTTCAACATCCTATGGAATCCTGGGGTCTGCAGTTTAGGGCGGGCATTTAGAAATTCTCAACCAGAGAACTCTTTGGCCTCAGTAAACTAGAAAGCCCAGAATTCCACAGGATGTTGAAAGGGGAATAATAGTACTATAATAGTGTAGTGTGAAAAGGCCCTGTGTGCTGACACACAATTCAGCAATTGATTCAGTGGTTCTACTCCAGTTGGGAGTAACCAGTAGGAAGTCAGCTTGTTTTTTCCCCATCATTTAAACTGATGAACACCAAAAGATCTTCATCATAGGAATTTTGGCTAAAATGCCTGAAATTGGACTCAAACAAATCCATGGGAGTTTGCAGAATCACTTTTTCCAGTTCCTTCCCCATGTAATCTCTTTGATGTAGAAGTAAAAGAACAAAGGGTAGAGCTTCACCGCCATGACCCCACAGAAGACCAATTGCTGAACTGGAGAATATAGGTTGTTACACTGGCCATTTATTGTCCATTGACCACCACTTAATGGACTGCTTATGATACAACTCAGATATCGTCAAACATCTGGCATCAAACATTCTCACAGATTAATGACAGTTTGCCTTATACTTTTCAGTTTCATGGTGTCACTTAGCTTCAGCTTTAAGATGGAAAGTGAGAGGAAACTTTGTGCGTGTGTGCGTGTGTATGTGCCTTTAAGTCACCTGTCAGCTTACAGTGGTTCCATGAATTTCACAGAGTTTACTCAGGCAATGAATACTCAGAGGCAGTTATGCCAGTTCCTTTCTGTGAAAGCTATGGATGTACAAAAAGCTCTGAGATGGTTTCCAGTTGCATCTGGGACTCTCGCAAAGGTTGTTGTGAGGAGAAAATGGCAGCAACAACAACAATAGAGCCCCCTTCTTTTTTAAAAAAAATATAAAATCAAACTGCTATTAATAACCATCTCTACTTTTAAGCAAATAGAAACTGGATAGCCTTTGTATTGACCCAACTCAATGTTATTTTAGATACTGCACTAGCTGGAAAGGTCAACAGAGGACAATTTGGGTAGCTGTATCTAGTAGTTGAAGAATGGAATCTTAGTTGCAATACCTATGAAGTCATCTTCTTCCACTGGAGCATCTCACAGCTGAATGACTAAATCTGGAGTTTTCCAGCTCATATAAAAAGCAAAGGGATATATGTGTGTGTCAAAATACATAACTGGGTCATGCCTTTATTAAATCAACTCAAAGGTCCCCAAATACTGGGCAAGCTTGGAGTTCCCCAGTTCAGCCATCTCTTCCTCCCTTCATGTTTTGCTTTGTTTAGAACAAGGTTGAAGAAAGTTTTGCCATACATGGCCAAATTTTCTATTCTTAAAATGAATTTTGGGAGGGAATGTTTCATCCATTCGTAAAGGCTTCCATGGCCAGTGATTTTGACATAAAATGGTTGCCCCCAAACCTGCCCACACACCAACAATCAAAAGCAGAGGTGGATATCCAGCAACTTCCAAGTCTGAGATTTTTCTTTTTTTTTAAAAAAAAAAAAATGTTTTAGGATATATTTGGTAGGCTGGTATCACCTGCAGCACATGCTAGAGGTAGAAATTTAAGATTCTCCCTTTAGCCTATCAAAGTTGACTACCCCAGGTTTACCATCTTACTAGAGAGACAGTGTTGTAACGTATTCATGAATTTTGAGATGGTTTACTAGAGATATACAAGTATAAATATTCTGAAACTTTTTCTTTTGGCTAAGATCTTTCTGTTCTATGACAATAGCATGGCAGGAGTGAAAACTCCTTGCTCCTTGGCTTTACAAGGCCACAAACATCACTGTCTTGTAACTGTGCCCAAATGACTTGCATTTTGTACCTCCTCAATGAAGGCACATACCCAAATTTCTCTTACCCACACAGCTGAAAATGCTGGTTATGTCCTATAGAGTTGTACAGCTAGAGTTAAGATTATCTGAAGGACTTCATTCTATACAAGCCTGCCTGAGATCTTTGCAGGAGGCCCTTCTCTTAGTACCAACACTCTCACAGTCACAACTGTTGAACACAGAGCATAGGGCCTTTGTAAGTGCTGTTATTACCTCTGAAATTGCCTTCCTATGAAAGTTTAATTCCCTCCTTGGTGTCCTTCTATGAGCAAGTGAAGACTTTGTTATTTTGGCAAGCCTGTGACAACTGACTGCTTACAAGGAAAGGGCTTTTAATAGTATACCATACTAGTTTTCATTCTTGACTTTTACTCAATGTATATAAAATATATTTAATTCTATTAATAGTTTAACTTTTTTACCTACATGTGTTTGCTTCCATAACTGTTTGAATTTTTATAAGTCATCTGAGATCCCAGCACTGAGGGGAAAGTTGAGATAAATAAGTACAACATCTTGTAACAACTCAACTGCCAACTGCAGAGCAGAGCTATGAAGCACTTTTTAGCAATTAATTGCATATAATTCATTTCTTCTAATTAATTCATTTTTCCAATAACAAAGGTATATAAATTTATTACATTATAGCTGCAACTTAATGTGTGATGATTTCACTCCCCTTCTGGTGTAACTGTAACTTTTTAAGTTACAGCTGGGCAGAGGAATTTAGCGTGTCTTGTACCACCACAAGCTGGTGGCCTAGACCATTCAGAGTTTTTAGAAGTAACTCAAAGGCATTTATTTAACTACTCTTGGAAATGGGAAAGTAAAGAGTTGCTTTAAATATAACTATAATGGTAATTGTGTAGTTGGGGTGGGAGTGGGCTGTAATTGTAATAACTTTTAAAAATAACTTTCCAAATTCTTCTGGAAGCTTGTAATATGAAGATTTTTTCATTAGCACAATCCTCTCTGCTTTGTGCTTTTGTTTTAATGTATAGTTTAAAGACATACATATTATTTAATTAATATTCACCCAGGGAATTGTTTTTGTTTATTTTAAAAACTTATCAAATGCTTCCTCTAGAAGACATGACTTTTAAAAAAAATTTCTGAGGGTCAATGAAGACATGACAGAGGGCCTTTTCAGTGGTACCTCGCAGACTATGGAACTTTGTTCTGAGGAAGACCAGGCTAAATTTCTCTCTAATGTCCTTCTGCATGCAAGTAAAGATGCTTCTGTTCTGGTAGGCTTCAGTAACTGCCTGCCTGTCCCACTTTACAATGGGTATCCTGGACTTTCAATATTTTGGTGCTTACTTATGATTAGTGTGCTGCATTTAAATTATTTCAATAGATGTTTTAATAGCTCAATTAATGTGGGGTTTTATTGGATCTTTAAAAAAAATGATGTTGGAAATCTCTTTGCATCCCAAACCTGGAAGGTAAATTCCTGACATTAGCACATCCCTCTCCCTCCCCAAGCAATGACCTTTTCCCAGAGATCCCTCAGAACCAGCCCTGCTAATTAAGCTAGTATTTGCTTTCTAATGACTAGTCAGAGAACAAACTGTCTATCTTGCAAGTAAAATGTATGTGAGGAAAAGTGTATGGAATCATATGGAATGACAAACTTGCATCTTTCCCCACTTAAGGGAGCACCTCTTCTATATACATGCTAAGTGGACTGCCTAGCTTGACCCTGAATCTCCTTCTGGAATAGAAATATACACTTATTTGCTTTCTGGTCTGATGCAATTAGCACATGCGTCCATGGATTGCAATCTGATACATGTCTTCTCAGAAGTAAGCCACACTGAATTCATTGGGTTTACTCCCAGAGAAAATGAGTAAAGAATTGCAGCCTAAATTAGCTTCATTGTATGTCCGTGCACCTGGGAGCCAATCATGTGTTCTTTATTATATTTTATGCACCCTGCTTGCTAAGTATGCATTTCCTAAAGTGAGCCTTTTTTGAGTCCATAATGAAAATGGATGATTGGACTTCATGTGTTTCATTGATATTTCATGCATTTGTGCATAGTCCAAACAATCCTGCCTTTTCTCTTTTTCCCCTGGGGCTTATTCTGTGAAGGAGGTAGGGCTAAAAAACAAGAAAATGTCAAGATATGGTTCATTAAAAAGAAGCTCATATTTGGTGTTCTACAAATATTCTTCATTAATGATTTCAAAGTAGTTAGTTGACTACATTAACTATAGTAGTTAGATAACTAAATGACTGTATCATGAACTATTGCATCCTATTGCAGTATTACATCCTGTCGTAGTGAGAAGAATAACATTTAGCTTCTTCTAAAAATAGTTCTGCTTTAACATGCTGCTTTTAATATTTGGGATGAGTTAACTCAGGCTGCTCATGATGGTTATAAAACACTACTTTATATACCCAGTGTTGCCCGGGATTTTATTTTCCCATAGGTAATACTTGTTAGAAAGATTTGAGATCCTGTGTCTCTAATTCCCCAAACTGTCTTGTCCAGTACCAGTAACTTTTCTCCATATTCCCCAATCCAATCTGTATTCAGAGTTATCAACATACAGAGGTTAGGTTCCTGAGGAGACTTGCTGCTAGGCCTCATCTCCATAGCAACCAGCCTATTCAGAGCTCAGCCAGAGAGCTAAAGGCCCCTCCCTGAACTGTAAACCCCAGGATTCCATAGAATCTTCTCAGGCAGCCAATCATATCAGGTCTTCTCTGCGTGACGCAGACAAACTTTGACTTTTATATATTAGATACATGGAACAAAAGACTGCAAAGATTTAACTTGGATATCATTGTTTATAATGAAACTGAGGAGGATCTGTCAATAATTGCAAATGGAATCTGACAATAAGAAAACATGAAGGGGTCTTTGTTGTAGGAATGAAACATTGCGAAGGGTATGATCATTACTGCAGCAAGAATGGAAAGGTAATTTGGAGCAGCTTTGGCTGTTACAAAGGATAGCCACTTCCTGTTCGGTCTTCAGATTGAAGGGGAACATTGGACTTCCATGGGACTCCCTAGCATGCCCCACCCTGATTTTTTTTAACTTTTTAACTTTTGCCCTGGGGCAAGAGGGGAAAATTTTGCTACATTTGGAGCTCAGGTGAAAATTTTCTTAAAAACAGAAAGTCAAACAGACACCATATGTCAGCTAAAAGAAATTTTTAGTTCACTTTCTGCTTAATTAAAGCATCTCTTGGCCTAGAATGGCCTGGAAAACCGCAAATGTAGTAAATATCCCCCCATATCCCCTAGTGGGCATTTTGAGGCATTTTTACCCCCCCTCCAAAAAAGCAACAAAATGGATTGGAGGTTACAATGAGGTAAGGGGTCTGAGAGATGGTCTTAGGGGTTTACATGTGACCCACAGGCTGCACTTTCCCCACTCCTGCTTCATCTATCATCTGATGAAGCTGTTAATACTTCTTTCCCGTTATGGAATTGTGACCTGCCCTCAGATTGGAAGGTCATATATTAGCCATTCAAACTATAAGCCAAAGCAAAAAGTTCAGTCATCTCATATCAAGTTCCTCTAGGGTTGAATTGTTCCACTGGCTGTTCCTCAAGTCTCCAGATGCAGCAAGTAAACTTTCCTGCAGGTGGACTTCTTGACATACTAAGGCCATTTCCACACTACACTGTAACATTGCTATCATTCCACTTTCAACATCCTATGCAATTCTGGGGTTTGTAATTTACTGAGGCCAAAGAGCTCTCTGGCTGAGAATTCTAAATGCCCCTCCCTAAACTACAAATCCCAGGGTTCCATAGGATGTTAAAAGCAGAGTAGCACTATAAAAGTGTAGTGCGGAAATGACATAAGAGTACTTTTGTCTTTAGTTAGAAGCAACCATCTTGCCTTGAGTAAAACTGATTTGTAATAAAACTGATCTACAGATGAGCAGAAAATATTGATGCTGGAGTTGGACAGATTAAGATCCCCAAGAGAAAATGTAGAAGAGAAATGGAACGTCTTAGTATATCCCCTGTTCTACAGAGATTGACAGGAGAGTGGCAGGAACAGAGCTAGTAACTACAGTAGAAGTAAATTCTGATTAGAGTTCTAGGCCTTATAAGGCAGCTTTGTTGTATACAGTAGTACTCAGATATCCCTTCCACAAAGATCTTTACTATCTCAGCCAGCACTGGTGAGGAGGATGACTATATTACATGCATGACATGGGAGGGTGAAGGGGTACATGGCATGTCGCTGCTGCCTGCTCACATGTTAAGATAAGTAGAGTTTTGACAGCCCAAATAGCGTTTCTGCATGCAACAAATATTATGTCTACCACTGAAAATGCACAGGAATGAAGAATAATATGGATTTGTCACATAAAGGAAACATATTTTAGGGTTGAACATGGACAATATATACGTCTCTCCCACCTGTGTTTCTTTTACAGTTGAACTGAACATACTCAAATGGACACTGATTACAGGAAAAACATTTTTCTTTTTTTTTTCTTTTGGTAGGGGAGGGGAATTATCCTCTCCTCAAATGCAAATATTATATTTTCACATTCTCTATGGAGGTTCAGCGATGGAAAGCCCACTGGATGACCTTGGGCAAGTCACACTCTCTTAGAGGAGGACAAAGGCAAACCCCCTCTGAACAAATCTGGCCAAGAAAACCCCATGTTTGGTTCACCTTAGGGTCGCCATAAGTCAGGAACAACTTGAAGGCACACAACAACAATAATGGGTATTTACTCTTCTGCTTAGAAACTATGTCACTGACACTTTAAAACAGGGGGGTTGAATATGTGGGATGAACCCCACTTTTGAGCCTCTGAGGAACCCTGCTAGTCCTCAAAAAGCCTCTGAACCCCCTGAATTTCTATAAAATGTTCAGCACACAGTTGCATAGGGACGTGGAGACAGAGGAGTGATTTGCCCCAGGCGGCAATGTTTTTGGGGCGTCCCAGCCCATAGCCATGCCCTGTGTACAGTGGCTTCGCCCCTTGTGCCATAGTCCCCACTCCCGCCCCTCTTGCACACTCCAAGCTCCGCCACTGTCAGCATAATTTCTAGGTGAAGGCAGTACCTCCATGTGTGCAAACATGAAACTGGAAACATTCTCCTCAGAACTCCCACTCTGCCTCCTGTTTCACCTTCAGAATAGTGATGCAGTCATTTCTGGTTGCCATTTGGAAGGAAAAATGGAGGGAAAACAAGTAATGTTGGCACACTCAGATAGAAGTGTTCTGTGAGAGGCTTCCCACTCCCCCTTTAAAATATAGTCAACTTTTGGGCTAGCTATGTGATCCTGGCCACTCAGAGTCAAATTCACACCGCACAGCCACTCAGATCTGACTATCTGACCACATCTAAAAGAAAATTAAGGATGATCAAGCACTTTACCCTTGTTAAAAGAATCTTCCCTCGAAATATTGCACAAAGGGAAAAGCTTTTCACAAGTAAAGTTTTCCTGTGTTCTAAGGCCTTCCCATTTAAACTCAGCTAAATGGATACGTAAGAGCCAGCACAGTATAAAGGTCTGAGTGCTAGACTATGAACCTGGAGACAGGGGTTCAATTCCCTGCTCAGCCATGGAAAACCACTGGGTGACCTTGGTTGTGTCACGTACTCTCAGCCCCAGAAAACCTCATGATAGTTTTGCCTGAGGGTCACTGTAAGTCAGAAGTGACTTGAAGGCACACAACAATAAATGAATATGTGGACATATGTTGAGTAGACAAGTGAAGGCCAAAGAAGGGAAAATGAAAATTTGGGGGGGGGGGCTTTTCTCCATTTTTTCTAGTCTTTTTGTCCAGAAAACAAAGGGGGAAATGATTGGGGGACACTTTATAATCCATGTTTTACCATTCATATTTCATGTTCCATATTTTTATGGAATATTTCATACTTAACCACATTCTTTCTAAAAGCAATAGCAGACTTTTATCTAAGACTATGTACAATATCTCACATCATTGCAATTCCTGATGTTATTACCGTGTACTAGCCTTACTTTGGAAGATATTAGATATTGCTTTGATATCACAACTCGGCCCCATTCTGCCACCCTCGGACAAGTGTCTGTGAGGCCCCCAAACAAGCACAGAACTAGGCATGGCCATTAATTGCTGAACATTCCTTTCTCCACTCAGGCAGGCCAGATTCAGCCAGATCTTCACTTTAGGAGACCTCCCTAGACAAACACCTCATTAAAGATGCACGCTAATATAAAGAACTCCCTGCCCCAAGCAGGTAACTTGACGAGCTAGATGCTTAACTGCCAGGACACTACATCTCCATACTGGCCATTCCATTGTCAATTCGGACTTAATTCAATCATGTTAAATTCTGACCTTTCGGAGATATTGTCCCGCGCCCAAACCTCATTGTTCTCTCCCAAAGTACAGATTAGCCTACGGTCATATTTTCCCTATAAACCCCCCCAATTCTGAGACCTTCCTTGGATCGCTTTGAACTTCCATCCTGCCTTGCTGCTGCTTCATCCGCCAAGCTTTCCCCTCAGTCTCAGTCCGAGACTGCGCAATTATGGACCCCCTGCTGTGATCTTCCCCGGGCTGCGGACAGGTGTAGTATCACTCAATTCAACAAATCCCTCTCAAAAATCCCTCTATACCGCTACTACCTTTATTTTCTATAGTCACTTGTGTGGTTGTGTTGCATACACTGTTTGCCTGTGTTTAATAAAATCACAGTTATTATTTCAACTTTGGTGTGCTTCTTGACTTGGCCTGACCCCGTAGACATTGGGTTTAAAGATCCCGCTGCGTTGCCCTGCCTCTCATTTTGCTAACTTGTGCTCTGAGCTAATTTTCCCCACTAATATTTGAGCATATTTGGAGTCCCTCGCGGGACCCCCAGTAAACAGGGTAACACTGATCTTGGTTTCATTTTCTCAATTTGCTTATGAGCGTGAGCGCTTGACACTGTGGAAAATTAGAGGAGATAAAGTAATTTCCTTTTTTATTTACATTGATTGGTTCTTCTGTTTTATCCTCCTCCCTCGGCTTTGTGTATATGCATTGTGTTCACATTTACCTGCTCATAATCTAGAAAAACCAAAGAGATGATATACTACGGTTGCTTCTCACAGTACAGGATTCTGTAGCTCCTTTATAACAAAAATGAACTTTTAGAAAAGTAAATTCAGTTTGTAATTATGTACTCAATAAACTTTACCATTTAATATATCAAACATGATAATTTTATGCCAAATCAAGCTATGTATAATGCATTTTATGTTCCAAGTGTAACAAAGTCACTTTCAACCTTTAAAAAGTGTTAATTATTTTTTTTTTCTAAAAATGTCTGTGCTTTTTTTCCTTAAAAAAAAAGGGATAACTTTTTTTTCTCCATGGCTTCAAAACTTCAGAAATTTTAAATCTGTATTACAGAGTTTATCACATTTTACTGTTACAAACACTTTTGAGATGTTTGAATGATGATAGGTGGTCCATAGCCACCCACTGAGTTTCACTGACTTGTATATTTCATTCTGAACACATTATTTTTGACAATGTCAAAAATATGGAGTATGAAATGGGATGCAATGAAAAGCACAAAGATTTCTAATCCAAGATTTTTAAGTTAGTTTTTAAAAACCATTATGGTCTGATTTGCAGTAGGCTATACTATCATTATAATAGTGAACAATGAAGAGGAAAAGCACTGTTTTTCCCCATTTTAAATGATGTGAGATATATAAGGATTAATCTGATTGCCACTAGACACAGTTTTGGTATCTGTATAATTTCAGTTTTTGTTTTTGCTTTTTTTTTAAAAAATTGTCAGAATACAGCCAAATGAGAAAAGAATTTCCATATGCCCTGAGAGATCATATGAAAATCTTAGAGAGTCAACCAAAAACATCATTCAACAATCAAATTCTCTTTAACTTCAAACTGAGGTTAAGAGTGAAAACCAACTATGCTGATTGAAATTTGTTTTCCTACTAATCCCCACCCCACCATAGATTATTCCCATTTGATTTTATTTATTTTTCCACTATAAACATTAGCTTCCTTGAACTATTGTTTCCCACAATCTAATATACTTACTCATGAAGGGTTTTTATTACTCCAACCTCCACTCTCTCAAATGCACAGAAAGTTATATATAAACTACTATAGGATTATGTGTGCAAATGGCATGCCCCAAACATGTAAGTTTGATCATTTGATCATTGCAGCCAAAAAACTGTAAGAATTTAGTCGCTCATAAATTCACTGTCACAGTCTGCTTTGAACTGCAGTACATACAGTAAAAAAAACCTTAAGCTATATATTGGCTGACAAAGTCGAGGAAAACTCTTCAATGGGGATCTTAAATTCACCAGGAAAGGCACAGGGGAACAGGAGGAGGGGAAGTCTTCAAATAAGCCCAGATTATCTCTTTTTTTAAAGTTGCAGAAACAGAATTACACCCACAGCAAACTCCTGTGATGCAAATCTTATTGTTATAAGATTATTCTCTTTCATGTTTGCTGTGGAATAGTGATGATGTAAAGGAGTGATGATGTAAAGGTCCCCGTTTCTTTACCGGGGACCCCCTGTAAATATAATTTGTTGCAAGGGTTCTCCAAGACTGTACTCAAGATTTAAATATTCAAATTTAAACATTCAAATATTTATTTAAAAATTCAAATTTAAACATTCAAACATTTATTTAAATATTCAAATACTTGTTTGTTTGAGGCTTCTGCAGATCAGGATTCAAATCCCCACTGAGACACTGGGTGATCTTGGGCAAGTCACATTCTCTCAGCCTCCGAGGAAGGCAAAGGCAAACCCCTTTTGAACATATCTTGCCAAAACAAACAAACAAACAAACCCAACAACAACAACAACCCTGTGATACATTCATTTTAGGATTGCCATAACTCAGAAGTGACTTGAAGGTACACAACAGCAAACTGCCACTGACAGGGGGAGGTTCTTTCTAGCCATCATGTCCCTTCCCTTTGAAAACTGACTTATGAGGGCCTTGAGGTGAACCTATCATAGGGGTTTTCTTGGCAAGATTTATTGCCATTGCCATTGCCATTGCCTTTCTCTGAGGCTGAGAGAATGTGATTTGCCTGTGGTCACCTAGTGGGTTTCCATGGTTGTGTGGAGATTCAAACCCTGGCCTCGAGAGTCATAGTTTGGACAGACACACATGCCTGCTGCCATTTCCCTTTCATAGGGTCATGTAGCAGGGAGTGCAGGTGTTGAAATGCTCCCTTGTTGGAAACTGCTCTCTCAGCAGCATCACCTGTTGCTGCTGTTGGTTTCCAGCAGCAGGGTTTTGTGGACCCTCTGTGAGGGCTCTGCAGACCCCCCAGGAGTTCCCAGATCCTAGGTTAAAAACCACTGATGTAAGGCCAACAAAATGCCATCCAACCTCCTCTTTTTTTTCTGCCTGCAATAGAAACATGTATGATATGATGTCAGTGTGATCCTGCTATACTGGCAGATGAAGAAGCAAATATCTAGGTGGGAGTTTTGTGAAGTGCTAAAAAAAAAGTTTATTAAAATATTTATATCCCACCCTATATCCGAGGATATCCAGACAATGTACAGTCAAATCATTTTGACCTGTTTAAAGCCATTTAAAACCATAAGAAAAATTTAAAATGCACAGCACCTGCAGATGAAATATTGCAATGATTACTCAGACACACTGCATCCCTATTACTTTACTCCATTCTATTGTATTTATTTAATACTAAGACTTTTTTTAAAAAAAAACACCAAATATGTAGGAGAAGAGAACTGCTCTGACAATTAAAATACAATAATGCAATCTCAGCTTCTTCTCAAATTGAGAGAACATTTGCTCTGTATCATTTGTATGTGCATCTGGTTTCTAACATGCTTTTCCACCTATCTATCACAGCTGAGCAACTCTTCAGACACATCAGCCTGATGTGGATCCAGAACATGTTGGCCCAGTCTCAGGTGAAACAGATCTGTTTGGACCAATCCAAAAGGAGGGGTAGCCAGACATTGGGTCTCCAAGTATCCCACAAAAGGAGAACACCATGGTGGGATGATGAAAAAGGAGAAGATGGGAAATGGACTTTATATGGTGACAGCTCCATCTTCCCTTTCAGAAGAAAAAAATCTCAGCAACTTTCTCCAGTCACAGTGCTTGGAAGGAAAGGAGAGATGACATGAGATTACTGAATTATACTTGTTAAATTCTCCCATGTGGGTTGATGTTCTTTTTTCTAGATTTAGCTGGTAGCAACCAAACTCTACCTTCATGCCTATGCATGTGTCCGTCACACTTCTCACTGCTGTGGTTTTGACCAACCAAAGTCTTTAATTGTGCTCTTTGGTGCAGCTGTACTGGGACTCTGAAGCTCAAGGATGTTCTTAGGAACACTAGCAGAGCAAATTAGAGAAGATGATGCTATGATAAATTCACTCTTTGTTCTATGGACAGTCCTTTCACAACTGCTCTGCATTGTACAGGAGCCATCTAGGTGCTGGACCCTGCTCCCAGTGGAGTGTTGATAGTAGGGGAGCTCCTGTAAAACCTGAGAGAACTGTGGGAGGAGCAAATGTAAAAACCAAGAGGAGATTCATCATTCCCATAGTAACAGATTCACTGACTTCCCCTGGACTGTACCGCAGTGTTACCCTGTAAATTGGGGGTCCCGGGAGGGGCACCCAAATACCAAACAAACCTAGCAAAGATGGGGAAATTAGCTGGAGCACTCTCTTGGCTAATGAGAGGCAGGGCAACACAGCGGACTCTTTTATCCTATGTATACCGGTTCAGGTTAGTGAGGAGTCAAGCAGTTTCAAAATACTAACAGTATTTATTAAACAAAAATAATGAAAACACAAACACACTCCTAACTAGAAAAGAAAAGAAAGATAATTTTGGGGAATGGGCAATACGCCACCTGTCCGAAGTCCTGAAGACACCAACTGAAGAGGAGGAAACCCGGCGTGGAGACCAGGGGAATCTGCTGGACCCAGCAGCAGCGAGGTGAGGAAAAGTGATTTCAGCAAGTGATTTTCAGCGAGAGTTCCAGTGGAGTTCAGCCAGGTCCAGTGAAGTCCACTGAACTACCAAAAACTGGGAGTTTTTGTAGAGAAAAGAATGACCGCAGGCTAGTCTGGTCTCTGGTGAGAACAATAAGTTTTGGGCTGGAGACAAAGCCTCCGAAAGGTCAGAATTTGCACGATTGAATTATAGTCCGAATTGACAATGGTATGGCCAGTATGTAGATGCGGCTAGCTCGGCTGTTAAGTGCCTAGCTCGCCAGGGTGTTCTCTCAGGCAGAGAGTCCTTTTGTTTTACTGTTAAGGTGTTTGTGTTGGGAGGTCTCCCCCTGAAGCGGATCTGGCAATATCTGGTGTTTTAGTGAGAGCAACAAGTATCATCCATGCCTAGCTTCGCGCTTGTTCGGCGGGGCCTCACAAACACTTGGTTGGTGGCAGAAGGCCGAATTATGATATCAAAAACGATATCTTTGCTTCACCAAAGATCAGACCAGATCGCAGTGGTAACAACAGTGCCCATAATAAAATAAGGGATCCACTTAGAATGAATATCTTACCTTTTTTTAAAACTTTTTTTTCTTACGTCTGCTGTACTATGTGAGATATATGCGTGTCAGCTACAAGCACACAGTTATTCTCTTACTGCCAAAACAGCAGGTACATGTTACAGACACTAGAGTGCAGAAACCACCATTAACTGACTATACGTGCCATAAAAATGTATTTCAGCTTGGAGGAAAAAAGCAAACTTAATGGCAGCTGGCACAACCCCCGCCCCCCAGAACTACCTTTCTGCAGTTCTGTCAGATGATTTGCTCTAAAGAGGTGACCATGTGTCCGAGTGGAATGTGCTTCTGTAGATGAAAAATTTCTCAGTGCAGATTAATATAAGATGCAACTGTTCAGATTTTCAAATCTCAATTCAGATCTGGTGTTTGAAGTAGATCGGTCAGATTGGGTCTGTATTGTTTCAACCAAGTCAGAGTCCAATTCAAATCAATGAACTTTTGTATAGCTACAATAACTCTTCACAACAGCTGCTCACAGTAACTGCAATGTTACAGTGAGTAGCTATTGTGAAAACCTATTGTAGTGTTTGTGCAAGAATGACCTACAGTAGAGTTACTATCTCACAGTAACTACAATGTTACTGTGACGCAGTAACTTTACAGTAGGTCATGAGAACCAGCATCATGTAGTGGTTTGAGCATTGGACTGCAACCCTTGAGATCAGGGTCTGATTTCCCATTCAACCATGGAAACTCACTGGGTAACGTTGGACATGTCACACACACTCAGCCACAGAAAACCCCATGATAGCTTCATCTTAGAGTCCCCATAAGTCGGAAACAACTTGAAAGCACATAACAACACTGAGATAGGTTATCATTACTTTTGATGTATAGGTGAAACTTCAGATCTATTAGATCACCCCTTCCAAGGACGGAGAGAAAGATTGGCCTCCAGAGGAAGATAACTGACCTTGGATCCCACCCTTTTTTCTGCCTCTGAGGAAAATTCTGTAACCCTTAACTTCCTCATGTCAGAGCTCCATCATCAGAAAAGAACAAAGAGACAGATTAGTGGGTGAGTTTCTGAAGAATGTTTTCCAGTTCCCAGCCCTCCTCACTAGTGACTATGGTAGCTCAGGGGAGTGCTGGCAGTTAAAGTCCAACAACATCTGAAAGGCCACAGGATTTCTACCTCTGATTTGATAATGTTTTAATAACTGATTATGTATCAGGAATAGAGATTTCCCTAATTTCCAGATTTTTTGGCCTACAATTCCCATCAGCCCCCTCAACCATGGCCAATGATAAAAGACTGTGGGAGCTGTAACTTTGGAGGCCCAAATGTTTCCCATCTTTCTATACTCTCCAACATTTTATAGATAAAATCCAGGACACATGTGGCCAAGCTACATCAGAGTGTTCAAGATGGCAAAATTTGTTAACCAGGAATAACAGAAACTAGGAGGTGCTGCAGCAATTTGCTTTTGCAAATTGCTTTTGCTTGAACCTACTAGGAAGGGCAAGATTCTGCCCCTGCTCCTCTCCTGCCTGCTAAGTTGAATGAGTACAAATTACATTTGCACTTTGAACTCAGTTTGCCACAATTGAAATAAGCTGAGGACAAAGGGGAGAAATGGGAAGAGAACAGAGAAGATGGGGCCTTTTACAAGCAGCCGATGGGATAACAGAGGATTGAATTGGACTGTCCCTAATGAATTGGGACAATGAGAGGATATGCCTTTATTACTTGATCTTGTGTTGCTATTTTGCACCCTGTCATTCACTCTAGTTACACTGCTGCTCTGCATTACCACAACACTGTTGCTATTCTCAAAATCCCAATACTGATCACAAGGGTCAGATACTCAACTGCTCTTGTGTCATTTTGAATAACTCTTTAGCCAGTTGTTTCGGTGGTTTCATTTGCTGAAGACTGCATGTTTACAAAACATTGAACATGAAGTCTCCTGGGCTGTATCATACACTGTGCCTTCTGTTTCTCATGCAAACGGACTGGAGGATCACTGCCATTCAGCTAAAGGGCCTTCAGAGCAGTTCAGAAGAGCAGTCCAGCATTACATATGGAGCCTGTTTGCTGCTACAACCTTTACTAATTGAATTTGGCAAGTGTTACTGCCTAGAAATGAATCAGCAAGATTTTCTGATTCTTTTCCACCAAGACTGCAAAGCAAACAAATGCATAAATGGGAAATTTCAAATATTAAATATTTTAAAAATGTAAATATGAGGTATATGTACAAGCAAACAGGATCTACAACAAAGCACTGCGGCATGGAGGATCTCTGTTCAGTATTTCAGCTAAGCCATTTTTCAGGATATTCTGTTCCATTTTCCCCTCCGTGACCTTTTCGTGAGCCTTTGGCTGTGGTTGTCTCATTAAGATTTATCCATATGCCTTGAATGTACAAATTTAATATTGGAAGCACTTGGGAGAAAGGTTTTCTTCTTCCCCTGGAAAACTAAAATGGAAGGACCAAAAGAGAGAGCACTCTTTCACAGCTGGCTTTCCATTTGAATTATGTCTCTTGAAAGGGACTTCAACCTCCAGTTGAAAAGCACCCTAGAATTTATATACTTTGCTTGGCCAATTTTTGCCTCTTTTCTTGAATCCAGATATAAGGAAATCAAGTGTGGCAGAGCACTTTTGTTCCTTTCTCAAGTTTTAACCTATGCATATATATTTCAGGAACAAGTTCAGAGGGAAAAGTGTATGTAATGCATTCACTTGGAAAATTTCCACCACTTTTAAGTCATTAGTGACCTCTCCAAGCTATCTACCCTCACTCCAGGTTCCAGGAATGTGAGCCACGTTGACAAAAGCCTGGATGCTGGAAAAGTCATATGGTTTCCAGTCAAATGAGTTAATTAAAATACAAAATGTGTGTGCGCGCGCGCACACACACCCCACCAACTTTGGCATCACAAAATCGATGTTTTAAATACAGCAATCTCAATCTCCTTGCTAAAACTCCGAACGTATTTGGTTCATGATGGTCACATCTATTTTGGATTATGTATGTATCAATACATAAAATAGAGTTTGGGAATTTCAGTTTTAGAGCTACAAACCCCAGCATTCCCTAGCTCACGAAATCTACTGCCCTTGTCGAGTGGAGGATTCTGAGAGCTGTAGTCCGTCAAAAGTAAATTTTCCAAGATCTGGCATAAATATTTATATTAGACTGGGTAAATGTTTTTGGCACCAGGGCCAAATACAGTGCCAGGTATTAGATCACCGAGAATTGGTCATGATTAAAGCCCTTCCCCCAGTCTTGAACATATTTGTTGCATAGAATCTAGACCTCTTTCCACAATAAAAGGAGGACTGGATTGGGACTGAGGAACCATGCTCTCATGCTTTTTATGTGACAGTTCATCAGTGACCGAATCTCTCAGTGCAACTCTTCCTCTCTCATTGTAGCTCCTTAGCAGGGTTATTTGGATTTATTGTGAGGACAAAATGGGAGTGTATGTGTGTGAAGAACCAAACTATTTGTTGCTGGGGTGAGGAAGAGAGAGTATTCTGACTTGGAATATGCAGGAATGGCTAAGGTTTCCATGAGAGGGTTGTGGTGTATCTGCTCTGGGTTTTAACCCAGATTTTAAAGGGAGGTGCCCAAGGTTTTAGGGGAAGGGTTTTAGGGAAAGTGTTCAGTGCCTCAGACAGCTCCTCAGAGTAAAACCCAGAGCAGTTTTACTATAGACCTGATATGAAAGCCACTGGCTGCCCTTAGGAAAGTGATTGTGCCAGTTTCATGGGCATCCATTGGAGAGTTCTCAAGACTTTTGCTGCATCAGTAAGAGCAGAAAATGGAGACTCTCTCATCTTCCCCACCCACAGTTTAAAGGACAGAACTCAGAGGTAACACATTAAAAGTAACAATGGAACACATTCCTTTGCAATGTCACAACAGCAGCTCTTTTACAAAAATAATGTAACAACGGCTTATTATTCCAAGATATTTGGTTGAGAGGGATCATTTCTTTTTAAGGTTATTTTTTTTAACAAACAAAAGAAATGCATTTGTGTGTGTGTGTATAATTTCCCATCTTTCTCCTGGTATGGGACCCAAGGCAGCTTACAATAAACTAAAACAAAGCACAGCTAAAGGCTGTTTAATATTAATACAAAAGGTTTAGAACCATTAAATAAACAGTTTAAAAAAAAGTAAAAAAAGGGTAAAAAGCATAATAAAAGATCCTTCTGCCTCAGTCAGTTAAGAGCAAAATGCCTGCCTGACAAAAAAAGTCTTTGACAGTTGAAAGAAAGAAGTATTGTCTGTAATGTCAATATAATGTCAAAAAATTTAATGTTATGCATACAAATAAAAAATTTAAAAATTTTTTTTAAAAAAAGAAAGCAAATGGGGTGTGGGACAGAATTCCACAACTTGGAGCAGCCACTGAGAAGGCAGTTGTAGGGACAGGGGTGCAAAAGGTGCAGTTTGCCTTGGGCAGCAATGTTTTTGGGGCGTCCTGGCCCATAGCTACTTTAAAAAATTTTAATTAACACGTTTAGCAGGTTTTCTTTCTACAGACTACATGCCCATGCCCCCATGCCCCACAACCACACCTCGCATGCTATAGTCCCCTTCCCCTCCACATACTCCAAGTTCTGCCACTGTGAGAAGGCCTTCTCCCTTGTCCATGCCAAACGCATTTGTGACGGTAGTCAGACAGAGAGAAAGCCTTCCCTCAAAGATCTAATTTGTCATAATCATTTATTAATAGTGAATAACATTTTAAAAAGAAAAAAGAAAGAAAACCTGCTAGATGTGTTAATTAAAGTGTTCGAAGCTCTAGTCACAGCATGTGGTACCCAAAGCTGGTCAGGTTATTTTGACATCTGAGAAAGAAATCTCATAAGAACTTTACCTCTGTCCACAAATAGGCAGAAGATTGAGAAGCTATTTGCCATTTGTACACAGCTCTGTTTGGCTTCTACAGAAGTATTAATGAATCAGTGGACAAAACATCTGACACATCAGCCTAAAGAATTTAGCTAGAATTATATAGTGTTTTTTTCCCTACAGAAGATGCAAATATGTTATCAAAAAAAATGAGTCACACTTAATGTGACTTAAACTTAATTAACACACTTAATCTATTGTTAATCCCAGCTAGACTAGAGAAACTGAAGCAATTGGATTGATCAAATTGCTGACTCATCATTCAGCAATTGACTTAGTAGGTCTACTCTAGCTGAGAGTAACCAAAAGAATTCCAGCGAATATCTCTTTCACTCAAGAGATTCCAAATAAAGCTGTGAATGTATCTGATCAGCATACAAGTATCAGGGAGAATAAAATTCTGTGGCCTTAAGCAATCAGCCAGTTTGGCCACAGGATATATTTATTTATTCACAAAGGGATAGATCCAGATGTAGAGCCATGCAATGAGATGGGGGAAGTGGATATCCCTGCTCAGTCCTCCTCATAATAACCCCCAATTTCCTCAAGACCAAAATGTCTTAGGACAGCCCTGTCTCATACCTACACATCTAGGAGTCTCCTCAGTATGCCAGGTGATGAAGAGAAGAAGAAAAAACTAAACTATTTGCATGAAAGGCAGGCCAGTGCAAGAGGTCAGAACTGTCAAAGGATGGGGTAGGTAAAATAACATTCCACCAATAAAGCACACTTGTCAAACAGCAGCTCTTTGTCAAGGGTGTTAATATTTCCAGACAGCATCAGTTATCACTTTCCCACTGTCTTTGTTTTCTCATTTGTAACTGAAATGAGTGCAAAGAGATCTCCTTAGTGCAGGGCAACACATTCCTCTCAAGGGCCCACCTCCACATCTGTTGCCTCTGCATCCATCCATCATCTAAATTATTAGCTGTAGTTCAACAGTATCAATAAGTTTCTCCAATTAATTCATCAGTTAGCAATTCCCAGAGGGTGATCCAAATGAGCCTTTCTGGATGAAACCCCCAAGGTCTTTAACCAAACCAAACCAAACCAAACCAAAACAAAACAAAACAAAACAAGGGAAGTAATTTAAAACAACACAACACAGAACAAAACTAAATAAATGACCTTTGCTGTGAATGCTGATCCATTTGCATTATAAATCAGCAAAGGGAACACTTAGCAATTATACACAGACAATTTTTTTTTGTTTTTTTAAAACAGAGGTAGAGATGGGTTTTCACGTTTCAGTTTACAATTAATACTCTCTCCTTTCCTTCCCCATTACCTACTTAGCAAGGAATAATTCCCGTTATGTTGGGCAATTCTCATGTGGTGCTTGATTGCTGTGCAGAGCCTGATGAAAAGAGTCCCCCTGCATGCTCGTGATTGGACTGCTCGCTCTCATCCTCAATGGCAATTTATTTAAATTTGATACTCTGCAGGAGAAGCCTATTCAAAGGGAAGGCGCACCAAGCTGTTTATCATTTCCATCCGAGGTACTGAAGACTGTGCCATCTTGAAAGCTTTATACAGAGAAAGAATTAAAAGCATAGGGGGAGGGAGGGCAGGTTAAAACGCTGATGTCATCCCCAAGGCTGTTATCTATATGCACTAGTTACAGCAGAGGGTTGGCAACATGTGTGTCTATAACACAAATCAGCTTCTAACCTGAGAAAAAGATGCTCGGTGGTGTTTTTTCTAGCGAATGTGGGCATACATCACAGCCGCAGCAAACCAATGCTGCTTGAGAGGAAGAAGACCGCAAGACTGGATTCATGGAAGCAGGGTTGGAGGCATATAACATGCCAGGAAATCTTGGCTTTATATGTATTACACATGAAACACAACACAGGCCCTTTCACACTACACAATTACAGCATTATGATTTCACTTTAACTGCTATGGCAACATCCTATGGAATCCTGATGTTTGTAGCTGGATGAGTCACCAGAGTTCTCTGGGTAATAATTCTATATATCCCTCCTCAAGCCGCAAATAGGGCTATAATTGAGTAATAGGAAGGAGACCAGTCTGAAGAGCTGAAATTCCCTTGGGATTTCAGAATTCAACCAATGAATCCAAAGCACACTGCTTGGATGGCTGGGGGATTCTGGGAGTGGCAATAAAAAAAAATAACTCTCTGAAGGTCTCTCAGGTTTGGGTTAAACCTACCAAATCTCATACACCTCACAACCAATGAAGGAATGCTACCAAAAAGGACATCCCAAGAGAATGGAAAGGGGCAATGGATTGGTTAAAAATATAAATACATGTGATGATTAGGTAAAAATGTATTTGTGTAAAAATGGAGGATTCATTATGCAAAAGATAGTAACGACTGAACTGGGGAAGAATAATATAGGGAAGTGTGTGTAGTGGGGAGGGACATACTAAACATGGTGATGTACGTCTCTTTTTTAATGTGTTGTGAAAAACTAATAATTTTTTTTTATAAAACAAAACAAAACAAAACAAAAAGGACATCCCAGTGAACTAAAGTTCCAAAAACCTTTCCCTAAACTGGAGATCTTAGGGTTCCATGGATGTAACCATGGCATTTAAAAGTGGAATAATACCATTTTGATTTTGTAGTATGCGAATAAGAATGGACACAAGGTTGGAAAAGTTGTATTGAGAACAAGATGCAACAATTGCTGTGGAAACTTTTTCCTCTCCAGATCATCACAGATCTCACACCTCCCCCATTAATCTCCCAAACCTATGCATGTAAGCACACAATCTGTCCTTTAAATTCAGTTTAACCCTCAAACCTTTTTTCTTCTGGTCAAAAGAGGTCTTTTTGAGAAAGAGTAAGTGACAAAAGAATGGCTCTTTCTCTGGTAGAGAAAGAAACTGAATTCTTCTGAGGCTACATGATTTCTTAGGTTCAAAGGTGGAATATTGTAGTGTGATAGGGCTATAGAGTTCAAATCCTCACTTGGCCACAGAAACCCTCTGGGTGATTTTGGGCAAACCACACTCTCTCAGTCTTAAAGGCAGGCAATGGCAAATGCCTTCTGAATAACTCTTGACAAAAAAATAAAATTCTACCAGAGGGTTGCCTTAGGGTCATCATAAGTTGGAAATGATTTGAAGGCACATAGCAACAAAAAGCTGGTAGTGAAAATGGCAGAAACAACAAAGTAGGTATCTGTGAATCCTCTGCATTTTATTCCCTTCCGTACTTGGACAATGAAAAAAGAAATCGGCCAATATGTATCATGTGCATCCACAAGAAGATGCTCATCTTGCAATATCTTTCATCTTTTAGCCCGAGAAGCCGGTCCAACCAAAGTATTCCAAGGTGAATTAAGGATGGAGTATCAGCTCTGTCTTTCAGCTTTAACTCTCAATTTCCTGCCTCTTTGTGGGTTTTAGGCAGACCCTTCACATTACTTTAATGTCTTCTTTTTGTGGTTTAATATTTCTAAGGGCAGTAAATTATTTGCAGCATATGTTTAAAGGAGGAGGGGGGAGACAAATTTCTCCTGTGGTTAGTGAACAAGAAGCAGAAATACATGAGAAGACGGTTCTGAAGAAAAGGTTACAGGACTTTAAACCTTGACTTTGATGTCTTGGTGAAAAAAAAAAGGAAAGTTCAGCTCAAATTTGGTGACTAATTCCTTTCTGAAGCCAAGTAGCAAATGAACATTACTATATCTATCACCCCTATGAGAGCTGTCTGTCTCTGAGCATGTGCAAGTGCAGTTAATTAGAAGAACTGTCCTTCCAGACCCTTGCCTCCCACCGTGATAAAAATGAATTACCAAAAAAAAAAGCTCTATGTTAATGAGCCTCAGAACTGCAACTGTAAAATCAGAGGTGTATTGGGGGGGGGGTGATGATGGTGGTCTGCCTCAGGTGGCAATTTTTGGGGGCGCCCCATGTGACATCTCCATGCTTCCATGCGATGCAGCCACCGCCCTGCATGATGTGGCCACGCCTCTGCCCCTCTGTCCCCCTCGCCCCCCCTTGAAATGTGTCAAATTATGAAGGACAAGTTCCCACCATGGTATGATTTCACAAAAAATGCTAGACTTTTGATACATCCCCCTGTGGTACTCATTACCTACTGGTGATCAACTGCTGAAGTGTTCCTGAGGTGGCTTGTTTGCTTCACCATCCTCACCCTTCAACTTGATGATGTCACCAGTGTAGGCTGAGGGGAGGAGTCATCGCAACAATCTAATGGGCTATCAGCCAAATCTTGAGGTGAATTCAGGAGACAAAAAGATGCCTAAGGGTATAGAATATCATGGCAAATTCAAGCAAAACCTATTCACTACAGAAGAATGTACTGGAAAGATGCTATAATATAGTGGTGGAGGATGCTTCGCCCTTTGGATGTTGCTGGGCTGCAAGTCACATGATCCCTCATCACTGGTACCCTTGGCTAGGGTAGGAGCTGGAGTACAACACCCGCACGACCAACATGCTCCTCATCCACATTATAAAATAATGCACTGGGAGGAGCAACAGCCATTTGGATCCCCATAAAGCAAGCCAGTGACCATAAATGATGCAAAGAAAGGAACTAAAGTATGGTGTTATGGTTAAGAATATTAGACTGGAACTAGAAACTCACTGACTGAGTCCAGTTATTAGACCTGCTGAAATAATTAGGAACTTGATAAATGAACATCTATATTTTTCATCGTGTGCCTTCAAGTTATTTCCGACTTATGACAACCCTAAGGTGAACAGGGTATTCTTGGGGCTGAGAGTATGTGACATACCCTAGGTCACCCAGTGGGTTTCTGTGACTGAGCAGGGAATTGAACCCTGGGCCATTTCCTCACTACGCTCTTATAATGCTGTTATTCCACTTTCAACATCCCATGGAATCCTGGGGTTTGTAGTTTAGGGAATTAGCCTTAGGCCCCTCCCTAAACTGCAAACCCCAGGATTCCATAGGATGCTGAAAGTGGAATAATAGCACTATAAGAGTGTAGTGTGGAAATGGCCTTGGTTTCCAGGGTCATAGTCCAATGCTCAACTACTACACCACGTTGGCTCCCCATCACTTCCTTCCTTCCTTCCTTCCTTCCTTCCTTCCTTCCTTCCTTCCTTCCTTCCTTCCTTCTTTTCTCTCTGTCTCTGTCTCTCTCTCCATATATATATATAAATAAGTGTGTGTGTGTGTGTGTGTGTGTGTGTGTATTTTCATTCCATCAGCTTAAGAGGTCTACTCTTCCTGGAACTGACAATTAAATTTAGATCATCACTTGGCCTTTTCTGCCCTATGAGCTTGTTATGAAGTTAAATATAAGCCTAGAATATACTAATTTTCCTAGGGTCCTTCTCAGCTCCCAGTGAAGACTAAAGGATAGAGACAATTGGGAAAGACTTTTCTTAGATCTCCCCAATAAAGGGGCTATAAACTTTCAGTTTTACAAAAAGAAAGTTGAACATTTGGGGAATGGGCTTAGAACAGGCTGCCTTATGAACACAGCCCTGCCTTAAGGCTTAGCTGGCACCAAACCATGATCCCAGTAGCCATTTTGAATGGCAACTACAGCCACAGAATATATTAAAACAATTGTTTTTGTGCCCCAGCTTTTTCTATATTTTTCATATTTATATCCCAGCTTTTTTCCATCATGAAATGCAAACTACTTTACATAAGTTTCCCAGGTGATCTCCCATCCAGACATTTGATTATACCTAGCCCTGCTTGAGAGCCAGTATGATGCAGCACTTTGGTGTTGGACTTTGGAGATCAGGGTTTGAATTCCCATTCAGCCATGGACAAATTACACACTCTCTGCCTCTTAGGAAGGCAACAGGAAGCCCCCTCTGAACAAATCTTGCCAAGAAATCCCTGTGATAGGTTCCATAAATTGGAAATATTTTGAAGGCACACAGCAACAACAAAACCTGTGTAGCTCCAATGTGATGGCAGCACCATATATCCTCAGATCATGTCCTGGAACCAACACTAGAAGAGCCCTGCTGAATCAGGCCAAAAGCCTATCTAGTCCAGCAAAGGAGCCTTGGTGGCACAGTGTTTAAATGCCGGTACTCCAGCCACAAGGTTGTGAGGTCCATCCTACCAGGCTCCAGGTTGACTCAGCCTTGTATCCTTCTGCAGGTCAGTAAAATGAGTACCCAGCTTGTTGGGGGCAATTAGCTAACACATTGTAAACTGCTTAGAGAGCACTTAGCTGATAAGCAGTATAGAAATACGCATGCTATTGCTATTGCTATTCTATTCCCACAGTGGCTGGTCAGATGCCCATGGGAAGCCCACAATAGCACCCTCTTAACTTACATTCTGTGGCAACTGGTTCTGAGACACATACTGCCTCCGATATTGTCGCTGTGTGCCTTCAAGTTGTTTCTGACTTATGGTGACCCTAGGGCAAATCTATCACAGAGGTTTTTGAGGCTGAGAGTGTGTGACACACCCAAGGTCACTCAATGGGTTTCCATGATTAAGCGGGTAACTGAACCCTGATCAAAGTGCTCGAACTATTACGCCACACTGGCTGTCATTGCCTCTGATACTTGAGGCAGTATATAGCCCTAATAACTCATCATAACCACTGTTGGCTTTATACTTCAGTATATTTGTCTGCTCCCTTTTTAAAATCATCCAAGTTGGTGGCTATCACTATAGTGCATGTCACCAAATCTACAGTTTAGCTATACATTCTATGAATAAGTATTTCCTTTTATTACACATTCTAAAAAATGACAGAAAATATGGGTGACATTTTTTGAGGAATGCTGCTCTCTTTGGATTTCCCATCATTGATTAGTCTGCATAACATCTTGGTGCCCAAGAAAAGTTGTTTTCCACATCAGTACAATTCCATTCTAGAAAAAGCTTGACTGGTTGATTTTCTGCTGATCAAGCAGCTCTCAAGCACACAGCAAGCCTTCCAGAAAAATAAATCAGGATTTCCTATAAACTATGTTTTTATATATAATTTTTATTAATATACAACCTAATAACAAAGAACAGAGCAGAAAGGAAAAATCAAATATATCAAGAACAAAAACCCACTCCCAGGAAAGCATTCAGCCAGAATCCTGCATGGCATATTGGGACCTCTGATGGTGATAAAGTGCATCATTGGTATAGTCAATAAAAGGAAGCCATTTTTTTCTTCAAAATTGTCTTGTGTGGTATATCCTTTTGTTACCCTTTCAGTGTATGCAAGCTTTTCCATTAGCCATGTGTCTCAGATCCTTTTCTAACATCTTTCAATGGAAAAATTGCCTGATTTCCAATTGGAAGTGATTTCCAGTCTTGCATTTATGAGGAAAAATTAATGAGGTCTTTGTGATTCAACTGTTTACATTGTGAGTCATATATTGAAAGCAATTGAAGGGTTGGAGAAGGATCAACTGTTTGCTTTGTAATGGTACTGATGGTTTTCAAAACCTCAGACCAAAATTGGGCTACAACAGGGCAGGATAACCACATATGAAGATAGGTACCCTTGGAGCTACAGGCCCTCCAACAGTTGGGTGATATGATTTTTGTGATATGACTCAATTGAACAGATGTAAGATACCACCTATGAATCAATTTGAGGGTCATACTATGTTTTGATAGTCTTTGTATATTTCATGGAATGTGTATTAATGATCTCCTTGCTCTTGGTGGCAAGACTGCAGTGTTTCCAAAACATGTCACACATCTGTGTCCCTAAAGATCTCCACCACTTTTTCTGGAACTTGGACACCCTAGGCAAGGTCAAATTCTGGATGGGTTATAATCTTGTTTGGTTCATTTTTTAAAAAATAAGAATTTTCCAAAATTCTCATATTTTATTCACAAACAGAGCCCTGGGAGGGTTGTGGTATTGAATTAGAAATGGAAACTGTGGCCATTTCCACACTAGACTGTTATAGTGCTATTATTCCACTTTCAATATCCTATGCAATCCTGAGGGTTGCAGTTTGGGGAGGAGCCTCAAGCCCTTAGAATTCCATAAGATGTTGAAAGTGGAACAATAGCAGTATAACAGTCTAGTGAGAAAATGGTCTTTTTTTCCCTAACACCTGGGTTCCTTTTTGTTAACAAATTCCCAAATTTATTTATAAATCTTACAGAATTTTGAAGTTTGAGGGGATGTGATAGAAAGTGAAATTCTCTGACACTGAATATATTGAATGTATCAATCATGTCTTGGTGTAGAATTAGGAGTGCAATCTCTCTCTCTTTTTCTGTCCTTAACAGTTTCTTCATCTCTAATAGCTCCATGGCAACTTGGTGCTCCATGGGAAGTCCTCTCTGAGCTGGAAATACCTCTACTTATTCAATTTAGACAGTGCAGATAGGTGAAAATTTCACTTTGCTCATTCTGGATAATTTGCAAAATTGTAAATTTCTTCGTAATTGGGATGATTTTTAAAAAATGAAAGTGGAAGACAATGAAATTAATAAATCTGTCCATCACTGCATCCAATTATTGTCCATTAAGGTGCTGCTGCATAATTTCCAGATACTCTTCATCATCTTTACTTTTATTTGTTACTGATTCTTTTAGCTGGACATCTTGGGGACTGAGGTCAGGGAATTCTGTGTGAAAACACTTACTGGGTTCTAAAAAGGCCCCCAATGCTCTCCTTTAACTGGAGGTTGGGAATAAGCCACAAGACCTCTGTGGGACTTATTACTGAGCAAATATGTCATGGAGTTTCTCTGTAGATGAGCAAGGTAAATAATTTCATTGAAAAACGTGTCTTAAACAAAGCCTGGAAATGTTACTTTTTGAACTATAACTCCCAGAATCGCCCAGCCAGCAGGTAATTGGCTATGTTGGCTTGGGATATTGGGAGCTGTGATCCAAAAGTATTTTTTTCTAGGCTTTAAGTGAGATGAGAGGAAGAAATATCAATGCTGTGTTTGCGGTATTTGATTTGTGATGGCTAAATCACACAGGCAATTCATCACCACATCTTGGAAACATTACTTTTTGGACTACTGTACCATCTACTCCAATATTTCACAGACGAAAACCAGGGCGCATGTGGTCATCCAATCTCAGAGTATGATCAAGATAGCCAAAATTGTCAATGGGGAAGAATGAACAAGCTAGGAGAGGCTAGAGCAGTTTGCTTTTCCTTGAGCCTTTCCAATCTCCCTCCACCCCTGCCACGAGAAGCCACTCAATTATGCTAATTCATATAGAAGTAAACTCACCACCACACTGCTCAAGGCAGCACTTTTTCTTAATGTCCCAGGCTTCTCCCAGAACCTCCTCAGGCCTCCCCAGTCCTTCAGCATTCCTGACCCTAACCCACAGACTCCTTTTAAAAACCATGTTACCTATCTTCCTCTTTGTGGTTTTGTTCTGATTTCCTCAGTATGAAGGCCAAGAGAAGGGAAAATATAAGAGTATACACAAACAGCATGGTGGCCTTATACTTCTCTCTTGCCTCTCCTTCCTCGAGTGTGTAAGGAGCATTGGGAGAGGGCTTGTGGTACTGAGAAATTGAGCTCCAAGCCATCCTTAGCTAGGCAGGCAGTGGCTGGTGCAGGAGGAGGAGGAGGACTGGAGGCAGTTTTTAAAGGCAGCCTGATTGGAGCCACTGAGAGGGAATATTCCCACAGAAAAGAAGCACTTGAGGTGGGAGGAGGGTCAGGGCTTAGAGAAACTCACAAACAATAAAATCCATGAAAGTCAAACCTGCAAATGTGGAGGGTCGACTGTATCTTGTTTTAAATTGTGCTGTAAGTCACCTTGGACCACATACTGGGAGAAAGCAGGATGAAAATTTTAAAAATATAGAAATTTTTTAAAAAATTAATATGAATTGGTCCATCTTAAGGAGAACAAATGGGTCATTCCTGAAAGGGTAGTACAGGAAACAAATATGGAGTGGATTGCAAACACACTGAATTTTCTTCCCACACGTACATCATAACATACTTTTGATTACAACCATTTCCCCATACAATATTTTCCTGGTGAGTACAGCCATAAGCAATGGAGTAAATACATGTTTTCCCCCAACCTTATGGATGTTCATCAAACATCTATCATTGCAGGTACCACCTGGTATTCTCATGAGCCTGAACACTGACTCGTCTTTACTACTAGGTTTTGAGGCCTGTCAGGTTTGATTACAGTTTCAGTGGCCAGCCTTCCTTTTCCAAGGGGCAGAGGATGGACAAGGTCTTGACTGGCAAATATGAAAGTATATTGTTCACTTTCCTCTCTCAAAATCAATATTTGGAATCTTTTTTTTTTTTTGTTGGTCCTCTAAGTGCTCCCATATGTTTCAAAAATAATTAAATTTTTAACTGACATTTTGGCCTCTCTCCTAAAAGCGAATATCCTTCTCAGCTGCTAAACATTTGATAGTCTTGAAGTTTTGAGGAAGCCTTGCTTTTAAAATTCTCTCCAAAATGTACACGAAACAGGACAAAAGTGACAGAAACCTTTTGATCTGGTTGGTGATAATCAGGAAGTGAGGTTTTTTTTTTTCCTTTTTAAAGAGAATGGACTACATTTCTTTCTTTTCTTTTCTTTTTAATTTAAGGCCAACGTTGCCATTTTTAAAGAAATAAACTCAGACAGAATCATATAATGGGATGTGATATTGTTTCAGCACTGTCTGGCAAAAACTGATTCAATGCATTAGTCAGGTTTTTTGGCAATCCCAACAAACTTGGTCTATTGAACAAGAAATAGGGCAAGTATAAGTGACTTAAGTTATCTGATGGGCTGCAGATTAGCTGTATCTCAGCAGTTGAGACGCCCAGTCAAACTGATGCATCCTTCTTAAAAGGGATATTCCCATACACTAATTATATAAGACTACAATGTGTTCTTGCCACTTTGCAACAATTTTGTATTTTGTGTATTTTATTTACGTTTTGTAAGTAGTCGTGTAAGTCTATTTTAATCTTATTTGTTGTTGTAGTGTGTCTTCAAGTCATTTCTGACTTATGGCCACCCTAAGATATAATATTTATCACAGGGTTTTCTGGGGGCTGAGAATGTGTGACATGCCTAAGGTCACCCAGAGGGTTTCTATGGCCAAGCGGGTAATTATTGCATTTTATTTATAGGATCGTTATTGGGAATCTTCTTCAACATTTTGTTTTGTCTCAGTTTTTGTGTATTTCTAATCCATTTTTGAAATAATTAAGATCTCCAGTGTGGAGAAATAAGAACAAAACTCAAGCCTGGCCCTGACAAGGTCTACATCTGTCAACCCAGAGCTAGGAAACATTACCCTTATGGAGTACACTTCCCAGAATTCACTAGCCAGCATACAAAACAGTCATACTAACTGGGAAGTTCAGGGAGGTGCAGTCTAAAACAATTTTTGTTCAAAAATTTTCATTAACCACATAACAACTTGTTCTCAGTTCTCCCATATTTTCCCCTCCCTTTTAAAGTACTTTAGTAATTGACCAATATAATTCTACAAAATCACCTGAGAGTAGGTCACGTGAAACACAAATAGACTTCTTATTGGATTACTGCGCATAGGACTATGGCCCTTTCCGCACGAGGAAGTTAAGACAGACCAAGGCGTCCTGTCACAGAGGTTGTCCGCACCTTGGATAGGACTAGGTTTGGACTATTTACCTTAGTTCCACACCTAAGTCTGATCCAAAACGCCCCCAAGTGGTCCTCCAGTGTGCTAAGTGAAGACCGGAAAAAATAGGTCTTTCAATTTTCCTGAGCGCGCCATTTCATTCCTGCTCAGTCGTGCAGATGCGCAGATTCACACCAATGCGAGCCTGCGATCAGCGGAGGGCAGGCTGTGGGTGTGGCCAGCTTTAGCAGTTGGTCCGGAACCACAAACAACTGGAAGCTGCCATTTTAACCTCACCAGTGTGGATCTAAAGACCTCGCACTGCTCTGAATCGCCCTGGAACAAACAGAGGAGCCCTGTGGAAGGGCTTAAGGGAAAGTCCGCATTGCTTCAAGGCCAGAAGAATCGGTAAATAACGGCACAGAGCGATTCACTTGCCTCGGGCGGAAAGGGCCTATACCGTTCAACAGTTTACTGATTTGTCTGCTTTTATTCTGCCGTTGTGTTCTTTTCTTTTCAAATTTATTTTGTATTGTATAGTCAGAATCCTGTTGCTTAGTCCCAACTAGAGTAAACCCATTAAATCAACTGCTGAATTGTGAATCAACACATAAGATAATCTAGTTGGTTCAATGGGTTTACTCTAGTCAGGAGTAACAATAGGATTTGACCACCTCCTCCTCCTATATACCTAGAGCCATCAAATTTCTTTACTTCCAGTTCAACAACTATCCAGTGCCAGTACTGCATCTATTGGAAACTCCATCTTTCTTTTCCTATTGTACCAAGCCAGCTAGCTGCATCATTTAATGTATTAATCAGCCTCCAGCTAAATGAGCTTCTACAGAATTAATTCTAATACTCTGTATGTATGTTTGGTCTATTGACCAAATTCCTTTTGATTTCAAGCTGGAAAGAATCCAGTTTCAGACAGTAATTTAAAATACATTATTGTAGCAAATTAATGGATTTGTCCTAGGGATCCAACATGCCAGCCAAATGCATCCCCCTCCCATCCACTAGTAAATTAATTTCAAGACACACACTTGTAAACTACTAACCATTTTGGAGATTCCTTTCTACTATTTACTTGTCCCAAAACCCTTTCAGCTGCACATACTTGGCCCAAATTTTCTCTTCCAAATTCTCTGCTATATACATATAGAAATAACGGTCACAATTGTCCCCCATCCCCACTGCTGTGAATGGAATTATCTTGAAGATGCTCTCTCATTCCTGAAAGTATGAACCTGCAAGAGTAACAAGATCCTTGGGGGAAGGTTTTCTCTTGGTCCCATCACTATCATAGGCCTATCTGATGAGAACACAAGAGAGGGATTTGTTCATGGCTGCTCCAAGCCTGTGGAATTCCTCCCAAAGAAGGCTAAGCTGGCCCCTTCCTTGCTGTCTTTTCACTGGCAAGCAAAAACTTCTTTATGCAAACATTTTCAGTTATTAATTGCTTTCAGGGAGCCTTTTATGGAGTTTGTGCACTGTATTTTTGACTTTACTGTTATGATTTCAAAATAGTTTTATACTTTTTAAAAACTTTACTGCTGTTCTCATGTGCCCAGGAGGAATCAGATGGCTTCTGTGATTCTGAACTGCCATTGCCCTGCTTGGGTATAGAGGGAGGTGGGGGGCAAAAGGGCCAAGCCAGGGACTTGTGCAGTGGGAGAGGACCTGCATATGGAATGCTGAAGAAATTTGGTCTGAAGGTCTGGTTAGCAGAGCTGCAGAAGTTGGTGGTGGGCCAAACAGGAGCAGAGAGGAAATTCCGAGGCAGAATAGGAGTAGAAACCGGGGTGCTATCTAACTCTGTGGAGGAGCTGTAAAAGAAGGAGTCCTCAAGGGCATGTTGGAGGCCTTCTGGCAGCGCATGGGTCCACTTTCTAGAAGGCTTCTCCATCTCCTCAGCCTCCTCACCATCTTCTTGAGTGGCCACACTTTTCTTCTTGGAGCACCTTCCAGAGAGGCTAACCACTTTTATGCCTTCCCCAGGGGAGGAGACCTGGTTGTGCCCAAGCTCCTCAAGAGCTTTTCGGGCACTCTCCAAACTCTCATATTCTACCAAAGCACAACACTTGGTCAAGAGCTCCGGGTACCTTGAGGAATACTTCTTCACATCAGAAGGAAGCTTTTTGCCAGGCCGGAGGATCTGAATGGAGGTAATATCCCCGAAGGGCCCAAACAGCTTGGTGATCTTGTCAAGAAAGGTAGACTGGAACAGGAGTGAGGCAGGGATGGTTTGCTCATATGGAAGGACGTTCCAGGCCAGGAGCATCTTACTTGGAGGAATGTTCACCAGATAATCTGGGATGGGGTTTCTCCTCCTCACCTTTGTCCCTTCCTCATTGACTTCCAGCAGCTCTGAGAACTGCAGAGCATAGAGGGTAACTCGCCAATCTCTGGTTAAATATTTCACCTTCTTGAAGGATGTCAGAAGTTTAATGCTCACAAATCCCATTTTGTTCTTTTGCACATGCTTCAGGAGGAAGGCATCCTTGGACAAGTTCTCATCAGAGAGGTAAAACTCTACCTGTGAGACTATCCTTCTGATCAGCTGTGATTCTGGCATGGAGGAGTCACTGCTCTCAAAGAGACCTGGGCTGAGGTCATTTGAATCATAAGGGCTCCCATCAAAGGTCTCCACAAGCTCTTCTTGGCTCAGCAGGGGGAAGGACCTGTTTGGGTGAGGAAAGAAATGGAGAGCAGAGAAGGCCCCCCCCCCCGGACTGGAACTGGGGTGCTACATTTCAGCTGGGAGTCAAACCTCAAGGCCATTGTGGGATTGCACAAGGACATGATGCTTCATTCTTTTTAAGTATGAAGGTTTTCCTCAAAAGTCTTTCTTCAGTTCATTTCTTTCTTCCTTGCAGGCCCCACAGACTGGGAAGTGAAGGGTTAATATAATGATGAAGAGAAAAATGAATATCCCACATATTAACCTGGACCTGTTCTCATGTGATAGTTGTTTGTTTGTGTTTTAACATTTTTTACCAGGTTTTTAGCTCATCTTATTTTTAGGGTCCAGATCCAGCATGGTGTAGTGGTTTGAGTGTTAGACTATGACCCTGGAGATGAGGGTTTGATTCCTCGCTTGGCTAAGGAAACCCACTGGGTGACCTTTGGTGTGACGCACAGTTTCAGCCCCAGAAAACACTTGATAGGTTCTCCTTGGGGTTGCTATAAATTGGACACAACTGAAGGTGCACAACAACAATGGCTGTACTTTTCTCCCCAGCAGCTACACCCTTAGAGAGCCAGTATGGTGTAGTTGTTTGAGCATTTGACTGCAACTCTGGAGATGAGGGTTCGATTCCCCACTTGGCCATGGAAACTCACTGGGTGACCTTGGGCACATCACACATTCTCAGCCCCCAGAAAACTCTTTGATAGGTTTGCCTTATGGTTGCCATAAGTCAGAAATTATTTGAAGGCACACAATAATACAACCTTGCTGGGAAAAAGGGAGAATAGAATAAAATAATAAGCAAATAAATGCAGGATCTCAAGAGACTAAAAGTTTAAATATCCTGCAGACACCTGATCCCATCTGAACTTGGATGCTAAGCAGGTTTAGCCCTGGATAGTACCTGGATAGGAAACTACCAAGGAAAACTAGGTGCTGTAAGCTAAATTTCAGAGGGCAGTGGCAAACCAATTCTGAGTATTTGTTGCCTAAGAAAACCCTATAAAATTCATGGGGTCACCATGACCATGATAGGCAACTTGAAGGCATACAAACAAAACTCAAGAGACTGGTGTGACTAGTGGTATCATATAAAGCCCTAGTGGCACAGTGGTTAAATGGCAGTACTGCAGCCACAATGTTGTGAGTTTGATCCTGCCAGGCTCCAGGTTGACTCAGCCTTCCACAGGTCAGTAAAATGAGTATCCAGCTTGTTGGGGGCAATTAGCTAAACACATTGTAAACTGCTCAGAGAGCGCTTAGCTAATAAGTAGTATAGAAATACACATGCTATTACTGTAAAGGCTGTTCTTATTTTGGGAAGCAGGTTCAGTTCCTACCATCAGGCAAAGCGGGATGATCTTCTCAAGCAGCAAAAGCAGAATACTGGGAACGCCTTTGTTGGAAGATAATGCCATACAACTTATTTGGGCTTCTAATTAGTTTGCTGTGTAAGGTAGCTATTACACTACCTGTGCTGAAATAAGACTTAATTCATGCAGCTTCACTATGTGAACTGAGGGGGCAGCCTCATATTATACTTTGCCTTAAACAACAAGACATCTTAGACTTACCCTGCTCTAACCCACATCTACTGGAAGACAAGTGCAAGACAGAGGAGCTCTTGCAAACCCTAGTAGCCAGAGTCATTCCCTTGGTTCTTTCAATGGTCCCTCCCCTGCTGAAAGATGCAAATGTCCTGGGTCTGGTTACAATCTTCACTGATTTCAGTTTTGCATATCTTTAAGAACAGCAGTAGGACATCCAATGTTGTGGGCACTCAGAATTTCATGTGCTGAACAGAGGGTTGAAACCAAGGTGAGAAGGGCTAGGAAGGGAAAGGGAAACGTATCTAAGTTCAAAAAGATGGAGAAAGACTAAACTTACACATGATGTCATCAACCCACATCCCATTTCTTTGTTTATTCCACCATTTATTTTTCATTTGGTTCCTATATTGTAATGCCTTGGCCATTATATGATCACACATACACACAGAGGTGGGCAAATGATAAATCCATATATATTGGTAGAACCCTGGAGAATTTGCAGTCCATCAACAAGTATTTTTGACCTTCAGCTATTTAAAAATGACAAAATGAAAATGATCCCACTCACTGCCGTTTATCAGTGGCAAAACCAAAATGATTCCCCTTCTATCTTAAGCTTTACCACAGATATAAACTGTGTAGAAAGGCTATCTATTCAATTCTGGCACTTAGAACACATTCAGGCTCAGAACTTATTAATTCTCAATCTGTGTCCTTCACACCTGGTTCCAGTTGCTAAGGGGAAAAGGCTAAGTAGATCCTTCAAGCCTGATTCTTGTCTTCTCCTGATACACACAACTGTCATAGAGTAAGATCCATTCAAAAGAGTAGATCTTGCTTCTGCATAGAAGGTGCTTCCTCAACCTGCCTCTGAAAACTATACATCTACTCTGAACACTGTGGAGAGTGATAAAGCTCCCAAGATAATGTAACAGAGAAACTGCTTTATAATTAAACCATTGGTCCATCTAGATCATTTCTGAAAGTCTAAGCACTCACTAGCAAGGTGTCTCTAGGATTTCAGACAGTCCAGATTTCTATGAAGGTACTGGGGGCCCGTCCTAAGATCTTTTCCATGCAAAGTATTTGTTTGGCTACTGAATTCCTCTGAATGGCCCTTCCACTCAGGATAGTTTCTTGTATCATTTTGTCTTGATAGGGAGTCATAGTGAAGCATTGTCTGTGGTTTCCCTCACAAATGTAGCTGCATCTCTCGACTAATGCAGCTCTCAGCTGTTTCTGAGCCATACCAAGAGCTTAACAGCACAATCCTGCTGATACTTGTGCAAAACTGAACCCTGCTGTGTCCAGACAGGTGTGCACTGGGATGTTACCCAACAGCATCTTCATGTCTACTCAGAAGGCAGGGCCAGAGAGTACAATATATCTTCTTATTCTGAGGTAATTGTGCACAGGAAGTTCTTTTGTCATCAACCTATTTTTTCATACTCTGCCTTTTTTCCCCAAAGATTGGAATTCAATACATCTTACAAATTAAAATGATTACAATACAGTTTAAAACACATAAAAAGTCAGAAGAATTAAACTATTAGCAATATTAAAACAATATAAAATATATACTTAAAAAAGGATAAAAGCAGTTAAAATGGACCAACCTAAAATAATCCAGCTGCCTCTTACAAGCCCTTTCCTTATGGAATCATAGAGTTGGAAGAGACCATAGGAGCTATCCAGTCCAACCCCCTGCCATGCACGATTACACCATCAAAAGCACTCCTGAGAGATGGCCATCCAGCCTCTGCTTAAAAATCTCCAAAGAAGGGGACTCCACCACACTCCGAGGCAGCATATTCCACTGCTGGACAGCTCTGACCATCAGGAAGTTCTTCCTGAGGTTCAGATGGAATCTCCTTTCCTGCAGCTTGAATCCATTGCTCCTTGTCCTAGTCCCTGGAGCAGCAGAAAACAAGCCCACTCCCTCCTTGACATCCCTTCAAATATTTAAATGTGGCTATCATGTCCCTTCTTTACCTTCTCTTCTGCAGACTAAACATACCCAGCTCCCTAAGCCATTCCTCATGGGGCATGGCTTCCAGGCCCTTCACCATTTTGGTTGCCCTCCTCTGGACACATTTCAGCTTATCGATATCCTTCTTGAACTGAGGTGCCCAGAACTGGACACAGTATTCCAAATGAGGCCTAACCAATGCAGAATAGAGTAGTACCATTACCTCCCTCGATCAAGACACCATACTCCTATTGATGCAACCAAGAATCTTGTTGGCTTTCTTGTCTGCCGCATCACACTGCTGACTCATGTTCAGCTTGTGATCTACCAAGGCTTCTAGCTCCCTTTCACATGTACTGCTATCCTGCCACGTGTCCCCCACCCTATATTTGTGCATTCCATTTTTCCTGCCTAAGTATAAGACCTTACATTTCTCTCTGTTGAAATTCATTTTGTTATCTTTGGCTCAGCTCTCCAATCTGTCAAGGTCATTTTGAAATGTGATCCTGTCCTCTGGTAAATTAGCAACTCCTCCCAATTTGGTGTCATCTACAAATTTGATCAGCATGCCCTCTACTCCTTCATCTAAGTCACTGATGAAGATGTTGAATAGCACTGGGCCCAGGACAGAACCCTGTGGCACCCCAACTAGTCACTTCTCTCCAGGATGAAAAGCAGCCATTGATGAGTACCCTTTGAGTTTGGTCGGTCAACCAAGTACAAATCCACCTAACAGTAGCCTTGCCCAGCCTGCATTTTATAAGCTTCTTTGCCGGATGTCATGGGGAACTTTGTCAAAGGCCTTATTGAATTCAAGATATGCTACGTCTACAGCATTCCCTTCACCTATCGAGCTTGTAACTCTATCGTAAAAAGAGATAAGATTAGTGTGGCATGACTTATTTCTGAGAAATCCAGCTTTCATTTCTAAAAGCCTGTCTGAACAACAACAACAACAACAACAACAACCACAACCTTTTACCTGCCAAAAGAAGGATAGCAAAGAGAGGCCCATTCTAGTCTCCCTGGGGAGGAGTCCCAAAGTCTAGGGGCAGCCACCAAGAAGGTCTTGTCCCATATTCCAGCCAACTCCTATCTGTGAAGGTAGTGGGGTTGAAAGAAAGGTCTCTCCTGCAGATCTCATAGTCTGGGTAGGCTCAAAGGAGGAGATGTGGTCTGTCAGATAACTTTGACCTGAGCAATATAGAAATTTATAGGCTATAACCTGCATTTGAATTATGCCCAAAAACAGAGGAGCAACCAGTGAAGCTGGCATAGACAGCAGAGTGTGCACTGAATACCTTGGTAGTACGTCGTAATAACTTGGTAATATACAGTAAGGCTGTGGTGAGGAGAGCAAAGCGGGAAATCCCCCTTCTTAAGCAATGCACACTATCCCCTCTATGTCATAAATATCTATTGAGTTTCATTCCCTGGTAAGAACAGCTGGAGCAACAGCTGTATTGATTCCACCTGCACAAATCCTGTCTTTCTGGTATTATTTGTCCGTTATCTGTAATACACAAACTATGGATAAACTGTAGGTTGAGGTACCATTACGTTAACAGGGTAACTTTATATTAACAATGTATAGCTTCAAAGTGCTATGCAGCTTGAGACTAAAGTACCTAAAGGATCACCTGCGTCCATATCAGCTTGTCCTTACATCAAAACCTTACTCCAACACTCTCTACCACCTGCCAATACCATTTGAGGGGAAGAAGCACATGGCAATGCAAGGGAGGCCTTCTAGTTTTATTGGTGGTACCCCCCAAGCTATGGAACACTCTCCCCAAAAAGATTTCCATGAAGCCCTTTTTTACCTATTTATTTCAATCTTTAGTCCTTATCTAACCTACGTCTCCTAAACATTATGGAAGGCAGCTCACAAAGTGTAATAAAAAAAATACAATTCCAATCAAACAGTATAAACTGAGTGTGTCTGTGCGTTAACTGCATGGATTTATTTAAAACAGTAACTCCTTCTCTATCTCCCTCCCTCCCTTCCTACTATATCTATACTGGTATCTATATCCTCTGTGTGTTAGTTTTTGTCCAGCTCACTTTTATTTAGAGCAGCTGAAGAAGGCAGAAGCTGAAATGTCTTGTCGCAATATTTAATTGTTCCTATTTTGTAAGTCACTCCACTAAATATATATCCTAAATTATTAACTGCATTCTTCTAGAATTGAGAACAGATTTGTCTGAAATGATGTTTTAAAAACTATTCCTCTGCCTACAGAACAAACACAGGGAGAAGCAATTCTATAAAACAGAAGCAATAAGAACCCCAACATAACTGACAATGAAATTAAAATCAAGGTGCCTATATGGTCTATCCAACAGCCTTTCTGGCCATTTCCGCACTACACTCTCATAGCGCGATTATTCCACTCTCAACATCCTATGGAATCCTGGGGTTTGCAGTTTCGGGAGGGGCCAGGATTCCATAGGATGTTGAAAGCGGAATAATCACGCTATAAGGGTGTAGTGCAGAAATGGCCTCTAAAAGGAAAGTTCTTTGAGTAGGCAAGATGGTAGGAGGGATTCAGTACCTAGGCAGAACTATTGAGACCACTCGCTCCCAGATGTCAACAAAGCAGATATCGGGACTGGTGGAACATTTAATAAGTCCTCTGTTGATGGAAGGTTCAAAGAGGCAAAGGGGGCTTTCATAAAAACAAAAAGTAATGTATATGCCTGCAAGTCACTAGTTGATTTATGGTGACCTCTCACTCATGAATTTTGTAGGGTTTTCTTAAGCAAGGAATACTCAGAGGGAGTTATGCAATTGCCTTCCCCTGAATATGGATTATAACACTTGGGTTCCTTTCACACAACACAGTTATAGTGATATGATTGCACTTGAACCACTATGGAAACATCCTATGGAATCTTGAGATTTACTGTTTAAGGCCAGCATGGTGTAAACATTTGAGTGTTGGGCTACAACCTTGGAGACCAGGATGCAGTTCCCTGCTCAGCCATGGAAATCCACTGGGTGATCTTGGGTGTGTCACACACTCTCAGCCCTCAGAAAGCCTTGTAATAGGTTCACCTTAGGGTTACCATAACTCAGAAATGACTTGAAGGCATGCAACAACAACATTTAAAATTCTCAGATAGAGACCTTTGGTGCCTCACCAAACTACAGCCCCCAGAATTCCAAAGAATGCTGTGATATAAGTTAAAGTGGACTCATAGTGCTGTAACTGTGTAGTGTGAAAGGATTCCTGGTATTTACTGACAGTATCCCTTCCCAGCACTAGCCAGTCTTCGCCCTGCTTATCTTCCAAGTTTGAGATTTGCCTTCGGGGTGTTTAGGCAATAGTCCTTCATAGCTCTATCTCAAACTTTAAAGGGCTTTAGAGGACGTCACCTACACTTATACTGGGTCCTGAAATAAAATGCAGGGTGGGAATAACATGCATCCAACAAGCTGTTCCTATTAGCAGTTTATTAACATCCTGAGACCAAATAAAACATCAAGACACTTCTCAAAGGCTGACCCATCTACAATTTGTTGCAGTAATCTGAACATGCTGTCACTAAGTCATGTGTTACCTTGCCCGGATCTTCACAATCCAGGAAGACATAATTATATTACTATTATTTTTATTAATAAAATATTATATAGGTTTATACTGTAAAATATAGAAAAATATAAATATAATTAAAATATAAACATGATTATATAATAATACAGTCGTGGCCGTACTACCTGTGTTGTATAGTGATTGGAATGATAGACTAGGACTCTGGGCTCAGCCACTTATCAATATGTGGAGATCTAGGCCAGCCAGCGCTAGAACTGATCAGGCCTGCTTTAAATTCTCCCTTCCTGCAGGCAGCACCCTTTTATACGTTTACCACTCCTTGGCTCCCTCTCCACTCTTATCTCTCCCTTCTGCTTTCCCTAAACCCACAACCCTTGTGGATATAGGGCAAAGCATTTTCAGGCTTATCCCAATGAATATGTCACTTGTGGTAATGTTTATAACTGAGTTCAGATTAAAGAGACACTGTATGGAGATTGTTTTTTTAAAAAATGTAATAAAATTTATCAAGCAAACTGACAAGGGAAAGGTATTTAGCAATTAAATGTTATCAACCAGCAAGGCACTTTCAGCTCTTAACAGGCAAACACTTCCTCAACTCTCTCACTCCGTTAAGGAACTCTTTCCTCTTTCAAACTCATGGAAGGAACTCTCCAAACTCTCTTCCTGTTATTTTTCTGTTATGCTGACTCCCCTCCCTCTGGCTAACCTGGGTTCTTTTGTCAGCGAACCAATCAAATTAATTCCTCTCAGTTGCTAGCATGGCTCTGCTGACTAATCACCCCCTAGGGTTCATCACGCTACTCACACCCATTGAATTACCTTGGGCAAGTCACACTCTCTCAGTCTCAGAGGAAGGCAATGGGAAGCCCCCTCTGAACAAATCTTGTGAAGAAATCCCCCATGATAGGCCCACCTTAGGGTCACCATAAATCAGAAATGACTTGAAAATGCACACACACATAGTGACAATATTGAATGTAGTGAGATTACCAAATATCATATTTGTCATTGACATTTGGCACACCAGCTAGGCAAAGGCATTCCTAACCTTTATGAACCCTCATTCTGAAGAAAAATGAACCCCATCTAACCCCAGATGAACACTTATATCTGGATCAGCATTTCAGCTACAGCTATGTATCAGGTTCACCTGAGTCAGATATCCTACATTGAATGAGATTACTTTGAACGCCATGCAGATCTTTCTTGAGGTAAAACAGCCTTTTCTCTCTCTTCCCAGTTCTGGAGCCACACAAATTTGTGGACTAATAGAATTTCATAAAAGCAGACATGTCATATTTTAGGCTGCTCAATATTTTATTACTAATAATTATATTTCAATATAAATTACATTGTATTATATATAAATTCAATATAAATTATATATAAATTCAATATAAATATAATATTTATGTTTCAATTTCAATAACAGTTGGATACTTGCACACCATTTCTAAAAGCTGTCAGTCCCTTTAACCTTCAGTCCAATTAATATCTTTATTACCAGTTGGGTGTTAAGTGCTACTTTAAACTAGAGCACATCAAAACCTCAGAGAATAAGCTAAGAGCCCAGAGCTTCAGAAATTTTTGGAGTTCAGGACCCAAAATCTTATTTAACCTGATAACATATGTTTCCTGTTGTTAGTCCAGCACAAGCCTGTAGTGTTGCTAAAACAACAAGCTCCTTAAGCCAGGGGCACTTACTTCCAAGTAAACAGGGATATTCCCGGGAAGAAACAAAAAACAGGCTGGTGTAGAGAAAAGCTTACTGCTCCTTCCTCTACCCCTTTCCCAGTTTTTCCACAGAAATTCTACATCTGGAGATGTCAGAAAGAAGCCTTTGCTCATAAATCAAAGCCAAAATGTGCTCCCATCACCCCTGTGCCTTGGGACCCTTCACATGTTTCACCCTCCCCTCTCCAGGTCTCAAGATCAAAGGCCTGCTCCTCAGGCCTTAAACACCTAGGAGAGAAATAGGGCCAGTCAATCAAGACAAAAGGATGCACCTTGATCAGAGGGAAAAGCTGAGCAGAAGAGAGGCATTGCTTTCTCCCTCCTGGAAACCTCTGCTGCACCAAGCTCCAGAGGCTGCTTTCCTGTCCTGGGCCCCTCAGGGGGCTTCATGGACTACCAAAAAGAGAGAGAGAAAGAGAGGAGGAGGAGGAGGAGGAGGAGGAGGAGAAAAGCAAATACAAACACAGAATCATAGAGTTGGAAGAGACTACAATGACCATCCAATCCAATCCAACCCAACTCCCTGCCATGCAGGAACACGCACTCAAAGCAGCCCCAGCAAATGGCCACCCAGCCTCTGTTTAAAAACCTCCAAAGAAGGTGACTCCACCACACTCTGACTGTTGGACATTCCACTGTCCAAGGGCAGTGACTGGAAGTCCATTTCTGGTTCTCAAAAATAATATGATAGATAGATAGATAGATAGATAGATAGATAGATAGATAGATAGATAGATAGATAGATAGATAGATATGTGATGTGTGTGTGTGTATACATGTTATACGAGAACCAGTAGTGGTTTGGATATTGGACTAGGACTCCAGCGAGCAGAGTTCAAATCCCTGCTTGGTTATGGAAACCCACAGGGTGATCTTGGGAAAGTAACACTCTCTCAGCCTCAGAGGATGGCAAGAGCAAACCTCCTTTGAATAAATCCTTCCAAGAAACCCTCATGATAGGTTAGCCTTAGAGTTGCATGGGAAATGACTTGAAAGCATACAACAACCAGATAGATAGATAGATAGATAGATAGATAGATAGATAGATAGATAGATAGATAGATAGATAGATAGATAGATCTAACAGTACAGAGATGCCTTGAGTCTCCCAGGATCAGAAATTCACCCTTGACCAGAGAAAGGTCCTCTGGAGATATGGGAGGTGTGGAAAGCCACAGAAGGAGTATTATAAAGTTCACCGACTTTTGATCTCCACAACACAACAGCAATCCACCTGACATCCAGGGGTAGATTGATTGCTATTTATTAGTTACTTCTATATACCATCTTTTCTTCAAGGGATAGGGTGCAGCACTTTCTCTCCTCACATTTTGATCTTCACAGCAGCCCATCAGATACATCTGATAAACTAGGCTTTATTCTACAAAAACTTATGCTACCAACTTCTTTCTCTCAGTTAGTCTCAAAGGTTCTACAAGATCCCTTTGCCTGGTGAATTCAATGGGACATGCATAGGTGTAAGACTGTAAGCTTATTTTGAGAGGGACTGTTTATATTATCTGGGCTGTATCCCTTGTAATGAAAATGGCCAGAAAATATTCAGTGAATAGTAATTTATCAAGTTTCTTCAAAAAAATAATAATTTGATAATATCTGAAAAAAGGAATGAAATCTTTCCTTTTCAACTACGCTCAGATGCTATCACTACTCTCAGGACCTTAACTGACGCTCTGATTGTCAGGGGCTGGAAATGAATCCTGCATTCAGGTTGTTTGTAAGAACAGCAGCCTTACAAAATGGGCATTTCAAGTCAACGAGAAGCAAATGTCCATTGACGGTAAAGGAAAAGAGCTGAGAATCGCATCCACAATATCGTTGAGAAAATCGGGGAAGGATTTTTTTTTGAAGAAAGGAGGGCCGTTTCCTGGGAGTGGGGAAACAATTGCGTCCCAGTGACACCTGCGCTGTAGATGCAAGGTACTCGTTAGAGCAACGTCAGATTGATTGTGAGCAGGACATGAAGACATGAAGAAAGCGCTCCAGTGAGAGATCCTCAAAAGGGATCTTCCTGGGTGAAACTGCCCAGCTTCTATGCGTTTAGCACTCAAAGTCTTCTCTCTCACCATTAAAGGAGCTACGTTTTGTTTACTGGTTAAACTTGACTGCCTTTATGAATAATTACTTTAACGCTCTCATGTATTTTCAGTTGTGCCCAGTTGCCCAATACGACAACATTTTGTCCCTCTTTCTCTCATTTTTCACAAACCTGCTCAGAAGCAATTCTCACTGAGTCTTCTGCAAGCACCCTGTACTTTTTGTAAGACCTGCTGAGACACAGAGCTTATTTCCCAGTGTGAGATTGGAATTTTAGGCTGTTAATCTTCCACATCGTACAAAATTCTTTGTTGCCTTGGCTGCAAAAGAAGAAAACAGTTACTTCTCTGAAGTACTAGTGTTGCCTTCTTCTTCCTCTCTGTTCCCATTGAGTCAATGTGTCTACTCTGGGGGAAAAAACTGTCCCATCAGGATGCAGAAAGTGGTAATAAAGAGGAGATTATAAAAACAGCTTTTTAAAAAAAATCTCATAGCACTTAAAAACTGAGACAAGATTCCAAATTCTCTTTTATTACAAATTGTTCTTTTGTGGCAAATAGTTTTCAGGAGAAGAAGAGGAAGAAGCTCTTCTTAGCCCAACTGCTTAAAAGAAAGAAAGGAGGGAGAATCTGTCATTATTCCGATTTCCATGTTCCTGTTTGAAATTCGCGATTCAAACCGGGGGACATTTAATAGCTGGTTGGATTAAATATAGCAGACTCCAGCCCTTCTCTCTCTCTCACTCTTTCTTTCTTTCTTTCTTTCTTTCTTTCTTTCTTTCTTTTTCTTTCTTTCTTTCTCTCTCTCTCTCTCTCTCTCTCTCCCCAACCCAGCTTTGAAAAGACAGGTCTCGGGGTTGTGCCTAAATTCACAGGATGAAAACTGATCTATGATATATGTTTTACGTTTAGATCTGAGAAGAGAGAAGCGAGGTGGGGCGGCGGCAGCGGCGGCGCGGGGAGAGGAAAAGCCTCTCTGGTCTGGATCTGGTTTATATTGGTGTAAAGCCCTTGAAGTTGAAAGGTGCTCGGGGAAGCTCGCGAACAGAAGAAAGCAAAAGAGCGAGAGCAGGGAAAGCCGGGGGGGGGGAGAAAAAGGTTGAGAAGCGCATCCGCAGCAGAACTGAAATATTCGATTAGGTTACATTTCCACGTGGCTCTCCCCCTGCCCACAAACGTCGTCCCAAGAAAAACTTTTTGCAAGGCAATGACAAAAGGTGCGGGGAGGGCAGGCAAAGAGAAAGGAAGATCGCAATCTTTCTGCAAGTTGCATGATATGATTAAGCCCCTTGTTTGAAGAACCAGTGAGGCTTGAGCGCCGTCGCATCAACCCTGGTCGAGCATCATTCCCACTGGAGGGGACCCCAATATGTGAGCATAACCCTGCTCCGGAAAAAAACATCGGGAGTTTTTAAAGCCAAAACAATTCCTCTTCCTATCGATTATTATTATTGTTAAATATCTTACATTTTAATCCCAGCTTCCCCTCCCCAAGACGGTAAGCGTAGTTCTGGCCCTGCCTTTCGGTCTTCACAACAACCCCTTAAGGTAGGTTAGGCTGAAAGATGAAAACTAGTCCTAATTCGCCCCGTGAAGTTTCGTCTTATTTAGGGATACACACTATCTAAGTGGCGGGCCTAAATATTCTAAAGGCACCAGATTACGTCTGATCTTGGAAAGTAAACTGCGACTGCTTTGGTTAATACTTGAATGGGAGACTGCCAATGAATACTGGGTGAGGTAGACTAATGGCCATTTCAGCACTACACCGTTTATAGTGCTATTATTCCACTTTCGCCATCCTATGGAATCTTGGGGTTTGTAGTTTAGGGAGGGGCATTTGGAATTCTCAGCCAGAGAGCTCTTTGGCCTCAGTAAACTACAAACCCCAGAATTCTACAGGATGCTGAAAGTGGAATAAGAGCACTATACCAATGTAGTGCGGCAATGATCTATATTTCGAGGAAGGAATTGGAAAAACCACCTTTGAGTATTCCTTGCCTAAGAAAACCTCGTGGAAGTCGTAGAAGTCGCCAAAAATCGACAGGTGACTTGAAGGCTACATGATGTTGCTGTTGGTGGTGCTGCTGTTAGGTGCCTTCAAGTAGCTTCCGACTTGTGGCAACCCTGTCATGGTTCTATCAGGAGCTTTTCTGGGGCTGAGAGTGTGTGGCCATTTCCGCACTAGACTGTTATAGCGCTATTATTCCACTTTCAAGGCCCTATGGAATCCTGGGGTTTGCAGTTTAGGGAGAGGTTGGCGACCCCTCCCTAAACTGCAAACCCTAGGATTCCATAGGACGTTGAAAGTGGAATAATAGCACTATAACAGTCTAGTGCGGAAGTGGTCTACGTTAGTTATTTTCGGCACAATGACAAACTCGGTTCAGGGAACGCCTGGAAAGCATGTGTGGGTTGCGAGAGTGAAATGCTCTTCTTAAACTCAAAGCATTAGTTAATAAACTGAATGTTCGATTTTAAAAAAATATCACGAAGTTAAAACTCCTAATACAGAAGAAGTAGAAGCAGGTGCCTGATTTTTTAAAATAATTTTGTTCTTTTTCCGAAGATTAAAGAAGGCAAACAACAGCTTCTTTTAAATAAAGGAAGGATAGGTTTGCTGAGACTCAATTTAATGTGCATGTTTACTTAGATTTTCTTTGAATGGGATTGAAACTGTTTTAAAGTAGCTTCGATTGTCTGTCCCCAGCTGATACAGGGCAAGGTAGAAAAAACAGAAATAAATAAATGCCACTGAGATAAATGGGGCTTGTCTTATCAAGGAATATGCACAGGATCGCTTATTCCTTGATAATGCTTCACCTTCATAGTCTTTCTTACCCGCATAAAGAAAGTACACTTCGATGCCTTCACTTTCTCTTGAAGGCCGTTTGTTAATTGCAACCAGAATAAAGCTATTAAATCACTGGGAACTTGGATAGACAACACTCATGCAAACCCAATGGACTCCGTGGGAGCTACTCTAGCTGGGACTGACAATTCGGATTTAGCCCTAACAGATTTGGTAAGAGGGAAGGGAGCGGTACATCCAGGAAAGCGTCAACCACAGTAAATCCTCCACAACCGCAATCCTCTGTGTTCCTACTCAGAAATAAGTCAGCTGAGATCAGTGGTGGCTCCACTACACAATTACAGTCGGTCCCCCACCTTTGCTAGGGGCCATTTCCTCAGTAGACTCTTATAGCGCTATTATGCCACTTTCAACATCCTATGGAATCCTGGGGTTTGCAGTTCAGGGAGGGGACGATCGGCCCCTCCCTAAACTGCAAACCCCGGGATTCCATAGGATGTTGAAAGTGGAATAATCGCGCTATAAGAGTGTAGTGCGGAAATGGCCTAGGCTGCGATCCCTCCTTAACTGGCCAAGCAGCGGCTAGTGGAGAAGAAGGACCAGAGGCAGGTTTCTAAAGAGTTGCACGACCTGACCAGAGCTGCAGAGAGGGAAGGTTCCCCTGGAAAAGAAGAGCTTGAGAAGTGTGTGGAGGTGTGTGTGAGAAACTGGTAAATAATCCAATCTGTGAAAGTTAAATCTGAAAATGTGGAGGACCGACTGTAGAGCCTTTTGATACTACTTTAAGTGCCATGGCTCTGTCCTAGAGAATCCTGGGATCTGTTAACTGGAAAAGCACTAGAGCTCTCCAAAGAGAGAATTCTGAGCAGCTCACCAAACTCCGACTCCCAGAATTCTATAGAATGTCACCATGGCAGTTAAAAGTGGAATCATAATGCTATAATCGTGTCATTTGAAAGGGTTCTTGTATATAGAATTGGACCTTTATAAGACGCCTCAGGTTCTCCTGGCTGGCTGATTGGGTTTTTTTTTAATAGCGAAAATGGTTTCAAACCATCATCGTTGTCAAATGCTATGTATTAGAATAACCTTCCCCCAACCGAGGGCCCTGGAATTATGCCGGACTACAACTGATACCACCCTCGGACAGCACGAACAGCGGCAGACCCCTCTGAACGCGGCACCAGATCCAGGAGCGGCTTAGATTAAACGGGCAGGGAGCGAAGAGACGGAGGATGTGTTAAAGATGTTTGGCCTGATTCTGACAGAATTGCGGGAAGGTCTATGAAGGGAAAGAACATGCTCAGTGCATTTCTATTGCTCATAGACTTTTTAGCTGCTATTCTTTCATAGTCACGTGGAAGGAAGGAAGGATTTGACGAATAAATGAAAATTCAATTCCCTACAACGATGATTCCTGTCCTAAATTAGTAAAAAGGTGTATCAAATCAACCCTGAATGCCTGGCGGCCTCCCCCCGCCACCGCCACCAGTTGTGTTTGCCACTTCGAATTAACCCTATATGCGTCAAGCCAAACCTTCGTTTGATCAACTGGCGCTTAGACACCCAAGCCCAGAGTAGCCAGTGGCCAAGCTGGGGCCCCTTTTCTTCCCAGACTCTTGATTTACCTCCAATGCCATTTCCTCACTAGACGAAAATGGGAGGGGGGGCCTCAAAGGCAAAATTGCAAACACCAGGATTCCATAGGATTATAGCATTGCTAGAGTGCAGTGCATTGTCTCTGACGGAGTGTGACTTGCCCAAGATGGCTGGCTGACATTTAAAACTTTGCAAAGGCCCCTCCCTAAACTGCAGACCCCAGGATTCCATAGGACACTGAAAGTGGAATAAGAGCACTATAACAATGTAGTGCGGAAATGGCCCAGAACTGGCTATAGCGAAAATGGCCCAAATAAGTGCCTTTAGCAGAGGCGCCTGAATGAACTAAACTACCAAGTGGCATATTCCAAGCTGGATTTTTGAAAGGTTGGATGTTTCCCTTTAGAAAAGATGGTCATCTGGCTAATATGAAAGACAAGGCATGGAGGAGGGTGGGGGGAGAACGGACACACCGAGGAAAGAGACCTTAGGGAGGCAGAAACGCTATTATACACGCGCAGTAGCCACAAAGCAAGGTGAACCTGTTTTGCATTCATTTGGACGGGTTTAGCGCGCAGGAGAATCTTGCTTTGGTGTCTCCGCGCACCGTCCACGCCCGCTCCTCCCACATCACAATCGCCCTGTTGTTGACTGTCAAATACACATCTTGACAGACTCTGTTGCTCAAAAACCCTGCCAGTCGAACCAGTGCATGGCTTAGGGACGTATAAAGGAAGATATCTGGGAAGGCGTGAGGGACTCTTGGGTTATTCTTTCCCACAAGAAAAGCTCAGATGAACAGAACTTAAATACTAATCTTTTCCGTTTTCTCAGTGTTCGCCGACTGTCTCTGCTTGATTAGCACTTGTAAGCACTTCTGGGCGGGGACCTTTTAAAAAGAAATCAGTTCACGTCTTCGGAAGCACCGCACAAAGAATAACCATGATTGTCTTGTATAATGCTAGTTCTCTTTAAAAGACACTTGGTGGGGATCAGCACTCTCTACGAGGAGACTGTGCTCTCCTGTCTTATCAACAGGGACCCCTGGAATATGGGTGTATAGTTGAATGTCGGGGCAGTGACACTTGGCAGATTCCGGAAAGGGAAATGCCGATATTCTGTGCTAGCCCCAGTGTGCAGCGATGGCTAAAGCGGCCAAAGGGGACATGGGAGATGCGAGTTCAAGTCTCCACTGCGCCAAAAATCTCACAGTCTCTCTTTCTCTCAGGCTGACCTACCTCGCAAGGTGATTGTTGTGAGGATAAAGTGGGGAGGAGGCGAGCCATGTATTCCACCTACCTTAGAAGGAGGGCAGGATACCAGTGGCACAAATAAACCTCCATGGAGGGTCTCACCCTAACCAGCCTTTTGTCAGGCATTAAGGCCTTGGCTTTGGTAGAGCTGACTTTGTAAAGAAGCATGTTAAGGATTGGAGCCTTCTTCTAATCCCCAGGTTGATATTCAATTATAATTTACGTGGGAAAATGCCTCCTCATCATTTAACTGGAGGAGTCCAGAGAGGGAAGGGTCGCATTGCCTGTGATTCTAGATGCCTAAATTGCGTCCTGGGTTACCGCAGGAATGATTCTCACGTGCTCAGAAGGGAGCCGTGGGTGTTATGTAAAGTTCCCAGCGAAAATCCTTTTCAAACCAGAGCCGGAAAGGCCTTGAACTCGAGAGAGCTGGACGTGACTCTCAGAAGATCCGTTCCTCGCTTTTCGCCCAAGCTGGCGACCACCAGAGAACCCCGGGCGGTTCTGACAGTTAAATTGGACCAAAGAGCTGGCGAAGGACCTCCACGGCCACCCACGGGGTTTCGGGAGCGGTTTGATTCTGAGTTTTCCACGACTCAAGCCAACAATGCGCAACGCCTGCGTGACGTTGGTTCGCAGTAACTCTCTTCCCCTCCCGTTTCGCGGTCTTCCTCCAGAGGGGCTTTCAAAGGGATGCTCCGGTTTAAAAGACGCCGAAGTGCCGAGTTTGCCACTAGTAAAGGCATTGCCGCGGTTGGGCGCCTTCGACTCATGGCCACTCGACCGAGGGGTTCTCAGGGCAAGATTTATACTGAGGAGGTCTCTACCATTGCCGTTCCGCACTACACTCTTATAGTGCTATGATTCCACTTTCAACATCCTATGGAATCCTGGGGTTTGCAGTTTCGGGAGAGGCCGGGTGGCCTCTCCCGAAAATGTAAACCCCAGGATTCCATAGGATGTTGAAAGTGGAATCATAGCACTATAAGCGTATGGTGCGCTGTCTCTGACGAAGTGTGACTTGCCCACTGTGGCTAGCTGACATTTAAAACTTTACAAGCGAGGTTTATCACGGGTTCTGTGACCTTTCGAATTTCCAAAGTAGTTCACTGTTTACTGACCACAGTGGGCCGAGAGATTTTGAGAGTCGTAATACAAAACAAAAAACCTCCCCCAGTTTGGATCTTACATAAAGGACAGGAAGAGAAAGTTGTCCCTGTGCCTGCTAGACAACTGGGAGAAACAGTCGTGCCAATTATGGCGGAAGAGCTTAATCTACAGCTTTTTTATATAACGCTATGATTGCACTAGAGAGCCAGGGTGTGGCCTAGTGGTTTGAGCGTTGGACTAGAGCTCTGGGAGATCAGGGTGAAATCCCGCTCAGCCATGGAAATGCACCTTGGGCCAGGCACATTGTCTCAGCCTCAGAGGAAGGCAAAGGTAACTCCCCTTTGAACAAATTTTGGCAAGAAAACGCCCCTGATAGATTTGTCTTGGAGTCACCACGAGTCAGAAATAACTGGAAGGCACACAACAACAACAACAACAACTTCTATCTAGAGATCTTCTGGTGGTGTGTAATAAAACCTATCTGGCAAATTTAAAATAGTGTAGAATGGTTTTTAAGAGGCTAAAAACATGCTAAACCTTTTATGAAGCTGAAAAGACAGAATTTGTTACAATGGTTTAAAGTGATTTAAAATAATGTCCACGGGACAGCTTGTATAAAACCAATTAGGTCCAAAAAAAAGTTAGTGAGCAACCATGTTATCTATCACATGGTATCAAAATGATCACAACACTGAGACCAATCAGGCCTCCAAGGAGAAGTTGTTCCATTTCTGAGGTGCCACAACAAAAAAGGTCGTCTTTCACACCCTCCCAAATTTTATTACCCTGACTAATGGGATACTGAGAAGGGCCCTGTTAAACCTTGGGCAGCAATAAGCATGGGCTTCCTTATACACCAGGTATTCTCCTGTCTCTGTAAAAGTAGCTATAGCCTTACCCTGGCTAAAGTAGCTGCAGCAGTGCAGTGCAGGATTCTGCTGGCTTATTTTAAAGCAAATTTCACTGTCTCCTACAAGGCTTCTTCCCAGGTAAGTATGGATAGGATTGTATTTTAGATGTATTTCAAAAATCATTTGCCTGGAATCCCAAACCAAGCAAGAATTCCAACCAGGTAGAAATGCTCCTAACCTGAAGATCAACTCCTACTATCTTATTTGCATTTTCTTCCAAATGCCTGCTACAGAAAACTAACACTGTCACCTTGAAACCTGGAATAACAAGGGGGTCTTCTTTCCTACACAACCTTGTGCTGCATGTAGGATAGAAGGAGGACTGGAAACCATGGGTTTTAATATACTGGACTGCAATTCTCATGATCGCTACCCATTGGCTATCCTGATTAGGGCCATTATCCTCGAGGTCAGGGTATTATTCGTCAAATAAAGTGTTTGCTCTGACTGCCAGCATTGTAGACAAAGGGTCTTCCCTTCACCTTTTATCTGGATGTGCTGGGAACCTCAATCTTCATCCACCATATGTTGTCTATACCAAATCTCCCCTTCACTGGACTCTGTGTGCCTTTTGGATACAAGCTCATTCACGTGGAAATCAATGGGAGCCTAAGACTCTTCAACAGCAATCTGGTATCTTAGGGGCTGAGCACTTGTTGCTGGGCTGCAACTCTCTGGCCTGCATAACCTTTGCAAGAGATTCTGAGAGTTCCAGTCCAATATTTGACGGGTAACAACTAGCTCACCTCATTGTTCTGTGTGCCTTCCATTCCATTTGCAGTTATGGTGAGCCTCTCATAGAATTTTCTTGACAAGGTCCTTTCAGAGAGAAGTTGCCGTTGCTTTCCTCAGAGGCTGAAACGGTGTAACTTGCCCAAGGGCGCCCGTTGAGTTTCCAGGGCTGGGTTTTCGGCCCTGGTTTCCCGAAGTCCTGGCCCAGCACTCAGATACCACACTGGCTACTCCTCCTGTTGTTGTTGTGTCTGACTTATGGCTACCCTTTCGCGGATTTCTTGGTGGAACTTGTTTTGAAGGGGTTTGCCTTCGCTTTCCTGTGTGGCTGAGAGAATATGACTTGCACAAGGTCACCCAGTGGGTTTCCATGGCCAGTCAGGGATTCTAACCCTGGTCACTAGAGTGATACTCAAACCGCTACATCACTCCGGTTCTCTATCGTATCTCTATTCTATCGTGTAGTAGGATGGAAGTGCAGAGAAAGAGTGGCCATTCTCAGCCAGCGCTCAGCCTCAGCTGAATGACCGGTTCGCTTCTTCTTTCTTCTGGCCATTTTCCTTTCAGCTGTTAGGTCGCCATCCACTCCTCCTACCGGGGCTGGTTTTCCAAAACACAAGAGAAGCCAGGGTCCGGACTATTTGATGTCAGTCAAATTCTCTAGGGCAGGGGTTCTCAACCTGTGGGTCCCCAGATGTTTTTGGACTTCAGCTCCCAGAAGCCCCAGCCACTATGGTCAATGCTCAGGGCTTCTGGGAGCTGAAGTCCAAAAACATCTGGGGACCCACAGGTTGAGAACCACTGCTCTAGGGGAAGCGCCCCATTATTTCCAGAACAGTATGGGATGATGTGAATACTCATTGCTGAATTTGTTTTATTTTGAAACAGTACTCTGCATTTGTTCAGGGATAAGTTTCTTCATTCCTGTTCACACGCTCACACTTAGCGGCGATGTGTTTTTTGAACGGCACTTTGCACTTGCTCAGAAGTAACCTCCTTAATATTTCGTCCATACTCCCATGCTCAGTGCGATTTGGTTTTTTCACATTTTTTTAAAAACAGCACTCTGCACTTGCCCAGAGGTAACCTCCTTGACCACTTCTCTCCAGGGTCCCATAGTGGAGAGGTGGCAGAGGAAGATCACGTCAAGCTCTGAACCCAATAACAAAAAGCAGAAAACAAGGAGGGAGGTGTTTATTATTTGACTTTAATGTGTATTACAATATTTTATTTTGTCATTATTTCAGCTTCACAGTCTACCACGTGCTATTTACTGGAGTTTTGGACTCCCAATTATTCAGATGCGTCCGAGAATCTAGGGACCAATTAAGCATCGCGGGATAATACTTACTGTTGTTATGTGCCTTATGGCGACCCTAAGAGGAACCTATCACGGCGTTTTCTGAGAATGAGAGAGTGTGACGCGCCCAAAAGCCATCCAGTTGGTTTCTACGGCCGAGCGGGGATTCGAACCTAGGTCTCCAGGATGGCAGCCCAACGCTCAAATCACTGCACCACCCTGGCTCCCATAGACAGGGACCTAAAAATTGAGGTTCACGCTCAAGAAAAAAACCAAATGCGGTTCCTATAGTGATAGTTGCTCAAGGAGCAATTCCAAGCGGATTGACAAAAATATCTGAATGAAATTGCCACAGATAGGACTACAGTAGCCCAAAGTACAAAAAGTGACCCTACTTGGAACGTGCTATATTATCCGATTATTTCTCACTGATTCCTAGATTCTTGGACAGAATCCGAATCACTCATGGTCCTAAAGTCCAGTCAGTAGGACCTCGTAGACTGTGAAACTGAGATGACGATGACGATGATGAGAGCGGTGTCCACCTTAAAGGAGTTGCCAAAGTGGCCTTCCGGTGCCAGCCAACGCCAGCAAGGAAAGCCTTCGAAAGCTTTCCCAAGAAGCCCGGAGGAGAAGTGCGCATGCGCGTGCTGAGGGGCGGGGCTGCCCCGCCTTCCCCTAGCTAGAAGTTCCTTCGAAGCCTGGCCCGGTTGCTTTGAATGGCAAAGGCGGGGAGGGCGGTGCCCTTCCGGTCGGCAAGTTCGACATCTGCTCGCTTGGCGCAGCGGTTCCTTCGTCCCAGCCCGAGCCATCTGGTCAACATTAAGGTACCTGCTCAAATCTGCATGGGTCAAACCCGTTTCTTCTGCGAAATCCCCTCCGCTTTTCCTTCCTTACTCTCACACTCACCCCTCTCCGTTATAGTGAGATTCACCCCACGCCACCCCGTTTAGCAGTTTGCGCCCATCCCTCATTCACAGGAAAAAGAACTTGGGGAAAAAATCTGGGAAAAGAGGATTGATGTGGCAGTTTGGTCTCAAGCCTATGCACATTTACAAGGAAGTAAGCCTCGATGGGACTGATTTCGAAGCAGCCATGCGTGGAGACTTGCACTGTAAAGGAGCACTAATTTAATGGGAGATTATTTCTGCCTAAACATGTCTGGGAGCCAGAGTACTGTAGTGGTTTGCTTGTTGAACTAGGGCCATTTCCACACTAGACTGTTATAGTGCTATTATTCCACTTTCAACATCCTATGGAATCCTGGGGTTTATAATTTAGGGAGGGGCCTCAAAGGTCGCCCATGGCTGAGCAGGGAGTCGAAGGAATAATAGCACTATAACAGTCTAGTGAGGAAATGGCCTAGGACTTTGGGAGACCAGGGTTTGAATCCCTGCTCAGTCATGGGCGACCTTGGGCAAGTCACTCTCTCAGCTTCAGAGGAAGGCAAAGGCAACCCACCCTCAAAAAGTCTTGCCAAGAAACCCCTGTGATTGGTTCTCCTTAGGATCGCGGTAAGTCGGAAACGACTGGAAGGAACCCAACAACTAACATAAACCTCATCCCCTGCTGGGCCATGGAAACCCCCTGGGTGACCTTGGGCAAGTCACATTCTCTCAGCCTCAGAGGGAGGCAAAGCCAAACCTTCTGAAAAAATCTTGCCAAGGAAATGTGGTGATAGGCCATCTTATTGTCGCCAAAGGTCGAAACCGATTTGAAGGCACATAACAAACATGTGTAGGATCGGGCTGTCATTCAATGAGCAGAATAAGAACAAGCCCCCCTGAAGGTTGTGGGAAGTATAGGTAAACGAGGATAGGCATGCGTTTACCAAAGGAACTCCTCTTGAAAATCAATGAGGGTTTCTTTCCGGAGGAAGCACGCATGGGATTGAGGTCATTTCCGCACTAGACTGTTACAGTGCTACCATTCCACTTTCAACATCCTATAGAATCCCGAGGTTTGCAGTTGGCCTTGGCCCCTCCCTAAACTGCAAACCCCAGGATTCCATAGGATGTTGAAAGTGGAATAGTAGCATCGTAACAGTCTGGTGCGGAAATGGCCGGAGTCTCACCCTTGGAAGAACGTCGTGCTCACCTGCCCGTCTTCACAACCTGTCATATTAATCTGTTTATCATGGAAATCAAAGCCACTGAAATTTGACGCTCGTCCTTCCGGGGTTAGACGCTTCGGATCGGTCCGTATTTTGAGTCAGCTTTCTGCCGCCTCCTGTCAGGGCTGATGTGCCAGCTGGACTCAGGAGGCGACTTCAACGCTGTCGATTCGATGCCAAGGATGCCCAAATGTCAAATCTGTTCACAGCAGGTGAATCCGGCGGTTTACAGCGAGACTTCCCAACTTCTGAAGTGAGGAAAACAGTAGGTCTAATAAACTTTCATCCCTCCCAGGGCAGCGCCAATCTTGCCAGGCGGCTTTGAGAAAAGCACAATTCGCGACGAAAGAAGGACCCACGTTGAGTCTGTGAAGAAAACAATTTCCTCGGAGTTGAGGAAACAGATTCAGGGGGGCCGTGTTGGCCATGAAACAAAATACAACAAAATCCCAAATCCACAAAATAGTGATACCTTTATTGGCCAGACCAAATACATGATGTATTTTGTGCATTTTGGTCGGCCAATAAAAGTATCGCTGTTTTGTGGATTTTGAATTTGGTCATAGTTAAGGAAAACCCACTTAGTTTACGAAAGTGAAACCTCGCTAACTTTTGAGCGTTTTCCAAGGAACCGCGGGTTTCAGCCTCTGGAAATCTGTGCCTTACTTCTAAGTAGACTTGACCAAGTGCAGTCTTGCAAACGATCCAGTGAGTCTGCAATAAGAAGGTTGCCATCCTTCGAATGCCAATTTGGGAGTAAAATACAGCAACGTCACCCCGATTTCCTTCCGACTAAACATGTTTAGAGCTTCGTTGCACAGCAGTTAACTTGTAATCCAGTACTCATTTACTCGCAAATGTAAGCCCCATTATGAAACTTACTCTTGAGCAGAACTGTATAGGGTTGCTTTTTTGAGTTTAAGGTGCCCGATGACTCCTTTCTTTATCAGGTACTCATATGTATATCTTTTCAGAGCACATTGTTGAACAAATCATGAATAGAATAATCGTCACAGCAGCGGCAAACAAATGCGAATATCTATTCTGATCCTTTTGGCCATTATAAACAAAATTCAAATATAGTGAAGGAAGCTCCCTATTAGGACTACCCTAAAAGATATCAGCTTTCTAGTTACTCAGGACTCTTTATCAAGTTAGATGATTTATTTATTTTTTTTTAAAAAAACTAACCATAAAACGGAGGAAAAAGGTACATTGTGTTCAGGGAAACGTCCTTTCTCCAATTTATTATGTATCCACTTCTTAACAACCATATTGTGGGAGAATTGTATGTAACAACCACACCCTATTATGAGTCTTGTCTGATCCCCCTAAAAAAGATCTTTGTCTTACCACCTTCATTTTAAATTCGTTTGTCTGAGATTAGATGGGGCTGCGATTCTTAATCACTTAACTGAAAGCAAATCCCATTGAAATCGTTGGGTTTGCTTCTTAGTAGACATAAATAAGTTGTGTAGGTATGCACTACTAAGACCAATAGGGTAGTTTATCTTGATTTTATAAAACTCTGACGGGATGTCGACGAATCCAGATTGATCAATAGTATAATTTTCAGAAAACTACCCCCGATAGGCTGTTGCTGGGGGCGGGGGATCTAAAGAAGCATGCGATACTTTAAAGAATAACTTAGCATAAGTTTTATTAGAGTGGTCTACAGTCCACGAAAGCTTGCGCCATAATAAATATATTAGTTTTTAAGCATAGAATCCTGTGGCATCTTAAAGAGTCATAAATTTAATATTTCTCCGTCGGCATCATCAAATGTATGAAGAGTTACCAAAATCTCCAGTGTATATACACAACAGACATAAAAGAGGGGGCTGGTGTATTGTACACAGTGAAATCAGAGGGAGAGTAAATGTGGAAAGTACTGACGGTTTCAGTTACCTTACTAATAACGAAAACGAGTAATGCCTTTTGTTGTTAACACTGCTCTTTCACAAAACTGTTGGTGCTGATAGCTCAGCGATCCTGGTAGTATGTAAAACAATTAGGACTGCAATCCTATATCCGCCTACCCAGAAGTAAGACCCCGGCCGAAATACCCTAAAGGCACTAGATCCTTTCTGATGTTGGAAGCTAAGCAGGGTCAGCCCTGCTTAGCACTTGGACAGGAGACCGCCAACGAATACCAGGTGCTCTAGGCTATATTTCAGAGGCAGCAACTGCCAAAATTACCTCTGAATATTCCTTGCCTAAGAAAACCCTATGAAATTCATGAGATCACCAAAAGTCGATAGGGCATTTGAAGATATACACACAGAGGAGTAAGTCCCACTGAGGTCCTCGGGGCTTACTTATCAGTAGATTGTATGCCAATGCAATCTAACATATTAAAATACAATTCATCTATTGATGCTCAATGAAGATGGGACATTCTTTCAAACGAAATATTCCTTGCTCATTTAAAAAAAAAATTCCAAGCGCATTCTCTTGAAAGCAAATGCTATTGCTTATAGTGAAATTTATTCCCGCATAAATGGAATAATAACTTGAGGTCAAACGCATCGCTAAGCGATCTTCCTGTTATCCCCCCGTTTTAAGCAGGCGTTTACAGAAGGAAAAAATGATTATAAACTAGATTAATGCATTAATCTACCCGTCCGAATAATTAACTGGAAACAGGGGTGTGGGAGTAGACTCTAATTAAACCGGTCGATTTTAAGCGTCTTTAAAAAACAAATATTGATTATTCCCCCTTGGATACCAACCCTTTCCGGATTCCTCTCACGTGTTTGGTCCTTCTAAAGTGGAAACAGGGTTTGCTGTTTAGGGAGCGGACTTCTTGTGCGAGTGATTTTAACCTGCTCCACCTTGAAGTGACCTGCCAAATGCACTTTCTTATTTTATAGACATCTGGGAATTCCATACATGCCTTAAACGCCAATTACACACCTTCTTCAAAGGACACGTGCTTTGATTTGCCAAGACCATTTAAGTCGACCGGAGTCTGAAAGAAAGTCCTGCAAGAGGAGAGGGAAAAGAAATTTCACGTTTTTTTTTTTTTTTTTTAAAGGAGCCTGTACAATGTTTACTGCCTGGAAAAAAAAGAGAGGGCAGTCACCTTGTTTCGAGAATGAATCAAGCCAGTTTCGGATCTAAAGACTTTTAAAATTCCCCAGGTCTACCAGACAGGTTTGTGGTCTGGCCTCAAACTTGCCCCTTGCTTCTTTCCTTGTGATATCGCTTAAATAATAGCACAAAAACCCTGGGGCCTTTTCACACTATGCAATTATAGTGCTAAGATTCCACTTTACCTGCCATGGTTCTTCCTAAGGAATTTAGGGAGAGTGATTTAGAAGTCTCAGGTGGAGAGTTCTAGTGCCTCACCAAACTACAAATCCCAGAATATTCCATGGAATGCAGGTATGATAGCTGACATGCAATCATAGCACCATAATTACAAAGGGTGAAGAGGCACTGCTGGAGTATACATACAATTGATATGTACGCCTGCCCAGTCCTGTGCACACTTAAGTGCCCTAACCATAATAGGACTTACTTCCCGGAAGTGGATTACACAGGCCTACGCTTTCTTTCACCCTTTCATCAGAGGTAAGAGAGAGAGAGGCCACTTAACCTGTGGAAAGGTAAGAACTAATTGTAAAAGAAATGATGAGAGCAACGAAATAAAGTGCACACAAATGCCAAAAGTTGGCCACAACCCAAATAAAACATAACATGAAAGGCAAAGGATCACATCTTACATGCACAAAGATACACCCCATAGGCATCTCCAATCTGTGAGAGCTTTCTAGATTTTCTCCCATAATCCACAACATACTGTAAAGGTACTTGTGCTGCCCGATTATGTTAGTTTGGTACCGCCTTAACTGCCATGGCTCCCTCCTAAGGAATAGCCGGATCTGTAGTTTGAAGTACTTAGAATTCTCAGCTAAAACGGTCTAGAGCTGAGCTGCTCCATCTTTCTCCAAACTGGCCTGGGTTCTGGGAGCTCCAAAGTCCAAAACGCATGAGGACCAGAGTTTGATATCAACTGCTCCAGGGCAGTTCTTAGTACTTCGCTAATTTGCAGATCCACTACTGGACAGGACTGGGTTGCGACAGTTAAAGAGAAATCAGACTGATATAACGGTGTAGCATGGGTCGGTCAGCCGGCCCACGAAAACCAAATACAGTCATCCCTCCACATTTGCTAGGGTTAGGGGCACAGGACCCCCTTGAATGTGAAAAAACCATGAATAACTCTAGGTCCCCTCAAACCATATTTAACACACAAAAAAGTATGATCACCATATTCAACCCATAGCTGATTCCTTTGAGGCATCAGGGTTCCTTCAGGGGGCAGAAGTGGGTGGCTGGTGGGCTTACTGCCACCTCCACTGCTGCCCCCCACCATTTTTAAGAGGGACTTACAAGCCTATTAACAGTTTCTCAGTCTCAGGAGGTTTCCAGTTCCTATTAAAAATGGCACAGGGAGGCAGTAGAGGTGACAGCAAATAATCCGTGAATAATCAAATCAGCAAAAGTGAAACCCGCAAAGGTGCTTGGGAGGTTTTCAGCTGCAGGCACCCACTTCCAGGCAAGTAAGCCTTGGGAAGTGGGAGCCAGAGTTCAGGGATATGGCAGCACCTGCTTTGCCTCTAGATTCCATAGCTTACAGAAGGTCAGAGTTCAGTCGGAGGCATCTCAGGTAACAGGGAAAGGGGGGGGCATCGGATGCTTCCAATTGGGCCGTCTCATGGCTGATGTTGGTCCCCATTCCAGACACAGCCCTCCAAGCAGCATGAATAAAGATCTGGGGTCTACATGCGGGGACAGGGGTTACCAAAACACGATTTGGGCTACCCGAAATCATACACGGCCATCTCTGAGTAGAAAAAGGTTTCACATATGGTTCATTCTTCCCCTTTTGCTACACACTCTCGCTTTGTGTTCAATTTACAACCCCGAAGTTAAACTTCAAAGACAAATTCTGATTATCTTGACTTGGGAAGCTTAGTTCTCTAGAGTATAGTGGAACTTCTAAGGAAATCGTCCTCTTAACAAAAGGAGACTGCCTCGAAGTAAATTTCTCTGTCTGGGGAACTATCTGGGGATTTTCCAACCAGCCTCCTCGGAAGAAACTCCTGTGAGCCTATTCCAAGGGTAAAATTCTCGCAAAGGAACTAACAGCAAGTCTAGCGCAATCCTAACCACAAAGGGATCTTGAGACTAGCGGAGAGAAAGGAGTTTGATTTCTGCAATCCTAACCGCGTTCGTGGAAAAGTTCCCTTTCAGGACTACAAGTCCCAGAATCCACAATCATTGGCCATACTGGCTGGGGATTTCGGGAGCTGCAGGCCATAAAATACCTTTTCCATACTCTGCTCATGTCTACTCAAAAGTAAACCCCATTGATAAGTCTTAGGGTAAGTGTGTGATTGATTACTGTATATTTAGTCAGAAGCCCCAAACATTCAAGGGGATTTACCTTCCAACATACACAGGTCGCTATTGTAACCCAAGGTTACAATTCTATGCTTATTTTCCAGGAAGTAATCCTAATGAAGACAGTGGGACTTCTTAATAAACATATAGAGGACAGCAGTATGAATTAGATGTGCAGTTTTGGAAATTTCCGCACATCAGCAGGCTTATAACGTGTTTGCTTCAGCTTGAATCGTTCACCGATGGTGTTTTATGCATGCTACCTGCCTCTCAGTTCAAACATATTTTTTTTTTCTGAATATGAACGCACTTTTCATGGTCGTTGTTGTGTGTCTTCAAATCGTTTCCTACCTACAGAGATACTAAGACGAAACTATCATGGAGGTTTTCTTGGCAGGATTTGCTCAAGGGGGGCGGGTTACCTTTGATTTCCTCTCAGGCTGAGAGAGTGTGACTTGACCAAGGTCACCCTGTGCGTTTCCATGGCTGAGCAAGGATTCCAACCCTCCTCTCCTGGAATCCTAGGCCTTAAACCATTATACCACACAGCTTCTCCTTAATAATTCAAAATAACAACTACCTATTTGAAAAAGTACATCCTATACATGTCTATTGAGAAGGAAAGCCCTTGACTTCACCAGACTAGGTCTCAGGTAAGCATATTTAAGGGCCACAGTCTTACTTAAAAGTATATTCAAGGAGGGCTGAGATCCAGCGCAAGTTCTTCTTCAGTGCAAGTTCTAGTAAATGAATTGAACCTTCCAGTTTGGGATTTGGACGCCAGCCATGCGTGAGATTGCGGACCCCTGAGCCCTTACTTAGAAAGATATTCCACTGATGTCAGCAGAACCCACTTCCGTGTAAATATGTATAGGATTGCGGGGCAAAACATCTTCTCTGACCAAACGCCTGGCTTGTCCGAGGCCACTCCCCACCCGCTTCCATGGCCACTTCCGCACTAGACTGTTATGGTGCTATCATTCCACTTTCAACATTCTATGGAATCCTGGGCTTTGCAGTACAGAGCGGAGCATTTAGAATTCTCACTCAAAGAGCTTTTTGGCCTCCCTAAACTGCAAACCCCAGGATTCCACAGGATATTGAAAGTGGAATAATAGCACTATAACAGTCTAGTGCGGAAATGACCTTCAGTCTTCAACGAATCCTGGTGCGATTTCCCGTAATCTTTGTTGGCTCCTGCCCGTTTCGAGTTTGCTTTCACCTTTTTAATATATATATATATATATATATAAATAAATATAAAAATAAAATAAAATAAAATAAAATAAAAAATTACAGAGGCCGGGAAAACCGCCTGACATCATGAACGCGAGGGACAAACGTTCCACTTTGAAGGATTCCTGGGCAGGACTTCAAGTGAAATCGTACGCCTGAGAAGAATTTGATACCGGACTAGAGAAAATAACTAGGTCGGCGCTTGCCAAACCGTGGAATGTGCAAGAAAGCTCCGCGGGCTCGCAGGAGGGCCCGCTTCCAGCCAGCGTTGCTGCTCCGGCGGCGGTGGCGGCAACAACAACAACAACAACACACACACACACACACACTCCATCTCTGAGTCCGGAGAAGAGGAGGAGCCCGGAGACACCCTGGAAGGAAGGCAGGCAGGCCTGGCACGGTCCTTCTCCTTCTCTCTTTTGAAGCCTATTGGCAATATCAGCGTCCCAGGGGACTTTGCAAACACAACGAGAACAACAACGTCCCACAGTGCATTGTTTCCCTCACTCCAGGTTGCTTGCTTGCTTGCTCCTCCTCTCAAGCTAGGCCATCTCCGCACTAGACTGTTATAGTGCTGTCATTCCACTTTCAACATCCTACGGAATCCTGGGGTTTGCAGTTTGAGAGGGACCTCAAAGTCCATTGAGGCCCCTCCCTAAACTGCAAACCCCAGGATTCCATAGGATGTTGAAAGCGGAATAGAGCACTCTAACAGCCTAGTGCAGAAAAGCCTTAGTTCACTTGCCTATCAACCGGACCTCTATAGCAGGAGCATCACTATGGCAACCAAACATGCCTATGGAGAACCCAATTCAGGGCACCAGAGTCAGGAGCAGCTGAGAGAAAAGCACCTTATCAGTGCCTGTGGAAAACCAGAAGGGGATCCTGGTTTTTCCAAAGGCAAAGTAGCGACACTCCCCTCTACTCTCCCCACTCCATCTACCCTCCCAACGGCTCACCTCGTAGTTCTTTGATCTACATCAGGAGTAGCGGTGATCCCACCCCAAGTCCCCAAAGTGTCACCTGGATTTCTGAACCAGCTCTCCCCCAGTCTTAAGGACAAAGACACCTTCCCCATAGGAACAGCTAGTAAAAAATACGTTCCTTCTGATCTCTAGCAATTGGGTCTTTCTTTAAAAACAAGCATGCCACCACCTACTAATTATGGTTTCCACCACCGCTTAAAGGTGGAGACTGAACAGAAGGAGAAAAAAGTGTCCAAGCTCGCGCCTCCCAGTGCCAATCTGTGCAGGTTTACTCGGAAGTAAGTCCCAACTGCCGTCAATGAGGCCCAAGCAAATAACTATAGATTCACAAACCTTAATTTCAACTTTCCAAATGAGATTTGCGTCTTTCTCCCTCATGAATAATACCTGAGGGATTATTTGTATCTAATAGAGTGGTTTATATTCTCAGCCCACCCAAGGAAATCGAAAGACTTGGATTGCGGCTGAGTTAGTCCCATTCATGAATTCCCAGAAGCATTTAACCCAGGCGCAAATCCCACTCGTGGTCACATTCATTTCCTACATAAGGATGTGCAGAAGTAGTACTGCAGATCTAGCTTGTTTTCAGCAAGTCTGCATTTCTTAGACGAAGCTTACCTGGAAACAAGGCCATTGCCACACTACCCTGTTATAGCGCTATTATTCCACTTTCAACATCCTGTGGAATTCTGGGGTTTGTAGTTTACTGAGGCCAAAGAGCTCTCTGGCTGAGAATTCTAAAGGCCCCTCCCTAAACTGCAAACCCCAGGATTCCATAGGATGTTGAAAGTGGAATAATAGCACTATAACAATGTAGTGCGGAAAAGGTGGAGATTTCCAGCTCGGTTAGTATATAGCAGCAGAAGAGTGAAAAAGACTCTAACGTTGAAGTCGAAGAAATGTGTTGTGGCATGAACATCTCTAGACTTCAACCCTTTCGGATCAAATGCATAAATATTAACCAGAATTTCAAGTGTATTCACACATACACATACAAAATACATACGGTTGGGAGCTGGAGGCTGTGGGCTGTTTACAACCGCACACTCAGCCCTGTATACTGTATACGGAAATTCTCGATAATACTCCATGGATCCCATCCAGTGGGTTACAAAAACTCATTCTGTAATAATTTGTCAGTCTTTAGATTGCCACAGGACTCATTGTGGTTACAGAAATCAGTACACTTTGCTTCCGCTAAACATATCTAAGCTTGGACTTCAGGGCTGAATTCTGTGCAAATTACTTGTCATCTGCACTGAAACCAGTGGGGCTTTCTTGGTTGGATTAGCACGGGGAACATACACATACGCTCACATCCCCACTCACCTGGAAGAAAGACCTAATACAACGGAATTTACTTCTGAGTAGGCAAGTCTCGCATTGCCCTGTTACAATGCACTCCTAGGCATGTTTAATCAAAAGTCCCACTGTGATTCCATACAACTTGCACCCTAATAAAGGTTTTATATAAGATTAAAAATAGCAATCCTACCCTTGTTTACTTGGAAAGAAGTTCTGCGGCAAATCAATAAGACACGCAAACTTCAATGCAAGCTTGTTTTTGTTGTAAAAGAAAGAATAAGGTCTCATCGGAGAGCTTGATCCAAAGGAAACTGTGCCTGGGGCTGCAGCAATACAGCCTCATTCTAGGCATGTTTACGCAGAAGTAAATCGTACTGGCATGGAGGAGACTGACTCCTCGCAGATCCTGGAGACGTGAAACATTTCCTTTGTTTTCAATCAATTCGAATTAAAAAAAAAAGTGGGAGGTTCGGGGCAGAGAGAGTTATTTCAAAGCTATGATCCAGAGAAACCTGGAAACCAACCTGTTGAAAACCACGCGACCCTCTCTATTCATGTATGGATCAATATTGCGTCCCCCCCTCAGAAACAGAGAAAGGCGGATTGTGGATCCTACCTGTCTCAGCTGTATAGCACAGGGTCTTGTTTTCCGGGGTTCTGGGTTCCAGTTCATCCCGGAGAAAAAGCTTTTCTCAACTCTGCAGGTCACCTCACGCCCTAGGATCCCCGGGGAAGCCGTGGGTTCAAAAGCAGCGCCTCTCTTTTTCCGTTTCCCTCGGCGACACCACCTGCAGCGCCACCTTCTTTCCTGAAGACGGGACCGCCGCAAGTTCTGAATCCATTTGGCGAAGTTGGGGCTAATCCCTTTTAATACAAACAAATTCTGCCGGTCTTTTTTTAAAAAAAATATTGCCAACATAGAGCCGGTGTTGGGGAAGGGAAGAACCGTAGAAGACGCTTAGGTCAGCAAGAATACGGAAGGACAAACAAGGCCGGCAGGAAAGTTAAGGCAACCTGGGCTAAATCAACAGGGTCTGTTGGGAAGAAACACATCGTCTTATTTATCCTAGACAACGTCGCCAGCAGGGAGGGCGAAGGGAGGAGGGGAGGAAGGCAGCTGTGCTTTTCACATTCTTGGGGGCGATTTGAAAGTGGAACCGAATTGAGAAATCGGTGGATCGAGACCTGTACTTTGTCCGGCCGCGGAGAAGAGGAGGGAGGGAGGGAGGTGGCTGAAATATAAATATATATCCCACGGTTCTGAATCAGAGACAAAAGAGCCGGTTTTGCAGTAGGTTTCTAAGGCCACCTGAGCCGAACCGGCAGCAACCTGGCTGCACGTGTGCACCATTTACTCGAAAGTAAGCCCGGTGGATTTTAAGGAAATTTACACAGGATTGCAGCCTTTGGCTTGCACTACCTGTGTATTTCAGTGTGTGTAGACACACGGGCGCACACACGTCTGTACACATCCTTGCCCACTGCTCTGCTAGATATTTAGCTTCCCCGTCGTGCGAGCATTTCTGCTCCACTACTAAGAGGGGGGAATTTCACGTTTAGACTTCCACCACGGGAGGAGGATTGGTCCAAAAGTCTTTATGGCGAAAAGGACCGAAGCCTCTGAACCCCGCGAATATAAAACTATGGCTGGCGTGTAACTCAGTGATTTGCCAAAAGGCAGAAGGAACGCCCGTCCTGGAGTTCCCCGTCTCACGTGAAACGAGGAACAGAAAAACCGATTCTTTCCAGCCCTGAAATATGAAACTTTGGTCTTTCTTACTCAGGAAGGACATTTTTGATCCAGCAAAATATCCGGGTTAGTTTCGCTGCAATACGTTCGATCAAACCTGACTGCTTCGAGCGAATCTTTACCTCCACTGCGTGGAAGTAAATTCCGGAGCAGACTTGTTTTGGGGATCATCCGAGGTCCCATGGGAGGCTGCGCTTCTGTCCTTTCCTACTGAGTATCGAGTCCCGTTGAATGCAATGGGACGTGTTTCAGAGTAGACATGAGTAGAATAGTGGATACAGGGTTTTTGGTTATGGAGGAGCAACCAAAAACATACTTAAGCTGCAAAACTGGCTTCAATCTATCTTTGAGCTAAATACGGTTTAGTCCTTTAGACCCTTTCAGGAATGGGACTTGTAGTGCTTGCTTCGGTAGCATATATACTAAAATTGGAAGGATACAGAGAAGATTAGGATGGCCCCTGCACAAGCAGGAATGGGACTTGTAGAGGAACTTTAATGAAAACCTATTGAGTTCGATGGGTTTGCTCAAATTCGGTCTCAAAGAGGATCTAGGCCTCTCACTTTGAAAGCCAGCGTGCCTATGCTGGCAAGTAAATTCCGATGAAATCAACGCCTCTCTTCATAAATCTGCTTGGAAGACAGGCGTGGGGAAACCTTCGTTCCTCATATTAAGGGAGAAATGGCTCGGGTGGAGGGGGAGGAGAGTCTTGTGGGACCTTTAAGACAAACAGATTTATTTTAGCAGGAGCTTTTGTCGATCCACTTCCTCCAAAACTCAAGACGCCTTTCTTTTTTCCAACATGCTAAACCAGAGCCTTAAGACCAGCCAAGCTTCATTCCCCTCTCTAACTCTTTACAGAAACAAAACTTGGTTTACAGTTTGGCCTCAGCCATCAGGAGCGCGCTTTAAAGGACCTTCTCTGCTCGGAGTTACCACAGTGGGGCAAGACGTTAAATACACACACTGCACAGGGTCTATCCATATTTAGCTTGGCAGATGTTTTTCAAGCCTGTTTCACTACACTTTAGCTTGAATAATACTGCATGTTTAGCCATTTTGATTGAAAGACGAAAAGAATCAGAAGTTCACCAAAGCCCAAACAGAATCATAAAGCTGTCTCGATAATTAACACTCCCGTGTCTGTCAGTAGCTAGTTTATTTGCGTTTTTCTCTCGTTTGTTTATATTCCAACCCCCCTTCGACCCTCGCCCTCTACTCTCCTGGGTAACTTCAGATCTCCCCTATGGAGGATTATTTACCTTGAGTTTCAAGCCTACCTCCCTCCGTACAGATCAAGCTTTAAAAATTCTTTAACATTTCCATTTATTTATTGCAGAAAAAAATATACAATGATATTTACAAAAACAATCATAAAAATAGGAATGCATTTAGACACCGGATCTATTTGCATTTTAACATGGGTCATCAATAAATAAATAAAATGTTTCTTTTTTTTTTTGCCCTCCCTCCTTTCTATATTTTTTTTGTCCAGGGAGGATTTAAAAAAAAACAAACAAACATGAAAGAGGAACGGGATAGGTTTCCGTAAAAAAGCTGGAGTCGATAATGTTTTACTACCCTACACAATTTTTTAAAAATAGATTTTTCCTCCCCCTCCCTTTCTCGCTCGTTCTAAACTGTGTATTTCGGATTTCGTGGTCCTTAGATCTGATTTTATATATATATATATATTTATATATATAAAAGGAAGAAGGGGGAAGTCCACAGTAACGTATTTCCTTTCACTAGTGGCTCATAAGGTCTCTTGGGAATGTATGCATGCAAGAAAAAAAAATTAAGGAAGTAAGGGGGGAGGGGAGAAGTTAAATTCCAACATTCTTCGTCAAAATAGGGGGAAAAATTAGAAATAAACCGGTTCAGATTTCTATCAGAATGCAGAGATGTCTGGTAAGGCTAACCCAGCCTTCTCTGTCTCTCATTTTTTCTGGATCAGCCACCTCACCGTCCAAGGGGACCCTCGATTTCTCTTCTCAAAGGCTCTCCCCACGCTCTGTTCTTGGCCAAGATCAGCTCCGAAATTTCCAAGAAAATCGTTGGCTTTCGATCGCCTTGGGGGGCGGGGAGGAAGAGCGGGAGGGGACCAGAATCCAAGTGCAGAGTCTCTAGATTGTCCATCTTCTCTCTCTCTCTTTCCTTCTTTGGGAACAAGGTCATCTGCAACAAAAACCAGAAAGGGAGAAGGCAAGGGTTACTACTGGAGAGAGAAAACGCAAGAGATCCTGAGAATAAAAGACTAAGAAAAAGAGAAACTTCTCCCGCCCCCCCAACCCGGCAATAGGCCCAAACTTTACAAAGCGGTTTTAAACAATGTACCAGTGTTTGCTGTGTATTTTGGGGGGGGGGCACAAAGGAAGAAGGAGGAGAGCGAGCTGAGCAAGGCATGAAATTAGGAAACGCGCAGAGGGAAGTGTCACGCATATCTAGGCGACTGGAGAACATGGGGTGGCGCAGTGGGGGGACACCTGATCCCCCCTCAGAGCTCAAAACAGAGCTACTAGGAAGCACGGTGCGTTGGACTTAGAAAAGCTGAGGAGCAGCCCTACAGCCTGAGCACGTTGGGATCCAGTGACACGTGCATCGGGTCCCAGCCCCATCAAGGCTGAAATACTGTGGGTCGAAGGACAAGACTGTAGCCCTGATTGTTCCGGACTGTGGGCGCTCCACTCGAAACGCGGGAAACAGAAGGCGCAACGCCAAGGCTGGTGTTACCGAGGATTGGGTGCGCCTAACCGTCGCCACCATGGAAACGGTGGACAAAGTCTTGGCGCATCCCCAGAGGCCAGTCCTCCAGAAGACCGTAAGGCGACCGCATTAAGCTACTGAGGTCTGACAAGGAATGGACGTTTTGCTGAGCTGCGTCCCGCGACAGTTAAGCCTCTAACCTCCTACACGGTCTCGGTTTTTGACCTGAATCCTATTGCTTAGACCCAAACAAAGCAGGCCAGCGGAATCAGTGGTGCAATGGCGAGTCAACACTTAGGTAAACGCTACTGATTCAACCACTCTCTGGCTGGGACTCCTAAACAGGTTCAGACTTTCTCGCGTCTTTTGCTCTTCACAAGGAGCGAGTCTGGGGTGTGACCGCGATCCACTCAGCACCTCCGGATCAGCAGTGCCTCTTCCCCCACCTCCGTGCAATCCAAGGCGACTCAAAATTCCATAGGATGTTGAAAGTGGAATAATAGCACTATAACAGTCTAGTGCGGAAATGGCCTCCTCCCAGGGGTTAAGGTTTTTTTGGAAGGAAGGCCTAGAGGGCTTCCAAGTAATGCCGATGCCGCCAGGCTCTCAGGCTCCCGTCTCTCCCTGCCTCCAGCGATCCCTTTGCTTAATATTGCCCTCGGAATCGATGGGGCTTTTGCTCCAGAGTAAGTGTGCCGACGAGAGCCACAATACACAACCCGACACCTCCCATGTTTTCACTTAGAACTGTCGCGCTGTATTCGCAGGTGCTGTGTGTGAGAGTGCAGCCCCAGAAACTGTAAATACCGCGCTGGTAACTTCCAGCTCTCCAGGACTTACTTCCGAGCAAGCAAGTAAACGAACCTTTCTGCCTTGTCTCTCTAAAGCCGGCTTTCCATCCGGTCTTCAAATCCCTGTCCCAGGGACTGTTCATCCACGTGATCACTCAGGGACCAACAAACTGAAGTTAGGTCTCAAGGGATGGCAGTTCAATCCCGCACACATTTACTCGGAAGTAAGTTACAAAGTTAGTACATGTGGACTGAAGCTTGAGTCGCGAAGCTGTGGTGGTTTTCAAGCAAACCCCCCTCCCCACTGCTTGAGCAATCCATATTCCATTTAAGAATCACAGTCTATTTCTGGAGCCTTACTCAGGTGAGTAAGCCTAAGTAAGCCGGGTTCTACTTGCAAGGCTGCAACCGTCAAAAGACACGCACAATTAGTCCCAAAGAGACTAAATCCATTTTAACAAATTGGACATACATAAGGACTGGTTTACCAATTCCTATAGATACAATGGGCTTACTCTAGTCAGAACAAATACATTCACCTCCAGATATTTCCAAAGTTTTAACCTCTTTCCATGGATGCTTTAACAGGAGAATATTTCTACTTCTTATCAGGCAAGGATGCAAAAGCTTGTAGCATTAATACTGAAGCGGAGATGTGTAAGAATCCCAGCACAGGAGTTTAGCCTGGAATGCGATGGAACTCCTTGAGAGTAGGCGCCATTGAAAACAATTGGACTTATTACATTATGAGCCAGCGTGGTGTGGTGGTTTGAGCTTTGGGCTACGATGAGGGAGACCAGGCTTGGTTCCCCGCTCCGCCATGGAAACCCATTGGGTGAGCCTGGGCGCGTCACACCCTCTCATCCCCCCCAAAAGCCTGTGATAGGTGCCCCTTAAGGTCGCCATACGTCGGAAACGAACAACAATCCTACGTTAAAATCAGCCTGCTTACTTAAGTGTTAGACTTGTGGTTAGTCACTCCTAACCTGGCTTCACCGAAATCAGCTGGCTCTGGCTAACAAATTCCATTTTTTTCCAGTGGCTCTATTCTAAATAGGCCTAATGTAGGATTAATTTTAGCCCATCGCAGATTTCCTTGGTAGCAACAACACCCCACTGAAACCAGGGGGGTTAATTTATGAAAATGCATACAGTTGCAAGTCAGTACTAAAACACATCACTCGATGCAGAGATACTGGACTACGAGGTTGTTTTCTTTGGAAGTCTTCGGGGCGGGAGGCAGGCGAGCTGTGACTCTCTTAAACAAACATCCCGGTCCACTTCAATGGCCTGATCTGGCGATCCTAAATATAACGTACCAGCAGACCAACAAGAGTTTCATTGCTTCATTTCGAAAACTCATGCTAAGGATGACTTAGCTTGGAAATCCTAATAAATAAATCATTCCGCCTGGTGTCGCAAACTTCCCCAAATGTTTGGTAAGTTTGTCCCATGGGAGCTTCTGCGATTTTTTTTCTCGCGAGAGGAAAAGAAAGTGGGGAAGGAAAGAAAAGAAATGGGCAGGGAGGCGCGCAGCCTGTGGCCACCGTTTCTCTCTGTTGCCTTGGAGTCCTTTAGAATCAAGGGGAACTTCCGAGCGGATGAATTTGAAAAGTCCACAAGATTTGGGTGGGACTTATTAAAGAGAAAACTTCCTCAATAACGCAGTCAGAGGGCAAGCTAGGGGCACAGAAATGCTTTAGAGTGGCTAACTTTCAGGGTGGTGTATTATTTGGGGTCCTCTTTCCCCTGATTAGCGATCGTGAACTCCAAGAGGGCTGGAGAAAATGGATTTAGCATCTGTGCGGGCTCGTGGGTGTATATATCTCTATATAGTGTGCTCATTTAAGTATAGTTACTGTTGTTATCATGTGCCTTCAGAGTCGACCCCGACTTCTGACGACCCTCTTACAGAAAACCTAGGATTTTCTTGGCAAGATTTTTTAAGAGGAGGATTGGCATTGCCCTTCTCTGGCCATTTCCTCACTAGACTGTTATAGCGCTATTATTCCACTTGCAACATCCTACAGAATCCTGGGGTTTGCAGTTTCGGGAGGGGCCCGTAGGATGTTGCAATAATAGCGCTACAACAGTCTAGTGAGGAAATGGCCTCTGAGGCTGTGAGATTGCGCTTGGCTCAAGGTAACCCAGTGGGGATTCGAACCGTGGTCTCCTTGGGTCTTAGTTCAATAGTTAAACACCTTCACCAGGCTGGCTCTCTCTAATATCTGTATATTAGTCCACATTTATTTATTTATTATTTAAATGTATTCCACATTTATGTGTGAGATTCTGTTGGTAAGAAAGGGCACGATTTAAAGACGAAGTTGCCTCTAGTTCTAGGCATCGTAGACTCTTTGAGGTGGTAGACCCGATCCCCCGAAAATGAGATGCGAGGTCTTCTTTCCAAACATATGTGGATGAAACTTTGGATGGCAAATCTATTAAAGCTGCCTTCCAAGATTTGTTGGGCTTAGGAGAGGATGAAGGTCCGAACAGCTGGATTTCAAAGAAAGCGTCCCACCCTGTCCCATGTTTTCAAGAAACTCTTCTTCTTTTAAGCCTTGTTGGGGGCGCACGTACCCCTGGATTTCATTTTGTCCACCCCTGTAATCCCGTAAAGTAAATTAAAGAGGGAAAGCACTTGGGGTGTTTTTAATCCAGATCTCAGACGGAGTTCAGAAGGCAAAATGGGAACTAGGGGTAACACTGAAATTATCTAGGTACACATTTCTGGAAGGCAGGAGAGCTTAGCCAGCTTCTCCTGTAGGCCTGCTCTGACTGCCTTCTTCTGGTCTTCCACAGGAAACTCCAGGTATTGATTCCTCGGAAGTAAGCCTTCCATCTTGTGCAGACAAGGAAGAGGAGGGTCTGCAACTCATTCCTTGACCTGCTTTTCATCCCACCCACCCCCTCCCATGCCAGTCCTCCAGGAGTAGCTGGATTGCTTTGGACTTTCTCAGGAGGACGGGAGAGGTAAGAGAGGCGTCAGAGCGGCTGGTGCGGCCCTCCACCCCTCAGAAGTCCGGAGGACCTCCTGAAAGGCTTCCGGAAGGCCTCTCCGCCAAAGAGGACCCCATGAAACCGGAGGGCTGTGCAGTTCCTTAACTATTTCCCTGCTTCCACCAGGGAAACATTTGGTCTTCAAATGCTTCCTCTCGTGGATAGGTCCTTCCGAAGGCTCGGTCTCTGGCCTCTAGGATTTTATGGCTTTTTCATAGGAAACGGGGATTCCCAAACTAAGATCCCAGTTGACTTCTCAATGCGTGGGAAACTCCTCTTTGTGGACCGCAATTCCTAGGATCCTCTAGTCAGTGGCTATGCTGGTTGGGGCATTCTGTTTGCTGTTGTGGTGTGCGCACTCAACTCGTTCTCTGGCGCCCCTAAGGCGAACCTATCACAGTGTTTTCTTCGCAGAATTTGTTCAGAGGGGGTTTGTCCTTCCCTTCCTCTGAGGAGGCGAGAGTGTGATTTGCTTAAGATCACCCCCAGTAGATTTTCATGACCGAGCGGGGATTCGAACTCCGGTCTCCAGAGTCATTGTCCAGCATTCAACCTCTGCACCAGGCTGGCTCTCTTGTGAGACTTGCAGTCCTACCGCACAACTGAGCCAGGTTCTCTGACCTTCGTAGGGATGAGGGGAGCAGACAGAGGAAAGGGGAAAAACCAACCAGCCGGCCAGCCTGGAACTTCAAGGCGGCTTCCCCGCGAGTCAGCAGCCTCCTGCGGGCCCGCGAGGAGCCTCCGGCCTCTTTCCTTCTTCCCCTCCCTCCCTCCCTCCCTCCCTCCCGGCGGCGGGCCCCGTGCCTTCCTCTCCCGTTCTCTCCCTCTCCCCCCGTCCCGCCCTTACCTAGGTCTCCGGCCGGGCCTGGCGACGGCGCGGGCCGCTAGTGGGAGGCGGACATGGACCAGGCGCCCTCCATGCGCCAGACGGAGAAGGCGTAGCTGAGGCGCTCGTGGGCCACATAGCTGCAGCTGGCCATCTTGGAGTCCAGCTCGTCGCTCTGCAGGACCTGGTAGAGGAAGTCGATGTAGCGGGCGGCCAGCTTGAGCGTCTGGATCTTGCTCAGCTTGTCCGACGGCAGCGTCGGGATGATCTTGCGCAGCGCCGCGAAGGCTTCGTTCAGCGACTGCGTGCGCTGCCGCTCGCGGACGTTGGCCATCACCCGCTGCGTCTGGAGCTCCTCGTACGACTGCGGGCTGCCGCCCCCGCTGCTGCTCCCGCCCCCGCCGCCGCCGCCGCCGCCGCCGCCGCCGCCCCCGGCGCCGCACTTCTTGCCGCGTTTGCCCTGCGCCGGGCTGCACGGCTCCTCCGCCGAGCCCAGCCCCGGGCCGGCCGCAGCAGCTCCTCCAACGCCGCCGCCGCCGCCGCCGCCGCCACCTCCTGCGGCCCCGGCGACGCTCCTCCGGCTCGACCGCCTCTTGCGCGCCCCTCTCTTGCCCTGGAGCTGCTGCAGCTGCTGCCGGTCGGGCTCCTCCTCGCTGTTGCTCAGGCTGTCGTCGGCGGGCGAGACGGGGGAATTGGACTCGTCCTGGGCTGATGGAGGCGGCGGCGGCTGCTGCATCATCTCGGGGGCCAACCCGCGGCGCACCGAGCGGCCCTTTTTGGAGGGCGAGGGAGGGGGGCGAGGGAAGGAGGGAGGGGGATCTGCCTAGCCAGCCAGCTCCCCCTGGCCGGATCCTCGGCTCGCCCAAGAGGAGAAGGAAGGCGAGGACGAAGGCGACGGAGGTCGGGGGGCGGGTGGGAGGGGGGTGGGGGAAGAGGCGGCGGCGGCGCAGGAGGCGGCACTCAGGAGGATGGGGGAGTGGAGGCCATCGGGAGCGCCCTCCCCGGGCAGGAAAAAAAAACCGGGAGAGGGAGAGGGAGACGAGAGCCGCGGAGGAGGCGGAGGGACCCTCTCTCTGGCGCCGGCCGCTTCCCTCCCGATGGCTCCTTAGAGCTGGCTGGGAGTTGGGCGAAAGTTGGAGCCCGGGACGCTCTTATAGCTCCTGCGGGCGGAAAGGTTGGGGGCCGCGGTGTCATTGGCTTGACGCGGAGAGGAGGGACTTTCGCCGCGGCCGAGAAGCAAGTTTCCGCTTCCCCCTCCCCTCCCTCCCTCCCTCCCTCCCTCCCCCCTCCCCGGCGCTTCCCAGACCGTTAGCCAGGCGGCCCGAGGAGAGGCTCCCGCCCCCCGCCGCCCCCAAAAGTCTCCAGTTCCTCCTATCTCATGCAGCTGGGGAAAAAAAAAACAACTAAGAGCAAAACCCTGTAGCCGCCTCTTTATTGAGCTCTGGGGATTGGTGGCCCAGGGTTCCTAGACAGCCCCGACCGGGCTGGTCATCTCTGCAGAGCAACCAGCCTTCCTCCTCCTCCTCCTCCTCGTCTTCTTCTTCTTCTTTTTGAAGAGGAAGTTTTCTCACGGAAGGCAGCCTTTTTCGCTCAGATCAATGGAAAAGGACTTCCCGCCCCGCCCCGCCCCATCCTAAATGGAAGCCCGTTCCTTTCCATAGGATTTACTTCCGATCCACACACGCGCGCGCACACACATAGGAAGGCACGCGCGACGGGTGCCCGTGCGCTTGTGAAACCGATCCCTGAAGTTATGTGCTGGCCCTACCAAGCGAGTCCCCTCCGAGACGCTGCCAAGCCTATGGGTTTGGGATCCGGGGGTGACAAAGGGCAGGGACTTTCTCACCCCCGAAGAAGACAAAGCCCCCTCTTCTTCCCCCAATCCGATCCTCTTCCAACCTTCTAATCCTAAAGAAGCTTCCGGAAGTGACACGAAGTGACATCAAGGAGACTTTACTTCAGAATAAAGTTACTCAAAAAACGTGTGGGGGGGGAGTGAGTTGTGCTGCAGACGTCTCGGATGAGAATGGGAACTGAGTCCCCCCAATGACTGTTTAGGTATAAACTCAGTCTGGTTTAAGCTTCTCAGCGAGAAGGGCTCAGGTGACATCTCAAACCTCTTAGGCTGGAAGTCAATGCCCCTGGGAGAGACGCGAGTTGGCATTTCCATGGCCCGGGCCATTTCCGCACTAGCCTGTTATAGTGCTATTACTCCACTTTCAACATCCTATGGAATCCTGGGGTTTGCAGTTTAGGGAGGGGCCTCAAAGGCCCCTCCCTAAACTGCAAACCCCAGGATTCCATAGGATGTTGAAAGCGGAATAATAGCGCTGTAACAGGCTAGTGCAGAAATGGCCGCAGACGTGTGCTCACGGGAGGATTTGGAGGGATCGAGGACTCGACAACTTTGTCCCGTCCCAGACTACCGGACAGGCTGGCTGGCCGTCCCCCACTGCGGCTGCAGGAGATCCGGGACCACGGTCCCTCTTTTGCTGTCGTCTCCCGCTGGCCAACTTCCTTGCTTCCAGCCTGCAGGCGAAAGCCGCCACTTAGCCAAAGGGTTGGCCTCTGGCTCAGCCTTGTCCAACGGCCGCGCTGGATAGTCAGTGGTCCACACATTTCTTGGCCAGGGTGATGTCATCGGCGTGGAGGGGGGAGAGAGGTGTCGTCATCGGTTGGGTCCATCCTATCGGTCAGATCTGAAACCTGGCTGCTTCTCTGCTTCTGAAGTTTGCAGAGTGGTGAGGAAGCTGCTTGTGGACTGGCCTCGGGGGGAAGGGGAGGGCAGGGACTTTATCTCAGCAGATATTCTAGAGAGACGTTCAAACTCCCCCACATATCTGAAACTCTCGAAGAGAGCGTAGGACGCAGTTTCTGTTTGACTGGAGAATAAATCGAAAAATGAATTGAGTATCCCATGAGTTGGCGGGGGAGACGGGAGACACACAGCCCTCAGTTCGCAGCACGTTTTCTCTGTGCATCCCAGTGACTGAAAAGAAGGCTTAGAAGATCGCTCAGAGGCATCCCGTTCCTCCATAGAATAGAAAGGCCCCCACCTCAGAGGGCTGAAGCGAGGATCACAGGGATAGGAAGCGAGAGGAGAGGAGAAGAAATAAAGTGGGACCCACTGAGATGGCAGGTTTTTTTTTTCGTATACGTGGCCCCCATTCCCCATCATCCCATCTATTCCCCCCCCGGGGAAATAAATTTTGTAGATTTCAACGGCGCAGCTTTTCAACCGAGGTGTGCTGAAGCCCTCCCAGGTCCTTCCAGTCCAAGCTGTCTTCTCGTCCTTCTTCTGCAACTACTTCCATTTCAAATCCGCCTTCGGATACGTTTCTCACCTCCAGTTTCTCTTTGCTTTTGGCTTCGGCTTCCTGCAGATCCAAGGTGATTTTAAACGCTTTCTTGCCGGGTTCTTCTTGTCCCCAAACTAAAACCCATCATTGGAAAAGAAAGCCTCTACCGGAATTAAAAGGGGAGCAAGAAATCCCCTTGTTAAGAAAAACATGCATATATTCAAATCTCTACGGCAGAAGAAGAGATGGCATCTTTCTGAACGCTTTGATACTTGCTTTCTCTCTCAGTGTGTATAAAAAAATATCTAATTATGTCCCTTTACTTTCAAAACGTGGGAAAAAATGTCCACAGACGATCTCCAGAAGCAGTTTTTTCAAGGAACCAAGAGTACCCAATATTAATTCCTTTTAAACATTAAAGTTAATAATATGTTATTTCCTCTCCTTAAAATTCAGACCCTTTCATTTGGGAAGGCACGAAGACTAAGTTAGCTGGAGCGACCCAAATACTTTCTCCAGGTATCTGGAGAAAGTTTGTCTCCAGCGCAGAAAGATCTAAAGGAGAAAGGTCTAAGCCAGTTCAGGGTGAAAATAAAATAGAACAAAATGTGATTCCTTTCCAGCCAAAGATCCTGTTTTTCAGTTACTGATTGGTGACCTTCACTGTAAAAGATACAGAAAGATGGATGGGAGGCGGGCATCCGTTGCCTCTCCGTCTCCTTTTGCACCAGGCGAGAAAACGGGAAGGCCTTTCAGAGGAACTAGGGTCGCCTCCCGCTAGACGTAGGAAAATCTATGTGACCCACAGTTTCCGACGCTCGTTACAAAGGACGAAATTTCGAATTAGCCAAATTCCTGGCTGCTGATGTCCTTCTTCCATGAGCGAAGGGACTTGGATGACCTCGGGCAGCTTTCCCCACCCTGGTGCCCTCCATACTTGTCAGCTTCCAACTCTTGCATTCCTCCTCATGAGGCTGGGGAACTATGGGAGTTGTAGTCTGGAAGGCACCACGTTGGGGCAGGTTGGAAGGGTGTTCAGCTGATGACATAAGATTCATTTGTGGAGGGCAAGGGCCACGCCCGGACATTGCTAAACCGTTATTGAATGGGGCTGATCGCCTTGATTTTTTTTTTAAAGGAGGGTGTCAAGGGCGCTTTAAGGTAAATTGTGAGACTGTGTGACAATGGGTGATTTTCTTGAACACAGTGTAAACAGGAATTCCTCCTCCGACGGCAACGAGTGAATTATCCAGTAGCTGATGGGATGGCCCGTCGAGACAAACTGCCTTCCGACAAACTGGATCCACGCTGCAAAATTATAGCAGTTGATACCTCTTTAATTGCCTTTCTTAAGTCATATAGTATCCTGGGATCTGTAGTTGTCGTGTCATTTAGACTCCCCTCCTCTGAAATCCAGTACTATATTCTCCTAACAAAGGTGTCTAAGTACCTCACCAAACTATAAAGCCCGGGATTGGCTGGTAATGCGGTATTGCGTTGATGTAAGAGTGCAGTGTGGATGCCTCTTGGACAACACGGGTCACTCCCATAAAAGGAAGTTGAAGAAGGACCCTTTCACACTGCACAATTACAGCGCTATGATTCCACATTAACAGCCAGGGCAGCATCCTGTGGAATCCTAGCCTTTGTAGTTTGGTGAGGTGTTACAGCTCTTTGGTTGAGAATTCTAAGGAGCCTTCTCTAAAATGCAAACCTCAGGATTCCATAGGATGCTGTGGTGACAGTGGAACCATAGCATTACAATATCACAACGTGTAAGCAGTAAAAGTGTCTGATTAAAACCGAAGGTCTACAAAGATCTGCCAGGGCCTTTGCTTTGTTTTGAAGAAGCAAAAACTTCCTCCTCCTCCTCCTGCTTCTGCTTTTTCTTATTCTTCCTTTTCTTCTTCGGAAAGTGAAGGCACTCTGCGTAGAATGTGGCCATTTCCGCACTACACTCTTATAGCGCGATTATTCCACTTTCAGCATCCTATGGAATTCTGGGGTTTGCAGTTTAGGGAGGGGCGGGGCGGGGCGGCCCCTCCCTAAACTGCAAACCCCAGGCTTCCATAGGATGCTGAAAGTGGAATAATCGCGCTATAAGAGTGTAGCGCGGAAATAGCCTGTGAGTTGTTCGGCTTTGTAGAGAGGGAACAGCTGCCTGGTTCCACCTTCCTTTTCCTTGTGGAGTTTACCAGGCAAGGACGGGGGAGAGGATACTCCAGGAATCCAGAAATAAAGAGAAAAATAGAATCGGCCAAAGAAAGCTTAGAGGAGCCGAAAAGCCGGCTTTGTATATGGTAGTATGCAAACGACTGAGTTGATCAGAGAAGTGGTTTGCTTCCCAGCATATTCGGCCCTACCCTGGGGATTCAGGGGTGGGCAACGTCCCAGGCTCGTTGGGCTACAACTGCCATCATCCTTGGCCATCAGTTTTGGGGACTAGGGCTGGTGGGAACTTTGCGCCTCCAGCGGGCCGCAAGTTGCCCACCCTTGATTTCAGGGTCTAGGTGCAGATGACCCCGAAAAAGTCCAGGGTTAGTTTGTGCACTTAAAAAGCAACCTCGGGAACGGAAGAAAATAGGGAAAACCGGACAGAGGAGAAAGGAGGTAAACTTTCCCAGATTAAATCTGTCCCTCACAATCCGCCCTCTTCCCGCCCTTGGTTCTAAAAAGGGGGTCGCAGACCAGCTACAGTCTTCCTGAAAAGACTGAGACAATAAATGCCACCGAAAGACGTGCTCTCACACCGCACAGTTCTAGCGCCATGATTTCACTTTAATTGTCTTTCCTGTACCCTATGAAATTCTGTTTTTTTGTAGTTTGGTAACGCTCTACAACTCTCTGCCTGAGAATTCTACGTTTCCTTCTCCAAACTGTAAATCCCAGAGTTCCCTAGGAAGGAACCACAGTGAAATCATAGCCTTATAACTGTGCAGTGCGAAAAGTCTCTTTAGTGTCTCAATTTTGAGAGCAGCGACGGGACCAGGAAAAAGGGATGTGCATTTCTATTTCTATTTCTAGGTGTGCAGCTGCACTTCATGGGGCTGGCATAGGGCAATGTTAGTTTAAAAACCAAACAAAACTAAGGAAATGAAAAAATGAACTCTGAGGCTGCATTTTCCTTCTTACCTGACCTACCCAGGTGAATACATGCGAATGCATTTGTATATGTGGAAAGTGTCTTGCATTCATGAACTTCTGGAAGGCGGACAGAAGGGGGGGGGAGAGAGAGACAAACTATTTGGGAGAGGCGCATTTACCCTCCACCTCTCAGTCGCTGCCCCTACTTAAGAGTAAAGGCCCTTAGCATGCAGGTCGCTCAGCCTCATTGGGGTTTGAATTCTCTTACACGAGTGATTCCATTCACAAGCAGTTTAGCCTTCAGGTTGCAGGTCTACTTATGGCGACCCCACGAATTTCATAGAGTTTCCCTTCCTCTGGAATATAACCTAGGGCACCTGGTACTCGTCTCATCCAAGTAGGGCTGACCTTGTTCTGGTTCCATGACAAGATGGGATCTGGTGCCTTTAAGGTATTTAGGCCCTCTAATACGAGTATCCCTGCATAAAAAGTTAGGGAATGATGACGTGGCAGCCGGATGCTACCTACCGCTCGGTTTCAGACGTTACAGAAGTCTTGCAGGAATGACACACAGATTAGCGTGGGTAGTTCCTAGGCAGCTGGTTCTCTAGTTCAAGCAGATCCTTTATTCCATTCCGCTTGATAAGGGCTATAGGAAAGGTTATGGAAGGAAAACTCGGTGTCCTTTAAAAAGACCCGTCACACATTGTTGGGAAGGCAGACCTCAAGCGATGCGCTTGTAAGTGTGAACCAACCGGTCAGGGAAACAAAATCAGCGATCAGCACAGTGAATTAAACGATAGACGGGAAGATGTGAAATTTCATGTATTTCTCTTTCCCAAAATCAAGGCTTGGTTAAAAAAAAAAAAAGTATATTTATACTCAGGCTTTCTTCAAGGGCACAAAATGCTGTACAGTTCTTACTCCTCCTTATTGTCCTTGCAGCAACCCTGTGAGGTGGACTGAGCAGTGAAAAAGCATGTATTGCCAACGAGATTCACAGTGTTAAGCAGGTTTTTTCTGCACTAAATCCAGAGGTCTGTCATATGCCATCTTTAAAGACCTCTTACACTTGGAGGCAAATGAATGACCCATTTAGGATTTCAGCCCAGCTCCTCAACCTCAGTTGATGAGTACACCAGACAGGGCCTTCTTGGTTGTGGCACCTTGGTTGTGGAACTTCCCCCAAGGACATCCCCTTTCGAGTTTCTGGTAGGTGACAATGCCTCCTCTGTTTTGCATGCAGTTAGTCTTTTAAACCAAGGTTGGCCTCTGATACAGTTTTTACTGTGCACCTTTTTTTTTAACCAGTGGTTTAAAAATGGCTTCTGTTTTGTTTTTTAAAGCCTGTTTTTACCAGTTGAACATTGGGGAGTGGGGGCTATCCAGTCTGCGAGGTGATAAATATTTATTCAACAAAGAAATAAACCACAACACTCTGTTGGTCTCCAGTTCTGTCATCCCCCTTCCACGTCCAATGATCGGGGATGATAAGTGTGGCAGTATGGGTTTCTCAGCTGGAGCATACTAACAGCAGCTCATGGAGATTTCAGGGGGAGTCAACGCTATTTGGAGGAACTCGGCAATGGACTTAAGCCATTTCCGCACTAGACTCTTATAGTGCTATTATTCCACTTTCAATATCCTATGGAATCCTAGTTGAGGCCCCTCCCTAAACTGCAAACCCCAGGATTCCATAGGATGTTGAAAGTGGAATAATAGCCCTATAACAGTCTAGTGCGGAAATGGTGTTAGTGCCTTTCCGGAGCAAACCATGTGCTCTTTCCTTGAGTCAACTCCTTCCGTATTGGATTCAAATGACAAGATGTTCCACTAAATATTAGGAAGCATTTCTTTACTGAAAGAACTGTTCGACAGTGGAATAGCCAGGGTCGGGGCTGGACTCTCTTTCTTTTAAGGTCTTTAAACAGAAGTTGGATGGTCGGCTTTCGGGAGTGCTGCAACTGTGTATTCCTGTAGGGCGAGGACAGGTGTGTGTGTTTCCTTTACACCTACTACATTGTTATAGCGCTGTATTCCACTTTAACCGGATCGGTAACATCACATAGAATTGTGGGATTTGCAGTTTTGGGGGGTATTTAGAATTCTCAGCCAGAGAGCTCTTTGGCCTCAGTAAACTACAAATCCCAGAATTCTACAGAATGTTGCCAAGGCAGCTAAAATACAGTATAGCACTATAACAGTGTAGTGTGTCAGAGCCCTGTGAAACTTTCGTCTTCTAAAGAGAGCCTGATCCTGATGAGAAATAATCTCTCTAAGCTAGTTCCCGTTCCTTCTTGCCTTGCATGAAACACATTCCCAAGAACCCCCCTCCCAACCGACCTTACTCAAGCCTTATGGGCACTTCCCCCACAAGCGGGTTTGGCACCGAAACCCACATAGGGGGGCGATAGTCTCTGCTTCCCCTAAGTAGGTGGTTGCAGGAGTTTGCCAAGTTCTTAATTTTCCACTAACATAATTTTCCTCTGGCGTTTGGAGTCCAAATGTCCTCTTTGCTTAACTGCACCAGAGCCTTTAGATTTTTCCTTTCTTTCTTTCTTTTTTAAAATAACAGCCAAGTCGATTGCATTATCTGGAACTTACCTACTCCGATCTAAGTACTCGACCCAATACATCAGATGGAGTTTTAAAAAGAAAAGAAAGCCACAAGCCAGTTGTTGGAAAAAAGGAATAAACGGAATCCCTTCAAGTATTGCCAGCGAAAAAAACCCCTCACATATTGGAAAGTTAACAACACCCCCCTCCCCTCCTGCACTTGAAAACAATTGCCAGCATCCTGGAAGCAAAGCTCTAGTTAAAACCTTAAAATGAGGCCTGCATTTTTTAAAAACACACGCACACCTTTTTCGCCAGCAGTTTTCTTGTTCGAAGTTAGTGGATAATTCCAAGAAAAGAGATGCAATGGTTTAGCTTTTTTGGAAGGCCTGGAATAAAAAAAAGTTTGCTTTCCACAGACTGCAGGGTGTTTTCACACCTCTGGGCACCTGAGGTTTCAATATTTCCCCCTTCTTTTTTTCTTAAATTGATTTGTAATGAGAAAGTAAAACCTCACTGCCTGTCTAGTCTTATTAGACTGCACATTGCATTTGAAAAGGACTTTCTATAACACTTGCAGTGGTGAAAAACACTTGCAGCCAGCTTACCAGCAAAAGGATCATCCAGGACACAGTCTGAGGCTGCTATTTTATAGGTAGCCCTTCTTTAGACAGTAACACCCAGAATCCCCAGCCAATTCCAGACTCACTCTGGGTGTATAGTTTTTGAGAATTGGGCTGTATCCAGTATAAACACCAAGGGAATCACTTCTAAGTGCCTTTCCGCACTACTCTGTTATAGTGATATTCCATTTTCAACATCCTGTGAGATCCTGGAGTTTGCAGTTTAGGGAGGGGAATTTAGAATTCTCAGCCAGAGAGCTCTTTGTCCTCAGTATACTACAAACCCCAGAATTCCACAGGAGGTTGAAAGTGGAATAATACTACTGTAACAGTGTAGTGCAGAAAGGCCCTACACAAATATATAAGTAATATATAAGAATCATGCCCAAAGAACAAAGGTTTAATGGTGAGGTTGTAGGACTGAAACCTGAGAAATCTTACTTACAAAACAACAACGACAAAAAACAAATGGGCCCCATGTCACAAACAACATGGCATCAACCTTCTTCCACTGTTAGTTCCTACCTAACCCTTTCAGTATATCAGCAAGGGGGAACCTGTGGACATCCAGATGTTGTTGGATTCTGATTCCTGCCAGCACCAGTTAGCGTGGCAGACAGTGGCTGGAGATTATGGGATGGAATCCAACACCTTTTGGAGGGCTCCCACAGTATATAGTCTCTTGAAGTTCCTTGCACAGAATTGTCTAATACATGCCTATGCAGAAGTAATCTCCACTGTGAAAAATGATGGGGAAGCTTTGTCTCTCCAGAAGATTTGGACTTTGATTCTCAGGAAGCCCAGCAAGTAAAGAATTGTAGAAGATGCTATTCACCATCCAGACCTCCCCCAAGTATGTTCAGTATTACAGCCTTAATATTGTACAGCATATGCAGAGGTATCTCACTTGAGAATATTTGCATGTGACATACACAAATATTCTCAGGGGAGCTATTTTAGAAGTCAAATGTACATTTTCTAACTTAGTGATGGGCAGCTTATGGCACTCCAGAATACTTTTATATGCTGTAGTTTGAACTACAGATACATTCCTGACAGGTCAGCAAATGTTTTTCCATCTCTACTGAGTTTCAGAAGTGACTTGATGCATGGGTGAGTCTGAGAGGGCTCTTTGAGAAACACATCAAGCTACTCACTTATTGGAGATTGGAGTTATGGTGTAGTTCTTTGAATTCTGACCATCCTCTGGAAGTAAACTGTGGTGAAATCCACAGATCTCACTTTGAACTCTATGGGTTCAACACAGGCCCAAAATAAAGTCCTTCAATACCGAGGCTGCAATCTTATCTGGGAGTAAGCTCCATTGAATATAGTGGGTCTTATTTCTTATCTACCAGGCTAAGGTTTACATTATGTATCAGTTAAAGAGGCAACATGATGTAGCAGTTAGGGTGTCAACCTGAGATTTGGGTGATTCAGGTACTAGCTCACACTGAGCCATGAAAACTCAATGAGTGAGCTTGGTCTAATAATTTTCTCTGTCTGATAGAGTCATTGTGCAAGTAAGATGGAGACAAGGGTCATGTGTGTCGCCTAGGTATCACTGAAGGAAAGGCAAGATGTAATAACTATGTATTTGCAATACTACAGTGTGGAGATCTGGCTGTCAGTCAACAGCTTAAAGTCTTAACTTTAAGAAATTCAATATTAATTTTATAGTACAGTATGGGTTTTGAAATTATTATTTTTAAGATATATGTTTCTCTTCTCAAGTTCCATGTTCTAGAAATGAGATATTTGGGGGAAATCATATTAAATAGAACAGCCTCTTTTAATATGATCAGATTTATGAAGTCTGCAATTTTAATCACCTTATTTGGAATTAAGTTCAAATGAAATCCAAATAACATGAGTTCTTTTCAACAAATCAGAATTTGACCATTAAAGCTGCAATCCTAAAACCCTTACTTTACATAAGTAAATTCCAGTGAAATAAATTGGACTTACCTCTGTATACATACAATGGGGATTGTTTGCATGTATGAAATCTAGTCTGAATCAAGAAACTGGGTAAACACCAAGAAATTCATAAAAGTCCCTTCAATAGGTTTTGCTTTTTTCCTTTTAGTTTGCATGTCAGGCACGATGTGGTAGACAAGAATGCCCCAGTGAAATCAAATTCAAGTGGGAAGCAGTCAATGAAAATCAATCAGTTTGATGACTGCATCATTGCTGTTTACTTATTGATAATTCTCAATGCTTATAAGTGAGGAATTAACTTTTCTCCAGTTTATAGATGGAAAGTGAGGTAAGCTACATGATCTAAACAACCTGTGGTTTCATCTCTGATGGGAATTTGATCAGATCTCTAAGCCTGTGGATCACCATCAGATCAAACTTCAATGTGCCACACTCAGTTCAGCACATTATACAGGTGATCTGATATACATACAGGATCATATATGGTGGTCCAATTATACTGAAATGGAAATTCCACCTTCCAACTGCCATGCTGCAACCAGGGGCTGACCCAATAAGTTCTGCTACCTGAGACAAAAAACAAGATTCCATCTCCCATTCCAACTACAAAAGCCAATTAGACCAGCCATTGAATTTTTCTTCAACACTGATGATGGGGCAGCATTTTCCACTGCTCCTGAAGACTCCAAGTTAGTTTAGGGAATGTAGAGTGAGCCATGTGGCATGCAGCTTGATCACCCAACACCTTGCTGCTGCCTCCCAAAGGGCCCCATTTCATAGTAAGCAGAAGGAGTGGAGATTCTAGCAAGCTTTTAGACCCTTTTGGGCCTCCAGTCTATTTATGAGTCTGGGGCTTGTCCAGAGAGACTTCGGCATAGCACAGAATCCCCTTGTGGCTGACCCTTCCTTAGATAACTATCTGGATTTTTTTTTTTTTTTTGGTCAATGAAACCATAAAATGAAGAAAAGCTATCTGAAAATCCAAGACATCAAATGCTTTTAAGAAATTAGGATGAGTTTTAGGGGGGAAGAGGGCTCCACAGGCTATGGAAATTAAAAAGAGGCAATAACCAGCTGTCTCTGTGAACAGAGGCATGTTTGACCTTGGTCAGCTTGACCTAGGTTGAATTTCTCTTCCTTTTCTTCACTTACAAGACCAGGGCCAGGGCCAGGGCCAGCTAAGGACTTGGATGAAAGCCCTTCAGGAAAAGAGAGGATCCATGGAGGCAGAGCATCACATCTATGACAACTGAACCAGGACATTGCTGGATGCCAAAATAGTATCCCTTCATGTTTGCTAAGCTCTTGAAATGGGTGGACTGTTAGCCTGACCTGCAATTCTTTGGAGATTTCAAAATAGACTCATTGCATGCCAAGGAAATCAGTTCAGGATCATAAAAGCAGATGGCCAAGCCTAACCTTTATTTAAAAAGAAAGGACCACTATTTCTGGATATGCTAAGGTGTCTCTGAGAGATTTGCTGATTCCAACATTCAGTACTCCATTGTCAGATTTGTAACTCAACCCTCTGAAGGTTTATTCAGAAGTAAGTCGTAGTAGTAGTTGTTGTGTGTCTTCAAGTAATTTCTGACTTCTGGTGACCTGAAGGTGAACCTATTATGGTGGTTTCCTGGGGCTGAGAGTATGTCCAAGGTTATTCAGTGGGTTTCCATGGCTGAGCGGGGAATTGAACCCTGCTCTCCAGTGCTATAGTCCAATGCTAAAACCACTACATCATGGTGACTCTCCAGAAGTAAGTTACAAAAGTCAAAAAGAATGATTCTTATGTAGATGTGTACAGGATTGTCAGAATCAAGATGTTTTGTATCCATTTAGTTAGAAGTAAGCCCTGCTGAACTTAATGCTCCTTGGTACCCATGTAAAACACTGCTCTGTTGATCACAGAGAGTAGAATTTAAGAGTATTGGAAATTACTCAGGGCATGACCCAGGACATGTTTTAACTGTCTAACATTTTGCTTCTTCAAACCTATTCTGAAGTAATGGATGTCATGCGCTTTCTCATTAGATTTAAATTTTATCAATAATCCTAAAGATCTCTCCTTCTGTAACTCGTCATATTTGATCTACAGTACAGGGGGACCTTGGCTGTCTCACAGCCTCTCAGTCCCAGAAAACCCCCTGATAGGTTTGTCCATTTCCGTACAAGACTGTTATAGTGCTTTGATTCCACTTTCAACATCCTATGGAATCCTGAGGTTTGCAGTTTCGGGAGGGGCCTGCTGGCCCCTCCCAAAATTGCAAACCCCAGGATCCATAGGATATTGAAAGTGGAATCATAGCACTATAACAGTCTTGCGGAAATGGCCTTAGAGTTGCCATAGGTTGGAAATGACTTGAAGGCAAACAACAACAAACAAGCCCTATATGGCTCACATCCAGAGTATCTGACAGGCTGTATCTCCACATATAGCCCTGCTTATGTTTTGAGATCTTCTGGGAAGGCCTTTCTATCTCTCACCACTTTCAGAGGTACACTTGGTGAAAACCTGGGAGACAGCCTTTTCGGTGGCTGCTCCAGGTTCTGGAATTACCTTCATAGAAGGGTTAAACTGGTGGCCTCCTTGATTTCCTTCCCTAGGTAGGTGAAGGCTTTTTTGTTGTTTGTTTCAGCAGTCCTTTGAGGACTAGCTGCTCATTGGCAAAGGATCTGTTGTTAATGTATTGTATTGTCCATATTTGTTTCTTTTAATTGCTTTTAATTCTGTTGAGAGTTTATTTTTGTAACCTTCCTTGAGCCCCAGGGCTGTGAAAAAGGTGGGATGACAATGATGATGATGACAATGACGATAATGATACAATTCAGCTTTAGTAATCCAGGTTGTTTGTTTATTTATCAGTTTTGTACCCTGCTTGATATAATACTAGTTCATAAATTACTAGCTTAGAACTTGTAACAGATTTTCAAAATAAATTTTTAAACATTATAAAGAAATTCAGACAATCAAAATTTAGAAAGTCATAATTAAAATTATGGCCTCAAATGCTATAAAAAAGAGATAAGCAGGATCAGACAAAAGACCCATTTAGTCCAAGATTCTGTTACCACGGTGGCTACCCAAATGACCATGGCAAACTCACAAGATGCCTGTGAGAAGCCAACAGCACATGAGATCCCTGCTGTCTCCCCCTGGAAGAGGTATATTAGAAGACTCCATTTGCAGAGATAGCATATAACCATTCTGACTAGCAGCCACTGATAGCATTATCCTCTATGAAAAGGAATAATAATGAATGTAGGTAAAGAGGTTATTATGATGAGTAAGATAATAAATGTTCTGCTACACATGGAAGATGTTCATCAATTAAAAAGCATAAAGTATATTCATCATTCACATACATTTGTTCTGATTCCTTCCAGGTATATAAGTATTGATGTGCACATAGACTTCTGAAGACTCCCCATCAGAAGAGATGAGGGAACAGATGAAAAGGCTGTACATTTGGAGTGGCCAAGAGACATTGAATGGAATGGTTGAGTTCTGTGTGTACATTAAAACCCACATGTGGCTCAGGACAGAAGAAATCAGGATAGTGTAGTGACTGGACTTGAGAGGTCAGGATTCTCCCCAGTGACTCCTGAAACTTACTAGGAACCTTAGATCAGTCACGCTTTCTCAGTCTGGCCTTTCTCACACACTTGTGAGAATAATACAGGGAAGGGGCATGCACATATGCCGTCTTGATCTCATTAAATGGAAGGCAGAATATAAATGTAAAAAGAAAAAAATCATGTTTATACACTGTGGTCTCACATCAATGCCAAGTAGTATTCCTTACTATTTGGATTTCTGGTTTCACAGAGAATTTGGTTAGACATCATGCAGCTCATTATAAGAAAGAAAGATGCTTGTCTATTTGTCTGTCTTACTCTCACTTGTGGACACAAATGTATATTTCATTGAGTTCAGATCTGTTAATAGTAAATCATACCATCTAAATTCTAAGAACCTTTATTGAAGAGCTCAGTACAAGGAGAAATGCAAAGTATCTCACAGCTAATAACTATTTTTCTTGTTCCATTGCATGTTTTCTCTTGGTATTTTATTTTACTCCATCATGATATTGATTAGGATGTAGAAAATAAGCTAGGATAGAATAATGTAAAGCTAACATGTAAGGCTAAACTCAGGTGATCTATAAGTGGAGTAATGATCTTGCTTAAGTTTACCTTTTGTGCACCTTAGATCTCAGAGAGTTTATTATTCCCTATAGGTGTTCTGGTGGTGTAAAAGATAGTATGTTGTATTACTAATGGCCACAAGAGGACACAATTTCCCAGAGAACCCCATTTTAATTAAAGAAAAATGGTTGAGGGAGAGTATAACAAGATCTTCAGCAAAGTAAACTGTAACAATTTGCCACTCCTTTGCTATATAATGCTTTGGCAGGGATATGCATCAAGCATGCTTCCTCCCTTCTCTCTGGGGAGAAAATCTAGGATGACTTTTTAAACTCCTATGGAATTATTTAGGATTTACACTGGTGTTTCTGGCAGTGTGCTTTGAACTTTTTAACATTAATATTAGAGTTCTGGACAGGTGTTTTTTTTTCAGAACAGTTAGGAGTAAATAATTATGGTATTGCACCTTCCACTGTAGCCATCAAGCTGCTAGCTCTTATTTACTATAGTTTTATCACACACCACTTTATAAGGATTATAAAGGCATGGATCATGATAATTAATTTAAAACTATTAAAATGATTTTTTAAAAAGTAAACTAGATTAAGTTCTTGTTGGAATCCCAGACCAAGTTAGTTTATGATGTAAACAGCACCACCTTTTCTGTGCTGGTTCACAGTTCAGTTCCTAGTTAGATCAGTGGAATTTATTTTCTCAAAGAAGTGTCCTGAAACCCTAGGTATGGTATAATATTAAAATCATACAACTGGAAGGAATGTACTCCAACCCCTGACCTGTTCAGGAAACCACAGCTAAAATGTGCCTAACCATGGGACATCCAACCTCTGATTAAAGGGCTCCAAAGTATGAGAGTATTTCAGTGTATCCATATATTAGAGGTAACCATTATAATTTAGTGTTCATAGTAATGGATTAAGATCAAGGTTCATATTCTTCCTTGCTCACTGGTTAATGTATAAATGGTCAAACTGCCCCTGAGCTGGTGCCCTGAAGAGGTGTTAAAGAGACTACAGTCCGCATCATCCCCAGGTGTTTGTTTGTTTGGTTTATTCAATTTATACCCTGCCTTTCTCCTGACATGGAAGCTGTACTACAGTGCATCTTATAGAAATCTATAGGGCTGATGTGAGGATGAAAAGTGAGTTGAGAGAACCTCGCACAGTTGCCTGGGCTTTTTGGATGAGTTCTTTAGAATTTACACTACTGAAAAGTGGAAGGAGGGCAGATTTGAGGAAAAATGGAGAAAAAACTGGGGAAAATGTTTTCACAGTTAAAAAATAGACTGATGCTCATCAGATATGATATTTCCACAGCAGAAAATCTATTAGCCAGATCTTTGGCAATGGCCAGATCAGATAGGGTGGCCAGATACCATACAATAATTAAGTATCACCTGGGAATTATGTGTGTGTGAGTGTGTGCAGAAGGAGAGGGCAAAACATTATTGTTTGGATGTTGGAGAACAATTTGTCCTAAGTGACCAAAGGGAGCATGGCTGAATAGGGGATCTGAACTCAGACTTTCCATTTTAGTCCACATTGGCTAAAATTCATGCATGCATACTGGCTGAAATGGACTTCATTTGTTTACAGCAGCAAATAGGTAATGTGTTTCTACCATAACTGGAATTGATGGGAGGCAGGGGCATTGAGGTAAAAAGCTAGGTAAATATTCTTTTGCCCTAAAAGCAAGCAGTAGTCAAAGACTGGTGTGAGTGAGAAGGAACAGAAGCTTGTTTTCCCATTATGCACATATGCCCGTATGGGCAAATGGAAATATTTTCCGGCCAGCCTAGCTGATTGGAAACCAGTTCTGGAAGGATTCCAGCTCCTCCTCCCAGTACAGCTAAGGACCACACAAGCGGATCAGCCTAGGCTTTGTGAACTGGAGAAGGGGAACTACCTAGAGAAATTTAAGAAATGCAAATGAAGGGCAAGTTCTTTTCTTTTGTGATTACTATCGTTCCTCTGAAGATCAGAGGAACATGGTTTGCCTTCTGTCAGGATGCATACTCTCCAAAGAAATATTTCTCATGAAGATATGCTTGTTAAGCATGAGGGCTTACCAGCCCGATGCCCATGCATTTGGACTATTTCACTCTAGGGTGGGGTATACTATTTATTTGTTCAATGTGTGTGGGAGAAAAACCTAAATGTATGAACTGGATTCACAGTGGGTTGCCTGGAATTAATATCACTAACAATTGTGCTTTGACTTCTGCACAGTTCAGGTGGTCCCTTGTCTGTCACAAGAATGTCTTTCCAGTCTGAAGTCCTGATGGTGGCAATGGGCTACTCTCATTTGGTCTATCCCAGGGATGAGAATCATGGATCCCTATAGGTGTGATTGGACTGATCTCTCCATCATCCCTAACCAGAATGGTGGGTGCTTCAGTCTATCAGTACCTGGAAGACTGTATGATTCCCACTCCTGCTTTATTCTATCCATTATATTCTTGAATGTGATTGTAGTTCACCTTCCATTTCCCAAATCAAGGCTTATTCAAGTGTGCAAAGGAGTAACTTCACATCCCCCCTCCTCTTTCTTTCTTGCACTAGGTCAGCAGAGTGTAGTGTGGAGCTTTACAGAATGCAAGATAATGGGCCCCTCTGCTTTGAGGAATTTGCTGTTTAAAGTTCAACATGGAAAGTGACAGCAGAAGCAGATGGAAGTGAATGTATTGGCATATATGTTTGTTTCAATTCTATTTGCTGTAGTTTAGTATCTTGGTTTGCTATCTTCTTTGGGAGATCTTGTGTCGTGCGTATTTACTTTCAGATGCATAACCAGGACAATCCTACTGTTTCTCAGACTATCTAAAAGACCATATCTCTCTGTATGAGCCTGGTCAAGCTCTGAGATCTTCCAGAGAAAGCATTCTTTTATTCCTACCAACTTCATAGGTGAGGACATAAGAGGGGGCCTTCTTGCTGGCAGCTCCCAGGCTGTGGAACTCCCTCCCAAAGGAGACCAGGCTAGCCCCTTCTCTGCTGTCTTTCATCCAACAGGCAATAACCTTTTATTTAGAGAGGCTATTGGCATCTGACTGCTAGGGAAGGGTATTTTAATGGGTGTGCATGTTGTACTTATTCTTTTTTGGGCTGTGTTTTAAAGTGCATTTGAACTATTTTAATTCACAGTTTGGTTATAAATGATTATTTGATAGCTTTTAATTCCTATTGAACATTACAATTAGTTGGTTCTGAGCTGTATTTTGCTTTAATGCATGTTGCACACTACCCTGAGACTTGTTTTAGCAGAAAGGTAGACTATTGAATGAAGGAAGCAAGAGTAGGGAATCTGATCTGCGACCACCAAACCTGAGTTTGGAACATTAATTTTAAGAAGACTGAATATAATGGCATGCTTAAGCCACCCATAATTGAAAAGTGGTAGGATGGTGCTTTGGGACCAAGACCCTCCTCCTACCACTGCTCAGGTATGAATGGCTTCAGCTTGTCATTATATTCAGTCTTCTCCATTGTAACTATCTCAGCTGTGCTTCAGATGTTGTTGGGCTATGTCTCTTACCAGTCCCAGGCAGCATGCCCAGTGGTTGTGTATGATGGGATTTGTAGTCTAGAAACATCAGAGTATAGAAAAGTTCCCACTTCTGTGTACAGCAACCAAAAGTAGTGGAGAAAACTGAATTGCATACTGCCCTTGTTATTACTTGGTCCTTCACAGTCCTTCACTGTCCCTTGTAGTTTTTGGACATCTCATGGGAAGCTGGTGTTCAGCAGACAACAAACAGATGGTCCACACCACTTAGGAAAATCCATAAATTCATTTCTCAGGTCCTTCTCCCATCTTCTTCCTCTCATCTGAGAAGGTGCTTGATTTCTCATACTTGAGAATTTTAGTAGTATCAACCAAGTTGGGCGTCTTACTCGATGTACCACAATTGAACCATACAGGAGAGGCTGGATTCTGTAATGCTTCAGACCCATAATAGAGAGCAGGGACTACATCATCTGGGATCACGTAAACTGAAAAACTAATGCTCATTCTTTGGGCCCTATGAAACTACAGGCTCCAGCCTGGTTTCTCTATGTAACTTTATAGTCTGACTCTGCAGACTGGCTGTCCCTGATTGGAGCTTCCTGACTTGCCTCCAGACGATTAGCCATGCTTTAGTGATGACGTCTCCTAATCAAGAAAGCAATGGCCATACTGTAGTAGACAAGTGATCCCTCTAAATGTACAGATAACCAAAGAAGCCTTAAATCAGCTGCATAGCCCGTGACCTTCAGGTAAAAGAAAAACCCTCTGCACATTTAACAGCATGAACAGAATCCAAGAGAAGAGTCTGTGAATCTTGTGATAATGGAGGACACTGATAATGGTGTCAAAGGGCAGTTGGATTGAATCTGCTGTTATCATTCACACTCAACTTTGCATTACTTTTGTCCTGTTTCATTGCTAAGCCAGAAGCATGGGCCAAATGACAATACTATTCAGCAGCATTTAATAATGGAACTAAACCTTCTTTGTTAAGATAAGTCCTTGAACTCGAATAAGGACCCTTTTATAAAATCAACTCCCAGCATATTCAGGTTTATGTCTGCATTTGTACTTAATCAGGTTGTGAACCTTTCTAATTCTTGATCTAATGTTAAGATTTTTGTTTTCTTTTTTCACTATTACCTAGTGGAAATGGGCTAATATGTTTCTTTGTGTCAGTGGATGTTTTAGGTCATTAAAAACATTGGATTTGTACTGGAATGCACTTAGGCCATAGCATTCAGCCATGTAACTGACACTAGGGTAACCCTTTTTCCAAGCAGCAGCAAAGACTACAAAAACAGCACCAGAAAAATATTCCAAGGAACATACAAAGAGAACTTCAAACACTTCAGAAGTGTCATGTGTAACTATGGAAGACTGGCCACATAAACATTAAGTGCACATCATTAATTCCAAGTCAGGTTTGGAAGCTATAAATCAGAACATATAAGAAAGTAGACAATGCATCCAAGGCAAATGATAAGAGAGGAAAATGAGAGCTCATGCTACAGACTCATTGATTTAACGGTTTTTTCTGGTTTAAGATTGTTTTGGTTTTTTGGGTATGATATACGAATATATCATATATTTTGCCAAGATTCATTTTGTCACTCAAATCTGAGCTCTGTCTTACTTATAGTCACATATCCATTAATAAAATGCTAGATTCCATCCTCAGTTGGGAAACTCACTTAACTTCAGTATCTGTGGAAAAAAATTGTAGGGATCACAAGAACATTTTTCACATGTTGAGAAGGGGAGTGGCTCTTTGCTGATCTGCACACTGAGTATGACCTCCATGCCTACACATCTGGACCAAGTGAGAAGCAGTAATGTATTTAAATCTTTTACTCCAAGTCTCTACCTTCAAGTCTCAAGTCACGTCTCAAGTTCTTGAAGATACTTTCAAGTCAAGTCTCAGGTTTGGGAGCCAACTTTATACCCCAATCTATCTTCCAGAATTTCTGGACAGAGTCAAATAAAGTCAGTTTTAACAATTTAAGCAGAGTTGGCCCTCCACATTTGCGATTTTGCCACCTGCAGCTTTGGAAGTGGGGAATAGGATCCTTCTTACTCCCCCTTCCCCAAGCTGGAGGCTTTTGTGTCAATGGGCATAAAAGAGTTTGCAGCTTTGGAAGCAGGGAATAGGATACTTCTTACTGCCCATTACTGAATATTCAAAAGCTGTAGAAGGAAAGACCTTTCTTCCTCAGTTGCCTAACATTTGCTGCTTCCCTCTGAGAAATGCACCCTGCACTCAAGAGGCAAGTCTTGTCTTTTGCCCTTAGGAAACATTTTAGAAGGCTCCTCTAATATGCAGCAAGGACGGGCTGTTGAGCAGACCTCAAGCCTGCCTCAAACCTTTGCCTAACCCATTTGTTGTCCCCCTCTGATAAACACACCCACACTTTGGGCTTGAGACAGATTGTCATGTGACCAGGCAAAAAGAGATGGAAGCGTTATTCAAAGTTGTAAGGTTTCTGGATGAATGTGTTATGTTACTGCACCCAGGGCAGCAAGTCAGTGATTAAAAATATACAAGTCTTGAGTCAAGTCAGTACCTCATTTATTGCCAAGTCAAGTCCAAGTTGAGTCACTGAAGCGACTCAAGCCCAATTAGAGTCTGAGCCTATCGACCTGAGTCTACATCACTGTTAGACATGGCTCTATGTACATACTGATGAATGTCTTCCCATACCTGCCATATGAGGGGTGGTCCTGGCCCAGTGGGAATATGCATGACTCCTTCTCACGTATACCAAACACATGGATGGTGGTATGTGTGGCTATGAGGTAAGGGTATGGGCAGGGTTGGCCCACACAGTCCCACAACCTCCTTGTATGTGTGAATGTTTGAAATCCCTTCCCCAGCATTCCCCAGTTTGGGCCCTTCAAGTTGTTCTTGACTGTATAATCCTCAACCATAGGCCATGGTGGTTGGGACTGACTGGGCTTCTAATCTAAAAGGTCTGGAGGGTGCTAATAGTATTCTAGTCATTTGTCTATTGGGCACCAACAGTACCACTATTCTTGTTAAGCATTTACTTTCATTTTTCATTTTAGGGATATGCATACTACAACTGCATGCTACCCTTCACAGATGCTTTGAATGAAAGCCAGCTCAGCAATAAACAGCTTGAATGGGATGTGGATTAAATGTTATGCCTTTGATAAATCTTTAGCATCTTCACAATCTGTAAAGAATGTTTTGATCCCATCTTCTGACATTGGCAATGTCTATATATATATCTTATGGACCAGAAATCCCTGAACTCCTATCATTCCCCTGACTGATGATACCAGTTAGTGGAAATTATGGAAGTTATACTCCAACATCTGGAGAGACACAAGTTCTTCAATCTGAACCATTTTATCATACAGCCAGATCAACTGACACAACATCACAGTTGCCAACTCATGCAATTTTCAGAGTAATGCATTAATACCAAGAGAAAGGTTTGGGTTATTTAGATAGCAGCCTCTAGGATATGGGTTTAGTCTCTTACCAGTTTACTGTGATACGGATCAGGGTTGCAAGAACAGAACCAGTGTCTCTGTGGGGTACCAAACACACAACTGTTTATAACAGTGATATGCACTAGACTTGCTTGTGAGGCACCTAAGACTTCCTTGTTAATCTGTTGCAGCCTGGTTAAAAATAGGGCATGTCTTTAATAGTTTAGTACTGTGATAAGGTGTTAGTTACGGAACTGTCTGCTGGATCTGCCCTGCAAGTTTCCTTTCTTTCTTTCTTTCTTTCTTTCTTTCTTTCTTTCTTTCTTTCTTTCTTTCTTTCTTTCTTTCTTTCTTTCCTTTGGCTATAGTATTGTAAGAAGCAAAGGAACTATTGCTTGGCTAATACTTAATTCTACATCCACCCATGATTAGCAGTTGTGTTCTGTGTATGGAGCAGATATGATCTTAAGTGGAGCTAAAATATCAACTTAATGATCATTTGGCAAAGTTTCCAGAGATCTGATAAAACTTTTTTTTTGGAAATTCAACACCAGCGCGAATGCAGAATAAAATTAATTCCATACTATCATTGCTCCCCCTCCTCTCATAAGGCCTTTCTTTCACAGCTTCTTACAGATGATTCTTCTCATTTTAAGGCCTAAACAGTGAACAAAAATCAGTCTTCTAATTCTGGTGCATATTTTGAAAATGAGCCACAGTTCTCCTCCAGAGAGCAATTTTGGATGGGGTAGGAGAAACTACTTGAAGAAAATTTGAAGCAGCAGCTTGTCTTACTGTCCACCTTCAAGAGACTGCTTTCAGTTACATTTATATCTTGTCTTTTCAGAGCTTGGAAAAAGTTACTGGTTTGGAGTACAATTCCCATGGGTCCTGTTGGCTGGGGAATTCTAGGAGCTATTCAGCTCCTCAAACAACTTCCTCAGTAAAGTATTTTCTCCAGTGTGCTCAAGGTGGAGTGTATGATTCATTTCTCATTCTATTTTCACAACAATAAGGTGGATGAGGCTGAAAAAGAACGCATGACTAACTCAAGGTCACTCGGTGAGGTTTTTTGTGGCTTAGTAGGGTTTTAAACCTCAGTCTTCTGAATTACCCAGTCTCGTAGGGATGGTGGGGTGATGGGGGCGGCTCGCCACGGAAGGCAATGTTTTTGGGGAGTCCCAGCTCGTATCCACACCTCTGCATGTTGTGGCCATGCCCCTGTGTGCTTTGGCCATGCCCCTCACACCATGGCCACGCCCCGCACATCATGGCTACGCCCCCCACTATGCCCTCCGTACTGTGGCCTGACCCCTCCTGCCCCCGTACACACTCCAAGCTCTGCTGTTGGAATTACCATACAACACTCTAACCACTACAATACAGTTACTATCAGTGGCTTAGTGGAGAAAAAATTCATAGTGGATTTAATACCTGGGGTTCAAGTAACTGTTCTCACAGTCTAGCTAGACCTGATTTCATCAGTCATGTGCTTCTCATAAACACACATACTATCAAGCCCAGGTTGCTGATAGCTGTATTTGGGCCCTGGTTTAGAACTTTTTTTCTGTACCACCAGGATCCCTGAGACAGTTAGCTAAACAAGCACAGTGTACAAAAGATATTTCTCTGGGCAGAAGATAATGTTACCTCCTTCAGCCAATGGATTGAATTGTAAAGTTGGAAGGAATCTTGGAAGCCATCTTGTCCCTTCCATCTAGCAGGGACAGTGTGACTACATCATCCCTACTAGATGGCTTCAGCTTTAATTTCTTCTAATGTTTAGCTGAAATCTGTAGGACAAGCCCTACTCTTTGGAGCAGTAGATGACAGGTAGCATCAAACTACCCTGGACTCACCTGATCTTATCTGATTTTAGAAGGTAAGCAGATTCAGGTCTGGCTAGTGCTGGTAGTCTGGGACCATGTCCGCATGAGACTGTTATAGTGCTAAGATTTCACTTTCAACATCCTATGGAATCCTGGGGTTTGCAGTTTAGGGAGGGGTCTTTGAATCCCTGCTCAGCCATGGGTGACCTTTGAGGCCCCTCCCTAAACTGCAAACCCCAGGATTCCATAGGATGTTGAAAGTGGAATCATAGCGTTATAACAGTCTCATGCGGAAATGGCCTATATGAGGAAAGAGACCCATTGCTAGGCAGAATTGATCATAGTGAGCCAGATGGACTGGTTGTTTAACTCAGTAAAAGCAGACTGCTATGTACTTACGTTCAACGATATGGCTATGCCTTCCCCTGCTTCCGTTATCACAATAAACAACTCACAGGAAAGTGATTGGATACAGACTTGTGTGCCATTTCTAGCTTAGGATTCATTTGTTAATACTCAGCAAATCATCACCATTGCTTTTTGTATGTATGAAAGAGACCAGAGAATATTATGTAGAATGTTATATCTCAAAGATGTGCAAGTTAGTTGTCTGCAAATAGTGCTTAGTTTTACAGGAAGACCTTCTCCTAATATGTAGCTGTTACGTGACCAACCTGTTCATTCACCTTCAGTCTGGGTTTACACATTCTGTGGCTCAGGCCCCTGGCTCCTTAAACCCTTTTTTCTACTTTAAAGCCCTGAGTTAGTAATGAAACCTTGAGAGTAAATCATTTTAATACTGTACATATATATTCAGGGTGACTTTTCTTTTATTAAGGCAAATAGGGAAAACCAAACCATATCTGTGTTGGTGGCAAGAGCTTACTTATGTTATGATGCACTTCAATTAAAATGGGATGGTTTATAGCATTCTAATTTTACCCTGGGTTGAAGGTGTGATGCTCACTAGATGAACTGGCATAGAGACCACAACAGTAGTTGTATGAAAACAAAACAACAAAATGACAATAAATCCCCATAATGAATCTACCTGTGTCTCAATTAGTAATTTCCACAGTGACAGAATAAAATATACTCCCATTCCTGGGCAGACAAGGACTGATTGTTTGATTTATTTTGTGCTGTTAGCTCCCTTTCCCTTTTTGTAGCAAATGTTCTGGCATGTGAAATTCCTCTGTTTTATCATGGGGTTGATAGTCCAGGTCAGTCTCTATGGGAAAAGATATCCAAATAACCTGGAGAGCAGATGTACTAAGATGGATGATGGAAAAGAAGTATAAAGGAAACACAAATGAGTTATGAATATGTATGGAGGAGTAGCAATAAAAATAATCTTGCTAGCTTTGACTAAAAAGTATAATATGAATAAAATGAATATTAGGATTGGATCCTGATCCCAGAAAGATATATTGTCAGAAATGTCTGGGTGTTTTTTTCAGTAGAAAGTGTGCTATCCTCCAGATATTGTTGGACTTGCCATTGGTTGTGTTGATTATGGATACTGAAACTTGCAGTCCAACAACATCTGAATGGCTACATGATTCCCACACAAGATAGCAAGAATAAAATTTGGTCCACTTTAGAAATGCTGTTTATGAACATAGTAAAACCCTCCTGAATCAGAGCAAAGCTTGGTCCTACAGCCTGTTTCATAGTGGCTAGTCTCTAGCCATGAAAAACCCACAAGCAGAAGACAAATACATTGGTAACCTTCCATTTACATTCTGCAAAAGCTGATACAGAAGGTAACATTACCTCTCATGACTAGTAGCGTATGTGAATTTGCTCAGTGTGCTTTTGAAGCCATCCAAATTGACAGCTATCACCATACCCTGCAGAAATAAATTCCTTTATGACTTACCTGCGATATTTCCTTTCATGTGCTCTGAATTTCTAACTTCCCATTCCATTTAGTTGGTTGACTCTAACTCTAACATTATGAAGGGAGATAATAATTTTTGGACTTTCTTCACACCATGGGAAGGGGTAAAATTTTATACAGCTTTATTGTGTTCTCTCTTGCTTACCTTTTCTCTATGCTGAAACAGCTCCCAGTTTAGGAACTCCCCACAACTTGTTTCAGTTGTCTTTTTCTTCAGTTTTACTAAGTTCAGTGCAAACAGGTAATGGCAAAGAAAAAGGTAACGGGTACTACAGTGAAGATGGATAGATGGATCAATTTACAAGCAGCGCAGCCCAGGCATTGTATTTGGGGGAAAAAAATCTGAAAGCAAATCGACTCAGAACTACCTACATAAAAAAAGAAAGCAGGAATCTTGTTACGCCTTACAGTTCTTAAATTTATATCAGCAAAAGCTTTCACACATTACAGCCCAATTCTTGAGATGCATGAAAGTTTATGCTAAAATCAACTGAGTATCACAAAGCCCGTTCTTTTTCTATCAAAACAGGCTATCATGGCTGGCTCTCTGAAAAATACGTTGGCAGATACATATTCCGACAGTCTTCAAGGGAAAGTATACAAGGGAAAGTCTTCACAAGAAAGAAAAGAATGGGTGCCATGTGTATTATGAGCCTTATTGTTTGCTTTAGTTGGGGCACATGGGTGGGAAACTGACATACAAGGTGCTTTCTGATATATATATTCAAAGCCATACAAAAAAAGACATGTGTACGAGTCACCATAGATTAGACTGCTTAAAATAACATGAATTATGTGAATGGGTCAAACTGAATGTGTACGGACTCATCCTCTCACCTTCACATCTTCAAAAAATGTGAACTTATCCCAGTTTCACCTCCTTTAGGGAACTCTGTATATGTGTATATGAGAAAGAGGGAGACAGAATCTAATCCAGCATTGTAATTCAGTTTATCAAAACAAAAGGTCTCATTTGAGTCTTTCCTAGTTGCAAAAATCAAATACTTCTCCTTTTAAAGTAGAAAAGGGATGTGTGTGATCCTGGCTACCTGACAACACTTTTCCCACCCCAAATTAGGAGCTTCTTCATCTATTCTAGAAGCTTGTGTCAGACACCTTTGCTAAATTGTCTTCAGTTCCTCCCCATGGGAATGCACAGAAATGTGCATTCACACCACATTCCTTATGGGGGTTTCCACTCCCTACAGAAAGGAGGTTGGGTTTTTGATCTCAATCCCCTCCTCTTATCTGATCCCTTACCTCTGATTCCCTGCTGACACAATTTAGGTTTAAGAGCAGTGCTTTAGATGTAAAGAGGCACTTAATGTTACCAGTAGTTTGGACCCGGCCATCTTTTTCTTGTTGCTGTGTGCCTTCCAGTTAATTTATAGAAAGCCTAAGGCGAACCTATGGAGGGGTTTTCTTGCCCAGAATTGTTCAAATGGAGTTGCCACTGCCTTTCTCTGTGAGAGTGATTTGCCTAAGTTCACCCAGTGGGTTATGGCTGAGCTGGGATTTGAACTCTGGTCATAGTTCAGTGCTCAGACCTCTGTACCATGCTGGCTCCTCATCCTGGAATATTTTGACCCACAGTGGAGTGTTATGATTTAAGACCATTTCCGCACTACACTGTTATAGTGCTATTATTCTACTTTCAACATGCTGTGGAATCCTGGGTTTGCAGTTTAAGGAGGGACATTTAGAAATCTCAGCCAGAGAGCTCTTTGACCTCAGTAAAATACAAACCCCAGAATTCCACAGGATGTTGAAAGTGGAATAAAAGCACTATAACAGTGTAGTGCAGAAATGGCCTAGAACCTCTCAGACTGCAACTTTAAGCTCATTTACCTGGGAGGAAGTCCGATTGAACTCAAGGGGGCTCAACTTCTGAGGAGACACTATAGGCTCTGGTTGAACTCTCCATCCCATCCCCTTCTTCAGAATCCTCCTAGGCCTTGATTTGATCCTGGATCCCTTGCTATACCTTGTGACCTTTTCTACTCCAACCCACAACCTAACTTTCCCTTTCCTTCCCTTCGGCTCTCCTCCTGTGAGCCCTCGATGCCCGTCTTTTAAGGAACTTTAAAAAGGGGCTCAGCTTGCAGGAGATGAAAAAAATAAAATAAAATAAAGGCGTCCCAACCAGTGTCCTTCACACTTGCCCTCAGTTGCCCTTCTCACGTCAGAAGGTCTCTTCTTTCCGAAAGAAACCACACACTCTTGGGGGATTTCCAAACGTGGAGCGAGGAAGCAAATTTTAGCGTTAAAATCCAAGAAGGTGTCAGCATCAGGGCCTCATCTGCGACAGGTCCTGTCCTTTTTTGCATTCATTGCCAGGAGGTGGTTTCAGGCTTCCATAACAGCATTGCTGCCACTGATCCAAAGCCTGGGCAAGTTCCTTTGTGCACTACCACTCTCAGAATCCTCCCCAGCCAGCCATGGCTGGCTGGGGGGATTCTGGGAGTGGTAGTCCACAAAAGGAACTTGCCCAGGCTTTGCCTGCGCCGCGTCTCTTGGGCACCTGTTGGGCACCTGTTCCTTACTGCCCCCTGTGCCCAGACCGCATTCCGTTCTCTCTCTCTCTCTTTTCTCTCTCTCTCTCTACCTGGTACCATCACCTCCTCCTCCTCCACGCAGCAGCTCCGTCATGAAGGAGATGTAGACGATGGCCAGGCGCAAGGTCTCGATCCGCGACAGCCGCTTCTCGTAAGCGAAGGTGGGCACCTTTTTCCTCAGCTGGTCGAAGGCTTCGTTGAGGTTGAACATCCTCTTCCTCTCCCGGACGTTGGCAGCCTGGCGCTGGCGGTGGGTGATGACTCGCTTTCGCTTGGGTCTGCCCAAGAAAGCCGTCCTTCTCCTCCGTCGCTCTTCTTCCTCTTCCTCCCGGTCCTCCTCCTCTTCCTCTTCTTCGGGGTCTCTCTCCCCTTCCCCTCCTGCGGACCCCGAGAAAGTTCTCTGGCCCAAGGGAGCCCCTGAGGGGGAGAAAGTGTACAGATCCAAGGCGGGCAGCATCTCCCGTCGGGGCTGAGCCTCTTCCCCAAGGCCTCCCAGCAGATCCAACATGGTGGGGGGAAGAGGAGGAGACCCCAGTGTCCGTCCTGGTGGCGGTGATGGTGGGCCATCGCCCGTCCTCGACGGGCGCCTTCATGGAGAAGAGACGGACGCCCCGTCGACGTTTTGTGCCGCCTTCATCTCTGCCAGCCTCTTTAGCTCCCGGCAGCCCGAAGCCGTGGGCTGGGCTGAAGATCAGCCTCCCTTAAACGTGATAACCCAAGAGAAAGAGGCAGAGAGAACCGGATTAGGAGTTTAGGAGGAGGATGAGCCGAGGATGAAACGAGAAGCGACAGGGCCGGCCAGCCAGAGTGGCCCAGGCGACGGTGCGCGCGGCCCAAAGGAGTTTGGTGGCCGGCGGCGAGAAGATGTCGCCCTCCCCAGTCGCCCAAAGAGAGGGGCGACGGTGCCTTCTTGGCAAGAGGTCTCTTCCGCCGCCACCACCCGGATTTGCCTTCAAAAGGATTTTTTTTCTCCCCAGCGTGGAGAGAAATGAAGAGGGCCTGGTTGGAGGGAGTGTGGATGGGTGGGGGGGGGGATGGAGAGAAGAGAAACGATTTGAGAAGCCTTTTGAATGGATGTCAGACAAGCGGAGGGATGCCTTTAATGATGTCCCGAAAGAAGGAACCTGCGTGCCAAAGGGTCACGGGGGAAATGTTTGTCCCGTCTCCCAGCGCAATGGGAACGGAATGGCCGGCTCTGCATTAGCCTAAGTAAGCAGGGGAGGGACGCGATGGGAGAGAGAGAAGAAAAGCCCCATTTCATTCCCAAGGGGGACTCTTGGAATCATCTCTCTCTCTCTCTCTCTCTCTCTCTCTCACACACACACACACACACACACTTCTATTGGCCAGAGTATGCAAACATGGGCCCGGCAGGGCAGGCAAACAGCAGCTTGCCTAGAGAACTCTTTGCTATCTTGTCTCCAAACACTCGATCCAGAGAGATGACGATGGTGGCTGAAAAAGCCCAGGTCCAAAGATGAAAGAAACATTGAGGGACAAACGCCTCCTCCCCACTGGAAGCACTAGGGAACGACTCCTAAGGAACCTCCCCTCTCTTCATCGTCGTCGTCGTCGTCGGCCGCTTCCACACTATTCTGGTGCTATTGTTCCACATTCAAGATCATATGGACCTTTAAAGGCCCCTCCCCCTCCTCCTCCCTTTAAAGGTCCCTCACTAAACTGCAAACCCCAGGATTCCATAGAATGTTGAAAGTGGAATAATGGCACTATAAGAGTGCAGTGCGGAAATGGCCGTTGTTGTGTCCTCAGGTCGTTTCCCACACTATCGCGGGTTTTTCTGGGGCTAATAGTGTGTGACGTGCCCCAGGTCACACGGGGGTTTCCATGGTGGAGCAGGGAATCCAATCCTGGATTTCAGGGCCCTCGCCCAACGCTCAAACTACTATCCCACTCTGGCTCTCTGAACATCTCGCCCTCTAATTTTGAGCTGCCAGTGAAACCTGGTTTAACCTTGTTGCTCCTTTTATTTGCACATTGATTTTCATAGTATCATAGAGCTGGAAGAGACCACAGGGGCCATCCAGTCCACCCCCTTGCCATGCAGGAACAAACGTCCAAAGCCCCCCCAGCAAATGGCCACCCAACCTCTCCTTAAAAACCTCCAAAGAAGGAGACTTCACCACACTCCGAGGCAGCATATTCCACTGTCGAACGCCTCTTACCTTCAGAAAGTTCTTCCAGATGTTAAGGTGAAACCTCTTTTCCTTTAGTTTCGATATCAATCTGTGAGGTTCCCTCCAAAATCCGAAATGGAACCCCCTAATGTCCGCCTTCCTTTTCCTCTTCTGGAGAATCATCATCGTCATCATTTGGGTGCTTTTGCTTTTACTAGCAGATACAGAAGGCTGTTGATAGTAGGAAAATCATGCTACAGGATACAGTCCGACAGTCACGGGCGTCCACATCTCGTAAAAATGACATCAAATCCGAACCGTCGAGGAGTCTAGTGGGATCTTAAAGACAAACACATTTATGTAAGCATCGGCTTCTGCGCGCCTCTCTCTGCTTCTTCCCGTCCCAAAACGTTACCCTGAGTTGCACACATCTTTTAAAATAGTTATTGTTTTGGGTATTGCACTTTAAATAAAATTATTGGTGACAATGATAAACTCTTTTCGACCCACATCGTGGTATAGTGGTTTGAGTCTTGAACCTTCAGACCAAGGTTCAATTTCTCTCTAAGCCATGGAAACTCACTGAGTGACCTTAGCCGCGTCACACACTCTCAGCCTCAGAAAATCCCGTGACAGGGCGCCTTACGGACGCCATAAATCGGAAACAACTTGAAATCACACAACAACAAATACGCTGGACGAAAGAGCATTTCAAGAAAAGCCAGGGCGAAAGCATTTCGCCGTCACGTCAGACTAAGGCTTTGGAAAACAGGGTTCGCATCCCCGCCCCATCAAGGTGGCCTTGGGCAAATCACACTCTCTCAGCCTCAAAGGAAGGCAAAGGCAAACCCCTCTGAACAAACTTTGCCAGGAAAACCCCGCGATAGGTTCGGCTTAAGATTGTGTCTGCCGATTTCTTTCTTTCCAGTCACACGGTCAATTGCATGAGCGCAGACTCCAGCCAAAAGGTCTTTGGTTCCTGTTGCGGGTACTTCTAAACAAACGAGCTGGCTGCCCTTTGACAACGCGCAGCTCTTCCATTTAAAGTGAACTTAAAGAGTTCGGAAGATCTTTTTTAAAAAGCCCTATTCCTACAGTGTAGTTACGGGGGACATTGCCCCCGATAAGAATTCTGCACCCTGAATGAATATTTCCTTTAGCCCCAAATTTCCAGCACCGCAGAAAGCGAAATCTTAAAAATCGTCCGTATCTAGAACTTACATTTGCTGCGTTCGCGTTCACTTTGCCTGTCTTCGGATGACTAAATTGTATTTCTAATGCAACTAGAAGCTACAGCAATGCTAAAAATTTGGGGAATGAAGGAAAAATTCATAAGGGGGGAGGAGAGTAGTTATTGAGGGGCAAGTTCCTCATTTTGCCCCCTCCCCAATAGCTACACCTTTATGTACCCCCCTCCTTCCCACAAAGTGTAGTCCAAATCGTTTTCGTACTAAGCACTAGACGCCTGTAGCGTTATGATTCTTCTTTTAACTGTCACGGTTCCATCCTATGGAATCCTGGGATTTGCAGTTTGGGGAGGGACTTGGACATCTCTGCCAGAGAACAGCTGCAGTCCCTCTCCAAAGTACAAATGGGAGGATTTCGTAGGATGGAGCCTTGGCAGTTAAAGTGGTATCAAAGTGTTATAACTGCGGAGTGGGGAAGAGAATCAAACTCGCTTGGCTCCAAATCAGTTAACATTTTCAACGCAGAACAAAAATAGACGTCTCCTCTCCTTCCTTTTACGTTGGGCTGCTCCCATTCAATTCGCTTTTGTTGCAGTAAACCAATGAGGCCATTTCCGCACTAGACTGACACAGCGCTATGATTCCACTATGATTCCGGCCCCTCCTGAAACTGCAAACCCCAGGATTCCATACGATGTTGAAAGTGGAATCATAGCGCTGTAACAGTCCCGTGTGGAAATGGCTAGAGACAGAGTAACCCCGCCCCGCGACTCTTCTTTGAGCGTATTCTCCCCAGTCTCCCCAGTCAGCATCCGCATTGGCGTCATGACCGATCTGCTCAGTTTTCGACCCAGCCACTATCCGAGGGCGTGGAGAGAGTATTAGGACGCAGAGACAGAAGTCTTGTAACGGAACGGAGGCTAGAAAAGCCGCATCACGTACATTGGACAGCTCCCGGAACTCTGTGTCATCTAAGGGCGATGCAACAGGTAAACAACATTCGCACCACAGTTGTCTTGTTCGCCTTCCTTTTTCTTTTAAGTGTTGAAGCGGAGAGCCAGTGTGTAGTGGTTTAAGCGTCGGACTGCGATCCTGGAGAACAGGGTTCGGTTCCCCACTTGGCTGTGGAAATTCATTGGATGACCTTGGCCGGGTCACATACTCTCAGCCCCCAAAACTGCCTGATAGGGTCGCCATAAGTCGGAAACGACTTGAAGGCACACAACAACAGTTTTGAAAGCGCAGAATTACAGTCGCGCTGATCCTCCCCCTTTGGAACATCTTGTTAGCGCAATTATACAATGAATAAGTTCATCACAACAACAGAGTTTGTTGCGGCAATCAGCTCGATTTCACTTGTGAGGCTGTGCTTCATTAAAGTATGTCTGTTCTGATCAGCGTTTATTTTCGACCACTGATTTTTAGCGATTGCTACTGTGCTATTTCTTTACTGCCACCTTCAATGTGATCCTATCCCTATCTGATCAGAAGTAAATCCCATCAAGATCAATGGGGCATATTGCTAGTTAAGGATAGGTAGGGATTGAAGCCTGACTTCAACAACAAAAGAGGCTGGAGTAGGCAGTTCAAGGGTTGTTAACAATTTCAGAATTAATATTCTAAGGTTTTGAACTACCTTGTTCCAGAAAATGTTGAACACTGGGTTGAATTTCATTGAACTGTATTTTGTTGTTCCTATGTAAATGTAAAGATATAAAAGTGTAAAGTGATTTAATAGAATCCACAAGAGTATACTATTATCCATCAGTACAGGTGAAATGTCCCTCCACTGGCATTTGTCATAGTTTGTGGAATGAAGAGAGCCAATCCCCCCTCTTGTGACCCTGATTTTTTTTCTCCTTCTTTATTTTATTAAAATTGTGGAAACTGTTCATCCAGAGGAACTGTACACCTATAACTAAAACAATAAAAGTGACCAAAATATGCCATTATAATTCAAAACAAAGAAAAGCAGTGGGCACAGTAGAATGAGTGTAGTGTAGTGATTTGAATGTTGGATTAGGACTCTGAGATCAAGATATGAAATCTTGCATGGCCATGGAAACACAATGAGCGATGTTGGTCATATAGTATTTATGAAAAGGGGTAAACTGTGCACACAGTTGTCACAATTTTATTTCAGCATCCATTAGTAAAATAGGAAGAGGTAAAAACATAGCAGCGACTGTATGCCAATAGTCTGATGATTATAAACTGGTGTTATATGGAAATTTAAAACTCAGCAACATAAAACAGGTAATATTCACCATCCTCCTCATGTACAATTAGGAAATGATGCATTAATCACACTGAGCCTTAGGAACATTGATAGCTGCTTTATACCAGTTGATCCATCTAGCTCAGATGGTCTGTACTGACTGGCACTACCTCTCCAAAGTTTCAGACTGGAGTGTTTCCCAGCCCCTATCTGGAGATTCCAGGCACCGAACTTGGAAATATTTGGATGTCAATTGGGTGGTCTTGCACTCAGATACCACCATTCCTGGTGTCATTTACTTTGTGTGCTAATGCAAAAGATTCTGAAAAGCAACAGGCCCATGTAAGTCTCAATCCTTTAGAACTATTCACTTAGGAATGGCCAGGATTATATTTGGCATGAAGAAGGCCTACTCCTGCAGGCGCAATTGGGAAGGACAGCCAAAGACATTTAAACATACAGTACATGGATGTAAGAGTCAGGCCGTATGGGCATGCCCATAACTTTCTTTTTACTGAGGAAAATAGTGGAAAGCTTTGGAGCCTGAGATAATGACTTTCATGGACTCCGTGTCTGAGAGTCTCCTAGGCAGCACGGCCACTGCCTAGGCTGGCTGGCCATTAGCTACAGCGTTGCTGGGTTTTGGGGGGCGTAGTTCACCATAGTAATTTTTCAGACCTTGGAAATGATTTTTCTCCCCTCTCTGCACACTCTGGGAATGGAGAACACATTAAATCAACAACTGATTTTTGAGAAAGGGATTTGACAACATTACTTTAAAGAAGAAGTCCTAGCAGCATCTTGATCTTCATCATTTATGGCAACAACACAGTGTGAATTGTGCTCTTTCCACTTAGGGACTACTCTTGCTCCTGTATAAAACCTTCTGTGTGTCAACATCTTCTTTTGTGGTCCTGGCACAGGTGCTCTTGCAGTTGGTATAGTTCGTCCACACTTATCTCTGTATTTGAGAAATGTGAAGGTCTGTTGACATTTGTTTGTTATTTTGTTTGTTGTTAGTTTGTTGGCATTTGTTAGTTAGCTAGGAGTTCCCTAGAGTTCACCAGCTTTGCCACCTAAGCTTCCAAATTCATGGACAATAGTACTGTGTTAACAAGCAGGCATAATATCAATGTTCCCTTTAAGTAATCTCAGGCATTGGAATTTCATACTATTTGACACTGGAAAAAAATGCGCAACTTTGTACTGTTTTATACTTTGTACTGTTATACACTATGATCTCAGGAAGGAACATATTTTAGAATATAGACTTACAGTCCAAGCACATTGCTTCAATACTGATTTTACATTAGCTATAAGGAATGTTGGTGTATATATAACAGCTATCTGTTGAATCTGAATTCTGCATCTCTAAACAAGTATCTGTGGAGAAAAAACACACATTTCCACAAGCATCTCTAAACATTCTTACATATATTAAAATGGAGCCATTTCTTACACATTTCTATAACAGGCATTTATCTAATAGCCCAGCTATCACCACCTTTATCAGCTATATTACTTATCTTAGGAAGCATTTTCAAACTGCTTGCCATCTTACCTGCCTAAGGTGCTTTTATACTATCTCAGGTTCATCCTATCTGCTCATCTCTACCTATCAGGAATGCCTGTTCACTGCTCTTCTGTTATCAGCTAATCAGAGACACATTTTTATGGTCTTTAGTTATTAGCCAATTAAATAAGACTTGCAACAGTCCATTTCTTGAAGGTTACTCATCATCCAATTGGAAATGAAATTCTTCTGGTCTTTCAACAGGACACCAATCAGATAAGGCTTTCATGGGTGCTGGTTAATTCCCCATTACCACAGATGGCTCAGGTGATTGCTTTTGACTTACATCAGTTTGGAGTCTTTTGTTTGGTTTCTCATCCACACAGCACTGACCTCTTTTACTAGGTTCCTCTCAGGATCGCTGTTCTCTTGATTGAAAGAATATGCCGTTATATTTCTATATTGGACACTTCTATTGTATTTTTCTGTTGAGATAGCTTGGACAAAAGTCAAGAGCCAGCTTTGTTATACATTATTAACTCCGTGAAGTCACTAGTCACACTTATTCTTTACTTTCCTTCCAATATACAGGCTCAGGCTCATAATTTTTTTGTAAAATATAGGATCCAGTCTATAACAGCCCCATAGTTGGAAGTAAGGCCATTTCCACACTAGACTGTTATAGCGCTATTATTCCACTTGCAACATCCTATGGAATCCTGGGGTTTGCAGTTTAGGGAGGTAAAAACTGCAAACCCCAGGATTCCATGGGATGTTGCAAGTGGAACAATAGTGCTATAACAGTCTAGTGTGGAAATGGCCTACATCAGGATCTTCTCTGTGGCAGAAAGCAGGTGTAGGAATGCCCACCCCAGCTTTATTAACCAGGTGCCTACATGTTTAATTTTTGTATGTAATTTAAAGCTTTCCTATTTATCTTAACTATTGGTATAAGCCAATACCTATTTTTTGTTTATCTTGCATGTTATTAATTTTGCTTTGCTAATCTAAAACTTCCCTGTCTACCAGTCTTTTGCCAGAAACTGCTTACCACATTTTAAGCTTTTGCTTATCAGTTGTTACTTTTTTTCTTTAAATGATGCAATAGATTGTCGTAATGTATTGCAAGCCCCCTTGGACCGGAGGCTTTATATCAACAGAAAGGGAAACATACCGATTTTAAGGCTTCAATCCAACATTCCCTCAGCATAGTGCATATATCTGCATGCAGACCAGCAATATACCCCCCAACCTACGGTAAAAGCCCTGAAGTTACACTGCACAGTTATTCCAATGCTGTGCAGCTGGTAGGTAGGATTAGAAAAGTGTATTCCTGTGTCCCCATGATCAGATACACGATGATTACAAGAGAACTAAAACTCCTTCAGGATCCCAGTGAACTGATGTCATTATTTTGCATCTGGCTAGGGAAAGGTAGCCAGACACTTCTCTTACCATACCTGCTTGCACAAAGCATGAAATGGCTGTGCAGGGCAGCTTCAGGGGCTTTACAGTAAGTTGGAGGAGGCTTTGGGCACTACAGAGGGATGAGGGGAATACTATTTATTTATGAAAATTTTATATCTCTCCCTTTATTTCAAGATGTCAGTGCAGCTTGCAATAAGATTTAAAACCATAAATAATTACAAAATTTTAAAATATTTAAAATATATTTAATAGTTTCTCAGTTAAAAACAGAGAATTTAAAACCAACTAAAACTATCTTGAATAATCTAACCATAAAACACATGCAATTTGGGCAAAATCAGTTTGGCCTGAAGGCTTTAATAAAAGGCCAAGTTTTAGTTCAGGCCATTTCTGCACTAGACTGTTATAGTGCTATTATTCCACTTTCAACATCTTATGGAAACCTGGAATTTGCAGTTTAGGGAGGAGCCTCAACAATCTAGTGCGGAAATGGCCTCAGTGCTGAAATGTTTTCAATATTGGTGCCAATTGGGCCTCCAGAGAGAGGGAATTTCATAACTGAGCGCCATCACAGAAGAGGCCCTCTCTCAAGTTCTCCCACAATGTGTTTTCCCTACTGATGGGACATGGAGGAAGGCCCCTCTAGTACTAGTCTCCAAAGCACCCAAACAAGGACATCAAATTGTGTAGAGGACACTTATTCATGTGTATGTCCCTAACAGAATTCTAGGTTTTATCAGTACATATTTGCTTTATAGGTTATGGTCTTTGGGTAAGAATCCCTCATTTTTGTGGTTACAGTGTATTACTCTGGAATTAAGACACTGGATTTAAGGAGAAGCAGAAAAAGCTAAGGTTGTGTAAATTGAGAAGAAAAAACAAAACTTCAAGCCTTCTTAAAACAATTAATGGAAAATGAAGAGAATTTATTTTTTTGGGTCATAGTACAGCAGCAAAGGCAAGAAAAATGCCCATGTCTCTCTGCTGTGGGACAACATTATTCAAAGGCACTACATTACTTATAGCACAAAGATGGTATCACAGTATGGCAAGCTGTGTTTCTTTAGAAAGTGAAGACACACCCATGAAACTTGTGGCTCCAATATCAGTGCATCAGTGAATCCACTTCAGATTTGAATTTAAAGATGTATTTGGGGGATAGAGTTTGGCTGATAGGAAGAAAATAACTCATTTGAAATGTGGTGCTGGAATATGGATATTGGGCACTGCTAAAAAAGACGAATGAGTCCTAGAGCAAATCAAGACTGAACGTCTCCTAAAAGCCAAGATAACTAAACTGAGGCTATCATACTTTGGTCATATTGTGAGAAGACATGACTCACTAGAAAAGACAATAATGCTTGGTAAGGTGGAAGGCAGTAGGAAAAGAAGATGACCACATTACAGATGGATAGACTCCAGAAAGCATGCCCTTGAATCTGCAAAACCTCAGCAGGGCGGCTGATCATTGGGTCACCATAAATAAAGATTGACTTGATACCAGTTCACAGCAATAAAAGGTTTTCTGCCTTTAAAGTCTGGATTGGGTTCATTGCCTAACAGATGTCCTGTATGGTTGAAAGTATAGTGCAATTCTGTACTTCTTTAGCCAGTTCAGTTGGGCTTACTCCCAGCTACAAGTGACATTTTTTGGATATGTAGGCATATAGCTGTTGGGACCACAACCAGCTACTGACATAGGCAAATCTTCTCTAAATAGCCACAGTGGCCAAAATAATTGCAACCACCCAGGAAAGTGATCTGTCTGTAATTCCTGGGAGTTATACTGGAGGTCTCTCATGCCATTGTTGTAAGTTTTGATTTAGTAGCAAAATGATCTAACTTAAATATTCAACAGTTTGTATATGGCTGGAATCCTGTTGTTTAGTTCCAACTAGAGTAAACCTATTGAATCAATTGTTGAATGGTCAATCAACACATAGGTAAATCTAGTTTGATTAGTGGTTCTATAATCAGGACTAGTAATAGGCCTGAGGTGTGTGTGTGCGAAAGAGAAATAATGAGAAAGATATTTAAAATTGGAGAATATTGTTAATTGTTGTGTATTTTTAGAGGGTTCGTTTTAGGTGGGTTGGTGGGCGGGGAGGATTGGGTATTTTTTTTAATGTTTTTAATGTAATTAATGTATTATTGTTGTTCGCCACCTCGATCCGTGGGGAGAGGTGGGATAGAAATAAATTTTCTTCTTATTATTATTATTCCAGATAGTATTCAATTACTTTTTAAATTGTTGCTATTGTAGTAATGTTTATGGGTCAACATCCAGCACTGAATGTTGAACTCCAAATGTGAAGTCTTGGATCAATCAAGGAAAACTGAAATGAGGGACTCTGTTGATAGTGTGATGTCAGTATATGCAGAGTTCTATGAATGACATTTATTCTTAAATCAAATCCTTCAGGGGGGATAATTAAAACAGGGCATGTATTAAGGAAGGAATGTCAACCTCAGCTTTGGATTTCCTAGCTTTCTATCAGTTAGTATGAAAAGTGTAATGGTGTTCAAACACACTTCCTTTCATTTTGGTCCTTTTAATTTAAATGCTGTTTGTTAAAATGCCAAACATAATAAAATGCATTGTTATTTTTTGTTTCTCATCAACATGTTAGTAATTTTTAAAATTATTAGATATATTTTAGGAAGTTCCCATTTGTCACTGCTTAACAAATGTTGAAAAATGAACATATATGGCTGTACAAAGTGCAACATATCTGAAGCACATTTTTAGATTATTGAAATTTATTCAGGCTGCAATCCTATACCCCAGTGATTGTTAACCTTTACTTTACCAGGGCCGTCCTGTAAATATAATTTGTTGCTGGTGTCTCCCAAGATTTACCTTAAGATTTCAATATTTAAATTTAGATTTAAATATTCAAATATTTGTTTAAAGTTGCTCATCAGTTGCTCATCCTCATCCCTTATTCTTCCAGTAGACAATGAAAAGGAAAGGAGGCTTGTTAATTGTCTGTGGAGAAGCAAGCTGAGATCCTTCAAGTGCCGGGAGAGTAGAATAAATTGGAATTTCCTAAAGAAAGGTTATGAATGAGAGGCAGGCCTAAAGAATAATTTGTTTTGCCCTTTCCCCCAAAGCAGTGTCTAGAAAGTAAGGGTTGCAACACTGCTTTGGGGGAACAATGCAAAAGAAATGTCGTTTCTCTCCAAAGGAGCACTGAGAGAGTAGAAGGGGCAGGTGTGTGCTTCTAAAACCCTAAGTTAAGAACCAGTGCTAAATTCAATTTCCTATGAGTAAGCCTTAATGAAACAAGTGAGACCTACTTCTGAGAAGAAACGTATAAACACATATTACAACCACACAAAGAAGAGTTGGCCCACTTCAGGACAAAATGCAAGATGAAATGGGACCCATGTCTTTTTAAAAAGAACTTGTATTGTTAATTGCCAGTGAGAGATAAGCCCGATGAAGCTTGTGCAATGGTGGAGACTCCATGGGTCTTACCATCTTGTTTGTCCTCTGTAAGAGAAGTGCAAGAGCTCTTTCTATCTTTGCTTCACTACTAAAACTTCTCCATACTTGGATAAGAATTTGACTACAATTTCTTTGTGGTGTATACTTTGATTCATTGCTCCAACTGAAATTTTTCAACACTCAGATGAAGATTGAGCTATCTGCAATATCTGAAGATTGTTCCAGTTGCATAGGAACATAGGGGTGGGGGGCGATTCTCCCCAGGTGGCAATGTTTCTGGGGTGTCCTGTCCTGTAGTCATGCCCCCGTGTGCCCTGGCCATGCCCCCACATGCCCTGGCCACACCCCCCATGTGCCCTGGCCATGCCCCCACACAATGGCCACACACCCCTCCGCCCCTCCTCCACACACTCCAAGCTCTGACACTGAATTGTTCTAATCCACTATTTAAAAATTACACCTGAGGAGTGTTCTACATAAGAGAAGTGCAGGAGCATTTTCCAGCCATTAGGATTCTGTTTTGATCAAGCTTGGAGAAGACAGTTCATTGAGACATGACTACACATTGAACACCAGTGCTCTCATAGGTCTTGCAGGACCTTTTTTAATACTTTCTTTATTTTCTGTGGATCACCAATTATACTGAATGTATTATAATACTAATATATTTGTATACACTGATTTTTATTGTGTAGTAACATAAGTTTATTAGTCCTATTATATATGTGTATTTGTTAATTTTTTTCATATAATTCACTACATATTTTCATAGCTTTAGTTTCAGATTTTTCTTGTTTAAATTAGCCAACCCCTCACCTCAAATTGAAACAGCCACCACAATCAGAAAAAAAATCCAAAAAAGGCAAATCTGACAGCAAGTGTGTCCTTTATTGACTCTTCAAGCCACACTTGTGCAACCAATGACCATGAAAATCAACCTCAAACCCAATGGAGTCTGTTACATTAGAAGACACCTTCAATGCATTTTGGATTTAAAACTCATCCCTCCAAAAAGAAATCTCATTAAAGTAGCAAGAAATTCTTGCCAAACCCTTAAATCTTCTGTAATCTTCTATAATCTTCTCTTGAGTAATCCCAGTCCTATGATGGAGTTTATGTATCTCCTGTATAGCATCTCAAAGATCTCTTAAAAATGCTCTACAAGACCACAGCTCTACAAGCAAAATTTAAAAGACCAGTGAGTTCCTGATATTCCTTAATAGTGGCCTTCCTACACCACATAAATTCAGAAATCCTCTCCTTTAAATCTCTAAATTTCTCTACAAGGAACCTGTATTGCTGCTCCATGATATTAATTTCAATACCCAGGAAAGCTAAATAATTACCAGGCCCCTCTGTCTTCTCCTGAGTTGGGGTAGAAGCAATTCTGATGTTAATAAATAAACTGATGTTCTGATGTGTGTGTATATATATATATATATATATATATATATATGAATGGAAAGCCCAATAACTCAGAAGTCCTTAGATGAAAAAGCAAAAGGCACAATGCAGACTTGGACCATTTTTGCACTACACTGTTACAGTGCTATTATTCCACTTTCAACATCCTATGGAATCCTTGGATGTGGAGTTTAGGGAGTGGCCTTTAGAATTCTCAGCCAGAATTAATAAAAGAAGAAGGTGTCATATCTCCCCAGGAAGAATTACAATTTTGGAAGGGGAAGTAATTCAAAACTTGAAATATAATTGGCTCTGGGATGGGATCACGGGTAGAGTTAGTAATTATATGTTTAGTTATAAGAAAATATTTAGTAATAGTAAGAGGTAAATTAAGTTAAAAAGGATAGAAATATGAATGAGGTCAGTTATGAATTAAGAGAATAAATAACAAGAATGGATATAATAATGAGATTCGGATATATGTAACAAAAGAAAAAAATAATATACAAGCAGTATGATTTATAATATGTGGAATAAGCATGTTATGTTAATGGATTTGGAGAAAAATAACAATGTAAGCATTTTTCTGTTGTAATTTTTCTTTTTCCCTTTATGATCACCAGTTATGTTTTCTTTTTTGTTCTGATTTTTCCTTTTACAATCAATAAAATTTATTTTTTTAAAAAAGAATTCTCAGCCAGAGAGCTCTTTGGCCTCAGTAAACTGCAAACCCCAGAATTCCACAGGATGTTGAAAGTGGAATAATAGCACTATAACAATGTAGTGTGGAAATGGCCTTAATGTAATATTTTGCATGTAATATTTGCCAATCCTGCCCCAACTCCATTGATACACGCTCCCAAACTACTGCATCAAAAGACATATAACACACAGTGCCAAGCTCCACAGGAATGTCATCATCGACAGACACCCTCCTAGGATAAGAGAAATACTGAATAAGTGCCTACTACCATCCCTTCTGTCACTTCTTTCTGTATCTTGTCTCTAAAGACACATTCCATCCAGCCACCAAACATAGATTCTTAGAATTAAAAGAGTCTAGATTTCTAGAACTGGAATCTGAAAGCTTTCCCTAAAACCATCCTCAAATAATGGGCTGCAACTTGATCTGGGGAAAGCTGCAAAAGAACCTCCAAACTATCCAAATTTTGATGGTAGGGGGCATCACCTGATTCCCACCTACCTGATTATTGATCCCTATGTCTGCTCACACCTTTTCCTTTCAGATAATTTCGAAAGGAATGTAAATTCTCACAAACAGAAGACTCATGGCAGAATTTGCAAGGCCAGTGCACACAAGCACAGTGTATCTTCAGGGGCGGCGCTTGGAGTGCATGGAGAGGGGGCGGGAGGAGGCATGGCTATGGTGCGTGGGGGTGTGGCTATGGTGCATGGGGGTGTGGCTATGGTGCATGGAGGCAGGACTACAGTGCATGGGGATGAGGTGACAGTGCATGAGGTGGGGCTATGGCACGTGGGTGCAGGGCTACAGAATGTGGGGACGTGGCTGTGATGAATGGGGCAGGGCTGTGATAGATGGGGCAGGGCTACAGAGAATGAGGGAGGGCAAGCAAGGAGCCAGGATGTCCCCCAAAATTGCTGCAGGAGGTGAACCGCCCACATCGCCTCCCCATCCCTACGTGATTGTGTACCCCAAATTTCCAACACAATAGCTTATGTTGCAGATTTGCTACAAGCTGCAGTTTGGTATTCACCCTGTCGTGGGCCTTCTGGACAATATGACCACTGTATAACCTCTCACCTTGAGCTAGTCACACAGGTGTTATAATTTGCATCCACAACTGTGGCTGCATGTGGTCCCATGTGAGCATGGGATTAATTGCTACCCTCATATGAAAGACCTCATCATAAAGAATCCAGGCCAGCCCAGAAAGATCAACATGGGCCCTATAAATGATATCCATATACTGGAGAACCAAAAATGCCCTCCAAGATTGCACATGCACAGTAAAGCCAGCAGAGATGAAAAACTCTGGCAACCAATTTCCCCAGGTCCTGTCCACTGTAGTCTGCTCAGTTTCTCCTTCACAGTGGTGGACTGAGCTCAACAGCGCCCAGGGCAAGGGGGCAGGGCAATCAGCAGCAAGTGGGGGAGGGGCAATCTGCAGCAGGGGAGGGGCTAACACATGAGGGAGGGGCCAGCAGCAGTGGACGAGGGGGGATTTGCAGTGGGGGGAGGGGCAATCGATGGCAGAGGGAGGGGAGAGCATGTGGGGGAGTGGTGATCAGCAGTGGAGGGGGATTGGCAGAGGGGGTAGGGATGATCGGCAGCAGGGGGAAGGGCGATCAGTGGCAGGGGAGGGGCGAGTGCATGGGGAGGGGCATGCAGTGCTTGGAGGGAGGTGATTGGCAGAGGAGGGGCAATCAGTGGCATGAGAGGAGGGGCGAGTAGCAGTGGGGGGCATGCAGGCGGTCTTCTTTTTTGCACCCCCCCGACATTGGTGCCTCGGGCAGGAGCCCCAGCTGCTCCACCCAAGATCTGCTTCTGCTCCTTCACCTTATCATCCAACTCATCTTTATCCTTTTTCTCCACATGGTGATAAAGAAGAGTGAAAACACCCACACAATCACCTACCTAATCTACATAATTACATTTGGGATTTCCCCAAACTGCACCCATGTTACATAGGAAACCTTCTACCCTCAAGACTTGCTCCTATGCTGTCAGTACCTACACAGCCTGACCACCTGGAATACTCCAAACTCCTCAAGGTCACCCATGTGCACCTGCAGAACCTATGTTAGTGTCATGGGGCTCACCTGGAACCTTCTTCACTGGTGTAGACTTGCAAGTATTCAAACAAACCAAGCACAGGAAGGTTGCTTACCTAAATAAACTGTCATGAAAATGAGGAATATATGCTGTAAAGACTCATTCATATACGCAGAATGTGTGTAATGAAGATATACAATACAGACATGATGAACATTATATATCTTACGACTGAATGTAACATCTGTGGACTAGGTGAAAAACCTAATGTTGCCAGATAGAATATACTGGTAACAACAAATATGTATTATATGTGAAAAACAAATTAGGAATCAAATCTAGCCATGTCCTCAAATAATGAACACGAATATAACAAACAATAAAGTGTATATGTTGTTCTTCCAATGAGGAATTTACAGAAAATCCAATTGAAACAAGTCCAAATATAGAGATGTGTAGTAAGTCCAAAAATACCAAGAAGATAATAACAGATCATTAATAATGATGATACCATCACTTCAGAAAATCTGAATTCTTTTCAATACAATCTTCCTCAGTCAATTATTTCATATATAAATCATTCAATCTTGAATTACAAGACTTAGCTTGGAGATTCAGCAACCTTACTCCTTAACTTTAACAATGATGCGATCACCATACAATGGTTATTGGCTAAGGAGCATGCAGAACAAATTTCTTGCATATGAGATTAAACCAGTCTTTTAAAAAGACCGTATTCTCAAAGATGGTAATGTATGGATTGTATACTTGGAGTATCTTGAGTTCTCCTGAGTATTGTTGTTTCCTGTAATCTATAAAGCACAAGCTGATCTTCTACTGAAATTCTTTGTCTCATTCCATCATCCAACATACATTTCCCAAGTGTTGCCTCTTTCTTTTCTGAATCCACCTTGGTCATCTGATGTTTCTAGCTCTATATGGGGTAAAAGTCTTTCTTGTAAAATCTTGAGCTTTCCTGTCCTTCTATGCCAATCTGTGCCATAGCAGGGCAATTTATCAGCAGATAGAAGTAGCAAAAATTAATAATAAAAATCTTTTAAAAATCTACATATAAGCAGGTTAGATAGGTCTGAGAGATCTAGCTGGTATCTTCATTGGTAGCATTTGGACTTTAGAATAGGACCTTTCTTTTTCAGCAGACATTCACACTTTACTTTGGCTAATTTATTTTTTTTAATAAAAATTGTTATTTTTTAAAAATGAAACTTGTGATTTTAGTGATTGCTTTTGTTTTTATATTTGCAACCATAGGATGATGAGCATTTTAAGCAAACAAGGAAACAAATTTAAGCTAAAAGAATGTCAGAGCAAGATCAGCCCAAGATGTTTTGGTGCATGAGAGGAAGTTTAAGAGAACGCCTCTCTTAATTCCACATGTGGAAACCAACAAGAGTTGGCAGCTGACTTTACCACTGGAGATGGGACGACATCCATCACCATATCTGACAGCAGCACAGTAGTGCAGGAGGTAAAAGGCAGACTGTTCAAAAAATACAACATTGTTGCACAACAGCTTGCCACAACTTGCTTCCCATTCCTTAGCATAAGGTGCCTGAGATGACTGCTTCTGTCATATGGTAGGGCCAGCTTTGACCAGGAATATGTTAAAAGTACAGAGTCAGTGTAGTGATGAAATGAACATGGTTAGTGGTTTGAGTACTGAATTATGATTCTGGAAACCAGAGTCTGAATCCCTGCTCAGTCATGGAAACCCACTGAGTGACCATGGGCAAGTCACACTCTCTCAGCCTCAGAGGAAAGCAGTGGCAAACTTCCTCTGCATAAATCTTGCCAACAAAACCCTATGATAGGATCGCCATAAGTCAGAACAGATTTGAAGGCATATAACAGCAACAGGAAAATAATTCTAGCAATTTCAAACAGATTTCTCCAAATATGTTAGGAACCTGTTCCCTATTCAGTTCAATCACTGGTAGTATCCACTGCCTACTCCAAATATTCTATAAAGCCAGTAGGAAATCTTTGTATGAAATGCAGACTGAAATCCCAAACACATTTATGAGTGTGTAAACCTCGTCGAATATAGTGGTCGTTGCTTGCAAGACAGTACAGTTGGTTCTCCGTATCCATGGATTCTATACCCATGGATTCAAGCAATCACAGTTTGAAATATTAAAAAAAAACTGCAAAAAGCAAACTTTGATTTTGCTATTTTATATAAGGGACATCATTTTTTTACACCATTGTACATAATGGAACTTGAGCGTCCACAAATTTTGGGGCTTTGGGTGGTCCTCAAGGTCCCACTGTATGCGTAAACTTTTTCTGCCAGTGGGTTTTCATTCAGCCTCAGACTGTTGATTTATTCTGATTAAAGTTGGTAGGTGAAAAGGTAATTTTGCATAACAGCTGTGGAAAATACAGGAAACAGGTTAGAAGTAGATGCCACTATTTCTGATGAAACTAGCATAAAATGTTTACTTAATATTTCCATAGCAGCCAAGAAAAGCGATTTTCTTGGCAAGCAAAATAAATGCAAATATACTTGCTTTAAATGAACCTACTGAAGAAATACGTAATTTTGAATTTGTGCCAAAGAGGAAGCATTGAATCCTGGAGGTAAATAGGAAGCATACCAATTTTACCCAACCAAAATCTTTTAAGAATTACTGAAGGAAGGAGGAATGCTTCCACATGTAATTCTATCTTTATCCGAGTTCATCAGCACTGGAGGTTCCCGACTGATACAACCTGGCCATGCCCTGAAGTCCCATGTGATCTACTTTTGCACATGTTCAGCCAGTCCTCTTTGTCAGCATGGCTTTTCAGCCATAACAGTGTATGATTTGTACTTAATGCCAATTAAATAATGTTCATTGCCAATCATATCATGGAGTAGGGGTGTACGGTACAGAAACTATGTATTGGCATTGTCTTTGACATGTGATGCCACTGTGAACTTAACCAGAATGGACAAAATGTGTGTAATGGTGAAAATCATTACAAAATATGGGCATGAAAAAAGCAGTATTTTCTGTGTGCAAGCAAACCCTACAGCTGTGATGAAAACAAAACACAAACAAAACACAAACAAAACCAACCTGGATGCAGTTGTCAATGTTTTCAGAAAACCAAAGCAGCTGGGTGTATCTGCATGTATATGTCTCAGACTGAGCAGTCAGAGAGTAACTCTGAATAGTATACTATCACTATAAAGTATACTATCAGTTTAAAATATGAAGGCTGGACGCTAACAGTAGTCAGTTTAATTTTCTGTGTATCTTTTTCCTCATCTATTTGTTTTAAGAAAAATACTTTGTTCTTGATTAAAGCCAACTGCACAACATCCTATTTCCTCCTGCACATTTTATTCCCCTACTGTACAAAAATATGTCCTGGATCACATCAGAATAATGTCAGCTCTGTGGGGAAGAGAAACCTACCAGTATTTTGCTTCAGTCTTTTAATTCTCTCCCAAGCCCAACTTTGCATATATGGAAGTTTTGTATATCCCACAATGCTCGCGTGGGAGGTATGAAAGTAAGAGACTGTGGGAGGCCATATGAAGTTAGGCAGACCAATAATTTCTGGGGATGAAGGAAGCAGAAAGAAGGAAGAAAGGAATAACTATTGCATTAGAAATGCAGCCTTTTGGTTTTAATTAGAAATGCAAATGGTCTTGCCAAGAAATGTCAACTTTTACTTGATCGTTTCTCTAAAGAGTCACAAACAACGGCTAAACTTGTTTCCAATCTACTCATTCATTTGATAGACCAAGGGATACCCTGTCATGCCTTTGCTTGAGGGCTCAGATGAGGAGGAAATCCAGGAGGATGAGAGCCAGCAGCAGTAATCTGAGGAGTAGTTGGAAGCACTGTCTGCTGCCTTCCCTTCTGACGTGACTGGAGGCAGAGGAATACTTTCCAGTAGGAACTCATCCATCCTCTCCCAAGAGAAAGATGAAGGGTGAGATGTCCCACCCATTCCATAACCAAGCACCCACGTCTATGATAGCTGGAAAGAGGCCTGCTGTAAAAGAATGCCAGCATTTAAAGGAGTGTAAGAAGGCAGAAGTTGCCCAAATTGGCATCAGCTGCTCTCCTCAACATGACTATGAAACTAACACATAGAAGACAAAAGAGCTGCAATCTCTGTTTTCTTTTCTGTATTATCTTGCTCCCGACATACCAGAAGTCTGTGGACTTCTCTCTGGCTGGCTTCCTGATTGCTTCTCAGACAGGCAGAACTGCTCATTGTGTCTGAACTTGGAACTGTGTTACCACAGTGTCCTGGCCTGGCCTTTGGTAAACCAAAGATATCATTTTGATATCACAATTTGGCCCTACTCTGCCACCAGCCAAGTGTTTGTGAGGCCCGCCGAACAAGCGCGAAGCTAGGCATGGCTACTACTTGCTGCTCACACCAAACCAAGCCAGATATTGCCAGATCTGCTTTAGGGGACCTCCCGAAACAAACACCTTCATTACAAATTCACGCTACCACAAAGGGATCCTCTGCCCTGAGCGGACACCCTGGCGAGCTAGGTACTTAACTGCCGAGCTAGCCGCATCTACATACTGGCCATACCATTGCCAGTTCGGACTTTAACTCAATTATGCAAATTCTGGCCTTTCGGAGGCTTTGTCTCCAACCCAAAACTTATTGTTTTCACCCGAGACCAGACTAGCCTGTGGTTGTCCTTTCCCCTATAAAAATCCCCCACTCTGAGAGCTCTTCAGAACTGTCGCCGGATCACTTGGACTTCATTCTGCCTTGCTGCTCCTCGATTCAGCAGATTCCCCTCGGCTGCCACGCCAGGTTTCCTCTTCTACAATTGGCTTCCCCAGGACTGCAGGACAGGTGGCGTATCACCCATTCCCCTTGAAACTCTGTTTTCCTTTTCTAGTTAGAAGTGTGTTTGTGCTTTTCTTTAATAACTGTTTAATAAATCTTAATTGTTGTTTGAACTATTTGCCTCCTCACTGACCTGATGCTGTAGACATAGGGTAAAAGATCCTGCTGCGTTACCCTGCCTCTCCTTAGCTAAGAGAGTGCTCCAGCTAATTTCCCCATCTTTGCTTGGTTTGGTTTGTTGTTTGGGCGCCCCTCCTGGGATCCCCAATTCACAGGGTAACAACTGTCTCTGGAGAAACCTGCATTTTCCTTTGGTCACAGATGCCTCATTAATTCCTATGCTTTCCCCATACCTTCCAACATTCACAGATGAAAATTGGGGCACATGTAGCCAACAACAGTAAAGTATGGTCAAAATGAAAAGGGGATGAAGATAATGATGAACAAGCTAGGAAAAGCTGCGGCTGTGTGCTTTTCCCTGAGCCTACTGGAAACAACAAGATTCCATCTCTTCCACCCCTCTTCTCTCCAGTTGACTTATTTGAGTGCAAATGACTTTTGCATTTTGAACTCTGTTTGTCTCAACTGGAATAAGTTGGAGACAAAGAGGGAAGGTGGGAGGAGAAGACAGAAACTGGGACATTTCAAAAGCAGCTGAAAAGACAGAAGACTAATCAGGAAGTTCCTGCCAAATCAGGAGTGTTGGAGGATTGTTTTTTTCCCTTGGACTGCTTTGAGTCTTTCCCTGGCAACTCTCTGCATCATATTCTCTCAGAATGGGCACACAGCTTCTTAAAACAAGACAGATCTTATCAATCAGGCCAGCATTCCAGCAGGAAAAAAAATTCCCAGTGTGAAAAAGGCCAGAAGATATGTTCCTCTCTGTTCTCTCTCCATTATACCTTTAATCATATTGGTATTCATATAATTGTCTCTATTTCTGATAAACATATCATAGGCTCGTCTTGCAGCCTGTGTTTTCTACCTGCAGCAAGCAAACGCAAACACTCATGCAGCTAGGCCTCTCAGTGGACACAGCCTTACATTCTTGAACAACAATTTCCTTTCACTGCTTTAGAGGCTGCAGATGTAACCTTGTCATTGCCATTTGTCACACATATTTGGTGCTCTTTTATCTTACTGTAGCCTCTTCTCCCAGCCTGTTGCTCTAGAATGATAGCCAGGAACAAAGTTCAATGTCAATCGACAATAAGCAGAGGTAAAGTCCCACGGGGGGTAGAAATCATAGATGCATTCAATATGCTGACAACCCCACAGCTCTCAGCTGTGCAAGGTTTAGGCTATTTGGCGAAGCTAACAGTGCACAGTTGCCAGCAATTTGGCTACATCTGTCCTGCCTGTTTCTTTAGATTTCTGAGCTTATGGCCTGATATCCAAAGACTATAGGCAGGCATCTGAAATGTATATTTGCTTGCTCATTGCCTAGTCTTTGAGTGGCTATCAGCAATTAGTTTGAATTGATGAATGGCTCTTTCATTACTCTGTCACACTTTTTTTTCAAGAGTGTGAGTTACTTGGTTATTCCAAGATACAAGCGGAAAGTAAAGATGCAAACAAACAAACCAGTGATGTCTCAGTTGTACGAGAAGATCCTTAGGAGGAAGTCTCACAGTGAACATAAGAAGACTTCCTTTTTACTAGACAATACAAAGGATAGACCAGGGAAGGGATGGAGGAAGAATGTCTGAGACAGATCTGAGTAAGACTACAAAATCATAACGGAGTGAGAAATCCAGATTTCTGGATCCCTAGCTATCAGAAGCTTTAAGGGTTAAACTTTGCATCTTGAACTCCATCCAGAAATAAACTGGCGAACAGCGTTGTTATATTAAAATTGAAACAGTACTGGCCACAGTTGACAATCTGGTTATCTTTTTGTACTTGCAAAATAGTCTTTAAAAAAGGAGTGTGCCAGTGGCCCTCTGACCTTCCAGGCAGCATGAGCAGTGGTAAGGGAAAGTGGGAGTTGTAGTCCCACAACATCTGGAAGGCCACAGATTTTCCACCCCTACTTAAAGCGTAGGGGTGAAAAATGTGCAGGCTGTGGCTCACACGCATTTCCACTTTTTTAACAATAAATTTTCAATCCCACCCAGTTGCGAAGGATTAAAAAAATGCCACCCAAAAGTACAAGTAGATTGATGACTTTGGCTGGATCCTCTCTCTCTTGAAAAGGATTCCACTAAAACAAGTAGAAGGATCTATGTATATAAGATATTCTGCGGCTCCAGAAAGAGAAACTAGCATTCTGTCTCAGGTTGCAAGATAGCTCAACTCAGCCCTCTGTCCACCTGTGATCTATTTGTATATTCATCCAGGTATCTGCATGTTCAGCCACTGTCCATGTGTAGCTCTACCACGAAGAAACTAAAACAAGCTTCATGGACTTCAATGGTACACAATTCCAAGTTAATTTAAGGCAGAGACACTTTCAGAAAATTTTTACAGTGCTATCGTTTCTTCATTCCCCAAATTCTGTAATAAGTTGAGATGGCTTCTGTCTTTGTGATCTCTTTTAGTACCTAATTCTATTCTTGTTTTGTACAAAGTAATGGATAGAAATGTGAGTCTTAGTTTTAATCCAATTAGCATGCAAGTGCAAAGGGAAGTAGCCAGACATTAGATGAGAATCACCTATGTGTGTGTTTACATGTGTGCAGTTAAGACGAGTGTAAAAGAAAGAGTGGAAGGATGTGGTAGTCATCCTAATACTTGCAGGGAATGGGTTTGGACAATGTGATACAGTCCAATCAATCCTTATATAGACCATTGTCTTGGAATGAATGATAATGATATAATAGTAAGTTGGTATAATTCAATAAAATGTTTAGACTTGAGCAGGGCTTGCTCTTCGTCTAGCTATCATTTGCAATCTTTCAGTACAAGATTCTTCTATCTAGCCATCCATCCAGATGGTTGACGTTATATGTGATTGCAGGAAAGCTCTGATATAAAATGCCTATGGCTTACTGGATTACCCTTTGGCCACATGTTTTAAATTATTATTATTTTTGAAAGAACCACTGCAATCTTGCAACAAAAGAACAAGACTTTATTGTACAACAGGGTTGCAGATGTGGAAAGGTGCTCATAATAAAGTCAAAATATTTTTTTCTCTTTGTGCATCTGGAATGCCAAAGGATCTCTGAAGTCACCAGAAACTAATGCTAGACAGTCTTTGGTTGTGATTAATATTCAGGAAAAAAATGATTCTTTTTCAAAACTCTGTGCCATTCATCATCATATTGTCATTTATGTAATCCCAAAATGATTTACAAGTCAAGATTTTTTCCCCTAATTTCTGAAGGGATGTGAAGACATCAAAGAGTTTCAGACGCAAACTTCAAAGGGGCAGTCCAAATCAGAGATTGCTGGCTAAGACAGTTTAGTTCATTTAATATCCTCTGGTTTTCTCAGGATTAAGTTACAGCATATAAAATTCTTGGAATCTGGGTAAGGAAACTGTACCGTGTATTTATTGTTTTTAACCATATAGTTCTTCTGTAGGGCAAATAATTTTGTGGTAGAAGGGATGTTATCCCACTGTCCTCAGTTTATCAGATCCTAAATTGAATTCTTTTGGGCATCTAAGACATAGCGGTATCATGGTATAGGGAATTTAGCTATGAGCTAAGAGAGGAAATATTCTCATATCGCTTAAGATATAATGCAAAAAGTAACACTTAAACTGACCCTGTAAGACCATTTCACTTCTGTGGCATCTCTTTGCTTTCAGGTCATGTCTTTTGGCTTAACTGGTTTGACAGGTTTTTGTCCATATAGCAGCCAGAATGCTCAGGGGGTCCAGGAAGTTTGAGTGAGACAAAGAAAATAAATTTCCTTTAACTATTATTGTTTAAAATATTTATCCAATTTGTGTCTTATGACGCTGTTAGCCAAAATGCAGATTATCTTTTGTTGCCATATTATTGGGAAAAAACTACAAGTAGCTGATTTTTCTTCTTTTTCATTTGCAAATTTCCAGCAGAGGTATGTGCATAACTTAAAATGATTCTCTCTCTCTCTCTCTCTCTCCAGGGAAAGCTATGTTGGCCATGCAGCAAAATATAAAATCCAGGGAAAAAAACATTGTGATGATAACCTTTATCAGGCCAACAAAAAGGTACAAAATATATAATTCAAGTTTTCAAAGCTCACAGGCTTCTTCAGCAGTCATAGATGTTAAAAGTCATTTTGGGGAGAAAAAAATATGATGATGGAGTGTCACGTATCTGTATCTTCCTTGAAATGTTAAAGCTGATGCTTAAGATGGTCATGGAGGGAATATTGATACAGACACAGGCCACAGCCCTTGCCCTTGCTGTGGTTGCTGGGAAGCAAGGTAATATGTTTTTTCTCCACTGGGAGAAACAAGAGGACTCAAGGTCCAGGTATACCCTTTGTGAGGCTACAACACTCTTTGTAGACAGAATGGAGTGAAAAATCTATGTATTGACACATCTAGAGACAAGTTTAGGTGTTGTAAAAGATCAGGTAAAACATACCAATGGCAACTAGATTAATTTTTAACCTTTACTTGATGGGGAACATGCATACAAACAATGCATGCTAAAAGGTATTAAGTAGTGAGCACAAAAGGAAAATTGTGGGCAGTTGTGAATTCTCCCTTTTCATTAAAGTTTCACAATCTAATACAAAACAAAGGTGGAGAGAAAACTGAGACGAAAAGACTGTTGAGACTGATTTAGTGTGCCCAGCTAAAACTACAAGTTGCTTAAAAATGGGCTCACAAAGTTTGAAAGACTCCAGGACAAGCCCTTAGGTCCCAGCAAGCAGATGGTTATACCAAATATATCCTTCCCAGTGTGGACTGGGGTTTTCCCTCACCCTGGTTGATTCCATGAAGACCAAGAGTCCTATCACACTATACAATTATAGCACGATAATTCTGCCATGACTGCACCTTGCATGGAATCTTGAGATTTGTAAACTAGTGAAGCATCAGAGCTCTCTGGCTGAGAATTCCAATTTTCCTCCCCAAACTGCAAATCCTAGGTTTCCATACAATGGGACTGTCACAGTTACAGTGGAATCATGGCACTATAATTGTGCAGGAAAAATCAGATACATTCCAGAAAGGGTGCTGCAGACTCAGGACCTTTCTGCACTATACTACACTACACTACACTACACTACACTACACCACACCACACCACACTATTCTGTGGAATTCTAAGGTTTGTAGTTTACAAAGAGCTCTCTGGCTGAGAATTCTAAAGGCCCCTCCCTAAACTGCAAAATCCATAGGAGGTTGAAAGTAGAATAATAGCACTATAACACTGTAGAGCAGTAAGGCCCTCAGAGGCTTCAAAGTCCCAATACTAAGTTGCAGAATGAATCTTGAAAAACAGCTTCATTAATGATGAGGATGAGATATTTCTGTAAAACCCAGGAGGCCTTAAAATTCAGTTTGCTGGCAACGAAGCAAGGTTTAGAATACATATTTAGCTGAAATACAGAACAAACGAACTATTATAAACAAACACAACAGGTCTTTCTAGCTTGAATAATTCCCAGTGCTTAGCCAAAGGTGGCCTCATGGGATTCTACTCAATAGGTGCTCCGTTTGCCTATTCACAGAACAAGCACGCTGTTCTGGCAAAGTCTTCCCAAGCTCATGACATAGTAGCTTGTCTTCCTCTGCTGTCCATTCCATCTGGATACAGTAGACAAATCAGGACTCCATTGCACCTCAGGCTAAGAACCCCTTCAGCTCACCCCTCTGGCAAGAGGCCTGCCTTAACAGTGCCTGCAGGGGGAAGAAGTCCAACATAGGCCATTTCCGCACGGGGTAAGTAAAACGGTGCAGTGCATCCTCCACGGAGGACGTCTGCACCTTGGAGCGGACTGCGTCCGGACTACTTAGCGTAGATCCACATCTCAGTCCGCTCTGGAACAACCCCAAGTGGTCCTCCAGCGTGTTTTTGAAAGACCTGATTTTTCTGGTCTTTCAAAATGCCAGCGCATGCCACTGCATGCCTGCTCTCTGGTGTAGATTTGCAGGCTCACACCAATGCAAGCCTGCGATCTGCGGAGGGCGGGCTTTAGGCTGGCGAGCTTCAGCAGTTGGTTGAGACCCACGACCAACCGGAAGCCGCCATTTTGGATGCCGGAGCAGTGCGGATCTACGACCACGCACTGCTCTGCCTCACCCCAGACCAGACTGGACCGCCAGAAGATCCGGTGAGTAGCAGCAGGGAGCGATTCCCTCGCCACATGTGGAAATGGCCATAGCTTCAGCAACTCAGCTGTCTTCAGTTTCAGCTTCCATCCACAACAACCAAGCTGCCTCAGTTCATCTAGCAAGATGCCTGTTTCAATCATTTTGTAAACTGCTCTGAGTCTCAGCTTTGGGTATAAACACAGTGTACAAGAAATTGGTGGCTATGGCCTGTTGGTCCACAGTGGAAGTTTTGGAAGGCTTGATTGATATGTCTTCAAAGTGCTCTTTTTGATGATCAGAACTAGCTGTTCAAGGAAGCAACATGATTTTTTAAATTAATATCCAGATATGAAAAATACACTGTACTCACATTGATGTCATTGAGGCTGACAGTTTGTTGTAGTGCTGGAAGTCTGTGTATGTTTTGTTTCTAAATTCATAAAAAAAAATTAAATATAGTATCATGCAACACAATATACTCACAGCTATGCTCTCCTGATGATGGCATTTTGTTCCCTGGTATACAAGTAGATTCACAAATTTTTAAAGAAAGTAGCAACCTGAATTTGTATTTATTTCTTGGATGACACTATAAACATGATTGAAACTAAAATTTCCCTTTAAACCAGGCAGTTTTTCAAAAGGTTGACAATGGCTATGCATGCCACAAACTGACTGCTGCTACTTCTGTCTCCCCTCAATTTCTGCCATTATATATATATATATGTGTGTGTGTGTGTGTGTGTGTGTATATATATATATATAAAATTACCCCCCCATCAAAGTTATGGATATGGCCCATGATATGTTTCATACTTCAGTAAGGAGGCTGCTCATTCTTCATTTCTTGAAAGTCCTGGGAATTTAAATCTGACCACTGCAAGACACACTTGCTTAACTCCTGGACTTCCTTTTAGATCATGTATCATGTAAGCACAGCCTTCATTATATCACTTGCAGAACCAGTGCCAAATTACAAAACTTTTAATTTACAGAGAAGCTTTACCCATGCTTTCCACTCTAGTTATCTGCTTGTCTCAATGGCTCTATAGGGATTGTTGCGGTCTCATTATTTGCGAGACATGATACAGTTTGGGATACAGTTTTGAAAAAAGAAAAAAGGCTTTAAGGACCCCCTTGACAATTGTCCAAGACAGCCCCATCAGCTTGTCAGACAGTTCATCTGGTAAATGTGTTTATGGGAACACATTCTGGCTCTATAAATCTCATCCCTTCAATTGCAGGGGTCTTAAAGGTGTTTGAAACTGGCTTGTTTGCCATGACAATTATGTCATTATATACACAGAGATAAAATGGGTTTTGAGACTCTGGTAGCAAAGATGCTGGACGAAGACCATGGCAGAGATATAGTCTGCCACTAGGAATGTAAAGTCTGGCTGTTCATAATCTTTGGCCAAAGAGGCAATTTTCAAGTCGTATAACCCATAAAGTGGATTTATAGCAGTAGCAGCATCTAAATGGCTTCAGGGTACCACAAGGCAAAGATGGTATTTCTTGTGTTTTTTTGCTATGCACAGATAGGGGAAATAGATATGGAAAAAAGAATGCTCATTAAAAAAAAGGTAAAGAGCCTATAAATGTCTCATCATACAAAAAGATCTGAAGAATCTGGCTCATAGCTGCAATTTAAACATGGTTTGGAAAGCTAAATAGGGGATTAATATGTGCTTTTCCTGACTTCTGTAAACAATAGGGGAAAAACGTTTTCAACATAGCTTTACTCCTCCCTATTTTTGTATCACTTAGCAAGAGCAGTGTAGTAAAATTTTAAGAAGAGCACTCATCATAATGGTCCCCCTAGCTGCACCCATAAGGAGAGTATAAAAACACAGGGATCTGTGTTGATCCATATTAATAAACCAACCCTAGTAATTTATACCATATTCAAGACGCGACATTTCAGTTCTTTACATCAGAAGAGGAGTAAGTTGCAATTATATATTATTGCTAGGAAAACCCATTCTCATCTGCATCTTCATGTGCAAGGAATCTGTTTTCTCAACCTTATCTTCTGACACTTAACAATATTAATAGCATTTATTTCTATACCCCCTATCAACTAAGTGTTATCTAAGCGGTTTACAATGTATTTTTAGCTAATTGCCCCCAACAAGCTGGGTACTCATTTTACTGATACCTTACAACAGAGCTATAATAAGTCTCCCCCTCTTTCAAGATTTTATGAACAGCAGGCTTGAGGAATGAGATTCTTAAACCAAAATTGTATTACACAAAGGGGGAAGTCACTTATTTTCAAGTGAAAAGCTGCTATTCACTGAGGTTTCTAATGAGTCAAGATCAGATGATGAACCAAGGATAGAACCAAAGCAATAAGTACTAGAGACCCAGGGGATAAAAGCACCTAAAGTAGTCTACCCTACCATTAGGTAAACTACTTCAGGTGGTGAGGTGATCTCCTCAAGTGGGAGATGCTGAAAGGGAGTAAGCGGCACATCTCACCAGCTGTTCTTATTCATTCTCCTCTGTTGAAGGACAGAGTTGCGTGTGCCACCAGTCTGTCCTGCCCTCCTCATGAGCAAATAACCTGCTGTAACCAGGTACTGTTCATTCACTAAAGCTTAAATAAGATGCATTTGCCAACCCAATCACCTTCTGTACTTGGAATAGGAAGGAAGTGCCATATTGTCCATTGCCCCAGGCAAGAAAATGTCTTGCACCACCCCACCATCTGAAAATTAAGCCTAGAAATGCTAGATACGTCAGCGTTAGGGTTATCCTTGTTAGTCAAGCAAAGTGCTACTGAGACAGGAAGTCTCTTTTATTAACTCCTTCCTTCCTGGACAGAACCAATGGTAAACTCAGATAGTGAACAGTCTTCACTGAGAAGTTGGAATGATGTCCCATGGAGCAGTGGTCAGCAGATCCACCATGCTAGTATGTGCTGTGTCTATGTGTTTGTGTTGCCTTGGCAATACAATTAAATATGAGTCTTTTTAAAATTAGAACCCAGGGAAGAAGAAGAAGCCATGAAAATCACCTTGTTATTATTCTTTTAAAAATAAAATTAAATTTAGTTTTAAACAGTTATTTTAAGCATAAATAATTATCAGGGATGTTTGGCTCACACACTGTGATTGTTTATAACTTCTCATGCATTATCTGCAAGCAACCATTTAGCAAAATGATAGATAAACTCTCACAACAGGAGCATTCGCTTGTGCCATTTGGCTGGACAGTAAAAAATACGAATGGACAGGAAAGTAAATGATATCAGGCCTGTTTAGCAAGGCAATAGCCCCATACTGTCTTGCTAATACAGAAGTCCTACCCATATTTCCCCTGGATTGGTTTGCTGGGCACATAGATCATGGCCTTTTCTGTGATGGTTCCCAACTCAGGGAATGCTCTGCCAAGTCAGACAACTTCTTCTCTCATTTTCAGTGGACCTTAAAGATCTGGATGTTTTAAGTGATGTTTGCTCATATTCAAATTTTATGGTTTTCACCAGGTGTTTTTAAAATTTTGCTTTCTGTTAGAATGGTATTTTAGTGGTGCTAATTTCATTGCTGTAGGGCCTTTTCACACTATACTGTTATAGTACTATTATTCCACTTTCAACTTCTTGTGGAATTCTGGGGTTTGTAGTTTACTGAGGCCAAAGAACTCTCTGGCTGAGAATTCTAAATGTCTCTCCCTAAACTGCAAACCCCAGGATTCCATAGTGTTACCACCGTGAACTGGCCTGGCCTTTAGTAAACTTTAGATATCATTTCTGATATCACAATTCAGCCCTGTTCTGCCACCCTCAGCCACGTTTTTGTAAGGCCTCCAAACAAGCACGAAGCTAGGCATGGCTATTATATGCTGACTCATACTTGTTTACACCAAGGCAAGCCAGAAACTGCCAGATTTGCTTTAGGAGATCTCCCGAAACAAACACCTTAATCAAGGTATGCATGCTCACACAAAGAGACCGCTGCCCCGAGCGGGCACCCTGGTGAGCTAGGTGCTCAACTGCCAAGCTAGCTGCATCTTCATACCGGTTATACTATTGTCAATTTGGACTATAACTCAATCATGTAAATTCTGACCCTTCGGAGACATTGTCTTGCACCCAAACCTCATTGTTTTCACCCAAGACTACACTAGCCCACGGTCATACTTTCCCTAATAAAAACCCCTAGTTCCGAGGGTTCCTCGGACTGCTCGGACCACTCTTTGGACTGCTATCCAGCCTTGCTGCCGCATATCCCGGCGAGCTCCCCTTGGCCACTGTGCTGAGTTTCTTCACTTCCATCTCTGGCTTCTTCAAGACTACGAGAAAGGTGTCGTATCACCCATTTTCCCCAAAACTCTCTTTCCTTATTTCTTAGTTAGTTGTGTGGTTGAGCTTTCTTAACTACTTGTCTGCTTGTTAATAAATATTATTGTTGCTGTTATAAACTGTCTGA